>NW_020769371.1:6436876-6485085 GCF_900518735.1 Pseudonaja textilis
AACTTCTATTACGTTTTGCCTGGGAAAGGAGGGGGAAAGTGAGAGTAAAGAAACTTTGTAACACTGCCAACTAGAGGCTTGAAAATATCTTAGACGAAGCTGAGAAAGCTGAGAAAGAAAGATCAGAGACTCCCTTTCAAGGACATTGCAACGTGATAAGATAGAGGGAAGAGCACAGGAGAGTGTTGTTGCAGGTGTTCTTCTGGATTTCTATCAACAATTGAAGCTTGGTTTTGAAGTCTGTGGAGAAGAGAGTTATAATAAGAGCCTTGGATGATTAAATAAAGTGCAATGTGTCCTTTTTATATTTTTAAGTTTTGCTACCCCTCCTTACCAGCTTTACTGTACTCTTTTTTAAAAAAAAACACCTTTATTTTTGTAATATTTCCATTTTTGCTTTTAATTTTAAAGGGAAAGCCTCAAAAGTCCCCCCCCCCCCTTTCTTCTCTGGGATTTCTTGCTTTTTCCATCCATACTTTTGGTTCATTTTTATGTTTTTATTTTTGAGACCTTTTAATTGGATTAAGGTGGTGAAGAACCTGAAGAGTTTTTTCTCTTTTTCTTTTTTTGTTCTTTTTTTAAAAAAATTGTTTCTTCCCTTCCTTTTTACTTAACTATTGATTGGATTAAGGCTCAGAAGAACCTGAAGAAATTTTCTCTCCTTTTTTTATTACTATTGGGCTTTTTTCCTTCTACCATTTTTATTTTTTTACCTTGGATTATAATTGGTTACTTCATAATTGGATTAAGGTTCAGAAGAACCTGAAGAAATTTTTTCTCCATTTCTTTTTATTACTATTGGGCTTTTCTCTCTCTACCATTTTTATTTTTCATCTTGGATTATAATTGGCTACTTCATAATTGGATTAAGGTTCAGAAGAACCTGAAGATCTTCAATTGTTTAAAATGAGCAGGAAATTTATAGCTTCTGGCTCCTCAACTTCTACTTCCACCTCCCCACCTGGAGGACAACGTTCAATCCAGACAATGTTAAAGCAAGACAAAGAACAAGAAAAAGTGACCCTACAGATGATTATGCAAGGAATCCAAGAACCTAAAACAAAATCAGACACTATTGAAAAGAGAATAGAGAAAACTGATGAAAACGTGGAGAATATTCAACAAATGATGGTGAAGTATGATGAGAGATTCCAAAAAATTGAAGAAGAAGATAAACAAAGAGACAAAAAGATTGGAGACATTGATACCAGATTATGAGTGGTTGACCAAGATAGAAGTGGGATGCTGAAATGGGAGATGGACAGATCAGAATTTTATCTCAGATTTCAAAATATAGAGGAAGAAAAAGGACAAAATCTAGCTGAGATAATGATAGAAATATTGGCTGAAGCTTTGGAAATAACAGAAGAGAAGATGATGGATGGAGTAGATGAAGTATATCAAGTTTTTACAAGATATGTGATGAGAAATAACCTACCAAGAGAAGTTCATATCAGATTTACAAAAAAAAGCCATTAAAACACAAATATTGCAAGTGGCAAGAGAGAAAACGCTGAAATACAAGGGCAAGGAGATTGTGGTCTTAAAACAAATACCCAGAAAAGTGAGAGAGATAAGAAGCGAATACTGATTCTTAACTAAAATGTTACTGAAAAAAGAGGTGAATTATAGATGGCTAATTCCAGAAGGATTGATGTTTACATGGCAAGAACAGAGACACAGAATTGATTCAATTGAGAAAGCAGAATTATTCTATGCAGAATTTTTTGGAAGGAGAGAGGAAGAGGCAGAAAAAGAGGTCTCATTAATTGAATTCCAAGAGGATCAAATGGAGACTGAAAAAGAAGAAGGCGCAGTAGGTGGACAGGTGGAAAATAAAGAACAACGTGAACCAAGATCTAAGAGAGCTACCAAACCTAACTACAAAGCATAATCATGGAAGAGAAAAAACTGATTACAATGAATATAAATGGACTTAATTCAGCTGCTAAAAGAAGGAAAATTTTTCATAAATTAGAGAAATTAAAATTTTATATCATTTGTCTACAAGAAGTACATATTAAAAAACAATATGAACAATTCCAGCCAAAATTAGGGAAAATATTTACTTCTTCGACTCAATGTAAGAAAAGAGGAGTGGTTTTATATATTAAAGAGACCATCTCAGCAAAATTGATTCATATTGATGAAGATGGAAGAGTATTAATGGTGGAAATAATGGACAATAATATGGAAACACTCCTGATTGCAATTTATGCTCCGAATGATAAACAAGAAGAATTTTATAAAAAACTACACATGAAAATAATTGAACTGGACTATGTTAATATAGTTATGATGGGAGATTTCAATGGAATTGTAGACAACAAATTGGACTATACAGCAGCAACAACAAAGCAAAATAGAAAGACTCTCCCTAAATCATTTTTTTAAATGATAGATGAAATAAACTTAAAAGATATATGGAGAGAAAGAAATGCTAAAGCTAAACAATATACTTTTTACTCAAATAGACATTTATCATGGTCCAGAATAGATATGATTTGGATCTCAACAGAACTACTATCTAATATTCAAGAAACAAATATTGAAACAAGTACTCGGGCAGACCACAATCCAGTGACAATTAAATGGAAAGGACAAAAAAGAAGATCGAGATGGATGTTAAATAGTACTATTTTAAAAGAAAAGGACTTCACACAATGGATGGAGAAGGAATTTTTTTAGAGAAAATAAAAAAGAAGATACCTCAATTCAGAATGTATGGGACACAATAAAGGCATACGTTAGAGGATTGATAATAGACTATCCAAGGAAAAGGAACATCAGGAAAAGGCAAGCCACTAAAGTTTTAGAAGATGAGTATAAAAGACTTGAAAAAGAGCTACAGAAAATGCCACAGAAAAAAGACATTAAGCTAAAATTGGACATAATTAAACACAAAATGGTTCAAATAGAGAAAGAAGAATTAGCACAGAAAATTAGAGGTGCTAAATAGAATTATTTTGAAGATGCAAATAAACCAGGTAGATGGTTAGCATATAAATTGAGAAAGGAGAAAGAATCAAGGAAAATATTACAGTTAATAGATGACCAAGGTCAAGTTTGCCATGTTAATAAAGAGAAGAAGGAAATTATTCGAGACTTTTATGGGAAATTATATAAGCAAGAGAATATTGATGAGGAAAGAGTCAAACAGTATTTACAGAATGCTAACCTACCTAAGATACCTAAAGAGACTGAAAAAATGTTATAAAGCAATATAACAATGATGGAGTTAACTGAAGCACTTAAGAAACAAAATAACAGAAAGGCACCAGGCCCAGATGGACTTCCGGCAGAATTTTATAAAACATTACAAGAATCGCTGAACCTTCCATTGCTAGAAGTCATGAATGAAGTTATGTTAAAGAAGAAAATACCTAAAACATGGTCAGAAGCCTATATTACACTTATTCCAAAAGAAGAGGCTGGCCCATTGCAAATTAAGAATTATAGACCTATTTCTTTATTAAATGCAGATTATAAAATTTTTGCTTCAATACTGGCAGAAAAACTCAAAAAATATTTAAATAATTTTATTCATCCTGACCAAAATGGATTTCTGCCAAAGAGACAAATCAAAGATAACATGAGAGTAATTTTGGACACTTTGGAATATTATGAGGCACACCCCGAAAAACAAATGGCTTTGATATTTTTAGATGCACAAAAGGCATTTGATAATGTGAATTGGAGATTCATGTTATTATTATTGGAACAGATGGGTTTCGCCAGAACATTTATTCAAGCAATAGAAGCCATATATTATAAGCAAACGGCAAAGGTAATGATAGAGGGAGAAGTGACGGAATCTATCGATATAAGAAAAGGAACAAGACAAGGATGGCCGCTATCACCTTTGCTATTTGTATTAACTTTGGAAGTGCTAAATAGAAATATTAGAGATGAAAAGAATATAAAAAGGATGAAAATTAAAAAGGAAGAATTTAAGCTGCAAGCCTTTGCGGATGACTTGGCTTTTATTTTAGAAGACCCTTTAGAAACAGCACCAAAACTATTGGAAAAGATAGAGGCATATGGCAAGGTGGCTGGTTTGAAAATAAATAAAGATAAGACAAAGATCTTGACAAACAATATGCTATTAAGACAAAAAGAAGAATTGGCAGACCCATTGAAAATTCAAGTCATGGATAAGGTTAAGTATTTGGGGATATATTTGACAGCAAGATGTAGTACATTAAAAGAGAACAATTACATTAAACTTAAACAACAGATAGCGTTAGACTTGATGAAATGGGAAAATCTACAATTGTCATTAATAGGGAGAATTTCAACAATCAAAATGAATATTTTACCCAGAATTTTATGTTTCAAACAATACCAATTAGGCTTGGAAAGGACTATTTTGAAGATTTAAATAAAATTGTACTGAAATATATATGGCAAAGTAAGAAATCGAGAATAAAGTTAAAACTTTTGCAAGATGCTAGAATTAGAGGAGGATTTGGTTTTCCTAATTGGGAGTTGTACTACCAAGCTACAAACTTGATGTGGGCTAAGGAATGGATAACATTAAGAAATACTAGATTGTTGACATTAGAAAGACATGACCTGTTGTTGGGGTGGCATGCTTTTCTATGGTATAAGGGAACTAAAACACAGGGCTATTTTAGAAGACATCATATATGGGAGTCTCTGTAGTTAAATTGGGAGAAGATTTAAAGAATGCTATTTGAAAATTCCAGTCTGGTTATTGACTATTGAAGCATTTTCCTATCCTATAAGAAGGAACAAACAGTTAGATATGGGGAAATTTTGAATGAAAAGGGTGAACTTAAATCTATGCAAAAACTAGAGGAACAAGGTATAAAGATGAATTGGTTTTCATATGCACAAATACATTCAAGGTATGATAAAGATTTTAAAACAGAAGGTTTTTATGATAAATTGACTGACTTAGATAAGATCTTGACAGGTACTGATGAAAAGGTGATTAAAAGATTATATGGATATGTTATGACTCCCCTTCAAAATTCAAACGAACAAAACAGAAAGCAGCCGTTTCACAATTAAATCAAACGGAAAGAAGTCTTACAAGATAACGGCTGGCAGAAACCACAGCATAAATCTTTACTCTGTCCGGCAAACCAGTCCTGGCAATAAATCTCCAGTCTCAGAGCTCCTTGCTGTAACGTCCTCACTCAAGTAGTCACTTTGTTCCTGGCAAAATGTACCAGCCCAGCTGTGTCCTTTTATACTCATTGAGGCAACGTGCTAATTTACTGACTTGCTCTTCTCATTTGCTCCAGCTGATTTTGCCTTCTCAACCGTCTTCTATGTTTTACATTTAACCACAAATTTTCCAAGTTTTCATCTCCACTAGAAGACTCTCTCAAAACTTCCCTGTCAGCCATTCCCGGCTGTTGATCAGATAAGGAACCAGAGGAGGTCAAAGGTCCTGACAATTCTAATACATCAGGTCTGTCGTCCTTTGTCACGTCCATCTCCTCATCCTGGTTATCAGTCCAATCAGTAAGCCAGGCTGGTTCAAATTGTTCTGACGTAACCTCTTCACTTGAACTCATATCAATCACAGGAGCTGAATCCAAGCCCGGAGCCACAACACGGATATTTATTAGAAATTAAACTAGAAGAACAAGTTAAAGAAACTATGATTGCTTGGGAGAAGAATTTTGGATATGGGATTGATTTAGAGAAATGGCAAAAACTGTGGACTCAAAATTATAAAATGACAATGTCAACAGCATTTAAAGAAAATTTGTATAAGATGTTTTACAGGTGGCATTTCCCCCAAAAAAGAAAAGCAAGAATGTTCAAGAATAAATCCGAAAAATGTTGGAAATGTCATCAGATACCTGGCTCATATTATCATATGTGGTGGACTTGTGTGGATGCTAGAAAATACTGGACTAAAATTCGCATGTGGTTGGAAAAAAATGACAAAGAAACACATAGATTTGAAACCAGAGATCTTTTTATTGGGAATCTTACCTGATACATACAGTAAAGATTTAAAATATTTGATTGTAAATGTATTAACAGTGGCTAGGATTGTATTTGCTAAAAATTGGAAAAATGAGAAAATACCATCACAGGAGGAAACTATTAAGAAAACATTGGAATGTGCTGAAATGAGTAGATTGACATTTGAAATTAGAGAACAAGAGGATAAACAATTTTACAAGATTTGGGACCTTTTCTATCAATGGTTAGATAATAAAATACAATAATAGAATATGTAGAATTTTAGAAAATAATGAATATATAAAGATGTATTTCTTTTTTTGTTATTATATCTATAAAATGTCTTTAGGATAGATTTGGGAGGATTATATGAATTGTTATAAAATAAACTAAGTAAATTATAGTTATCTCGCAAAGTATGAATGAACAAAATTACAGTCAAATGATTGTTTAATAGTGATACTAGGGTATTCAATTTTTGACTGATAATATGAGTTATGCAATGTAACTGTAATTGAGACTATGAAATGGATGCACAAAAAATTTGTAAACCAACTGACACACTGCTTGTACACTTATGAAAGTTGAATGTTTTTATGTTTTGTTTGTTTTTGTTTGTCTTTAAAAACCAATAAAACTTGTAAAAAAAAGATTTGTAACAAATGCCAAAAAATACAAAAAATGTTTATTTCAACATGTAAGGAATAAGAAGAAAGTCAAATGACAGGTCGACTAATGGGAGAAAATGGTAAGACAGTGATGGACAGCAGGGAAAAAGAAGAACTGCTTAATTCCTTCTTTGCATCTGTCTTCACAGAAAAAGAAAAATAGTCTAACCTACAAAAAGCAGCATTGTGGGAAACAGCAGGAAAGAAGGTCAAAATAGGCCAAAAATGAGTAAAAGAACACTTCGGACTTCAGTAAGGCATTTGACAAAGTAAACCACAACCTACTTCTTGGTAAGATAGTTTGAATAAATAGTACTCCCACCCTATGGATTTGAAATTGGCTGATCAACTTCACTCTGTGTGACCTCAGTGGAACTACATCTTCCTGGAGAGAAGGATGCAATTGGGTGTCTCAAGATTCTGTCTTGAGCCAGGGCTCTTTGATATATTCATAAATGGCCCAGAGGAGGGGATAGAAGGGTAGCTAATCAACTTTGCACATAACACTAAGTTGGAGGGAATTTCACTTTGGAAAATAGACTTAAGATTTAGAAGGATCTTGACAGATTAAAGCAATGAATCTTATCCAATAAGATGCAGTTCAGTACTAAGAAAAGCAAGGTCCTGCACTTAGGCAGAAAAAACCAAATGTGCAGGTATAGAATTGGCAATATCTGGTTCAACAGTGGTAACTGTGAGAGGGATTTGGATGTCCTAGTGGACCATCAAGTAAGTATGAGCCAGCAATGTGCTGCCACTACCAAAAAAAGCCAATACCATTCTAGGCAACATCAATAACATCAAGATCACAAGAAGTGATAGTACTGCTCTAATACTGCACTACTAAGACCACACTTGAATATCACACACATGTCTTGTCACCATAATTCTTAACAAAAGACGTTGAGATCCTAGAAAGAGTGCAGAGAAGAGCAACAAAGACAATAAAGGAACTGGAGGCTAAACCATATGATGATAGTTGGGGGAATTAGACATGCCTAGCCTAATGAAGAGAAGGATTAGGGATGTTATGATAATTGTCTTCCAGTGCTTGAGGGGCAGTCACAGAGATGAGGGAGGGGTGCTTTGACTTATTCTCCAAATCAAATAAATGTAAATTGAAAAAAATGAAGTAGGTGTTGGATTCTCAGGAAGCAGTGAGAAAATTGCTGGTGGAAGATCCTGAAACTGTTTGCTTGGCATTTCAAAGAGAAGCCACTCATTCTGGAATACTTTATGTATGTTAGTTATGAAGCAAACAGAATAAATGTGGTGCACACAACTGATTTATACATAACCATGTAAAGACTACCAGCTGCTTCTTTCACATTTTCATTATCCCATCCATTTCATCTCCTCAGTTAAGTGTTTATAATCCAAGCCCTGTTTCCTTTGTAGATTAATATCAGAGAGGTTTTTTCCTTGCTGAACTTTCAGTCACTAAAATTGGCAAGTTTAGCCACCAGCCACTTCTCTATGGTCTTTGCTTCCTATGCCTCTTCCACATGGGTAGATTCAGAATACAAAGCAGCTAGTGTGGAAGAAACCATCAGGGTTGAAGGGCAAAGAACAAGCAGCTTTATGCACAACCCTCATATTAATCTTGAACATAATAAACTTCTCTGATGGAATACTAACAAGAGAAAGTTATGGCCCTCCAGATGTTGCTGAAACCACATGTTCCAGCATCTCCTAACACTAGCCAACCTGATATGTGTTGCAATTGAATTACATATAGAAGAGCACATGGATTCCTCTTTCTTGTTATAGTGCAGCCTTTCCCAGTCTAGCATTTCCAGATGTTGCTGAACTTTGTTCTTAACATTTCTGATGCTAACTGGAAACAATGAGAATCGTGATCTGGTAGTATGTAAGAAGTCTCAACAGATGGCAGCACTTGCTTAGTCTTGTTTGGGCTTGCAAATTATAAGAATTCTTACTTCTTTAGGCTTATGGAGATTCTCGGTCATCCGGGTCATGATTGTCTCGGAGGAGATTTTTCAAAAGACAACTGGACTTTCTTTTGTTTTTGCTTGAAGACATTTCACTTCTCATCCAAGAAACTTCATCTCATCTCATCCAAGTCACCTCAGGCTCTCAGAAAGAGTGCTAATGAGCAGATGATTGCAAAGAAATATGATCCTTCCATCCCCCCCATCTTGTGAGAACCAATCTTTCCATCCCCCCATCCTCCTGCCAGAACTGATGAAATTTCTTGAATAAGAAGGGAAATGTCTTCAAGGAAAACCAAGTCCAGTTGCCTTTTGAAAAAGCACTTTTGAGTCTTACCTTTTTTATCATATCTGATGGTGAGCTTCAGAAAATTGGTTTTTAATAAATGTAGTTAATTAGAAAAGCTGCTTTCTCCCTCCTGGTTTCCTTGCCACCAAGAGGATCTTTCACAATCCTAGGTCAGACCTACGGGCTAATCAGGAAGTTGAAACATCTTCTGGAGAATGGCAATAGAAAACCATTCTTAATGTTGACAAGAAAACTATGTCCTCTGCATTACCAGTTACTTTCAAAGCTTAATCTTGACTTAGTACCTAGGAATTAACACTTGGGAAAGGTTACTGCATGGAAGTTAGGAACATGGGTTGAGACTTGTGCAGAAAGCAATCCATTCCAGTGAGGAGTTTAACATGGCACCTCATGGCAATGAACTCTGAGGATCTGAAAAAACGAATTGTTGCTCTACATAAAGATGGCCTAAAACATTGTAATTGATCACATTTTTAACAGTTTATGTAAAGTGATAAAGCTAGCTTGGTGTATTGGTTAGAAACCATGTTAGAAACTGGGAGACCAGGAATTCTAGTCCCACTGTAGGCAGGAAGCCACAATATTCCACAGGGTGTTTTATAGATCAGATAGATACAACAGCCACACTTGAATAGCTAGTTCTTTTCAATGCTTAAAAAAATCCTCATTAAACACATGGTTAAATGTGCTTAAATGTAGGGCCCAATGCTAGAACAAATTCCCATGGAAAAGACTGATTTATATCATTTTTCAAGAGAGGATTGGAATGAGACATCCTTCAAAGAAAGGATGCTTTAGGTGAAAATCTACTTGAACGTTTCAGACATTTTGCAACATTGAATCAATTAAAATTGCTAAATAAAATCCTGTCAGTGCTTCCAAATAGGATACTAATTAAACATTTTATTTATTTTTAAAAGTTTCATCTATGCAAGCCTAGGATGTTCTTATTAAAGGGGGAGGTCTTTCCCCCCAGATTATAACTCTTTTCTGGTTCATTAAATTAAACCAGACTTTCTAGCATTCATGGGACCAGCCTGTTTATTTTAAAACAAAGTGGTCTCTCCTGAGAACTTTTAAATAAGTTTTCTCTTCCTCCATCCTACCTTATGTGAGAAACTTCCTCAAAAGTTTTAATAAGGCCCTTGGTGCTGTCACATAAAGTATACTTCTTAAGGGAACATCTTGCTAATAAGCTCTGTTACATCAATTCCCTGGATAGACAATTATTATTTTTAATGAGAAGACAAGAAAGTTGCATGTTCTATGGTGTACTGACGTAGTTGAGTAGCTATTTTTATATAGTAATTGTATTAAAAATTACACTAAAAAGGATAAAATTAATACAACAATAAAAAAAGAAAAGGCAGAAAGGCCAGAAAAGAAAAAAGGAAGAAAAATACAAAAAAATATAGTAAATAAATATGTACTGGTATATGTTTTATTTACTATTTTTTTCTATTTTTCTTCCTTTTTTCCTTTCTGTTTTTTCTTTTTTTCTTTCCTTTTTTTGGTGTTGTATTAATTTTATCTTTTTATTGTAATTTTAATATGACTACTATAAAAAAATATCAACCACTTTCAGTCCAAAATACACAGTAGAATATGCAACTTTCCTGTCTATGCATATGTACAGCATAAATCAGGGGTCCCCAACCACCGGTCTGTGGACCGGTACCGGTCCGTGGAACAATTTCTACCAGGCCACCGGTTTGCTCTGCACCGCCATCTTGTTTTGATGAAAAAGTTCTTCCGGTGAGCTTTTCCGGGTAGAAAGCAGCATTTGGGTGCTGAAAGAATCCTCGCGCCTTAGTTTCGGGGGGGGGGGGCGGCTTTGAACAAAACTACGGCGCGAGGATTCTTTCAGCATGCATGGCAACGTGAGCCAAGTGACCGTCCCAAAGCCGTCGCAAAGCCCATCGACACAGGTACAAAGGAGGAGTTGAAGGTGGCGGGGACAAGCGGGGGACGGCTGGCTGGCCAGTTGCTCGGCTCGCCTTGCCATGCGTGCTGATGCTGGTACCAGGCCGTGGATGATTTTGTGATGCCGGTACCGGGCCGCGGCACAAAATTGTTGTTGCAAGGGGGGGAGAGGAAAAAAACTTTTTGGACCAGAGCTTGAAAAAGGAGGAGACTACCTAGAATTTTAAAGAAAGATACATTTTAATGGGAACCTTTTGATCAATCAGTAACCCCATAAAGAGAAATTGAAGAGGGTAAAAAAAAAGTATTGAAAGAAACAGTCATTTGGACTTTTTAGTGACTTTGAAATTCTTTTGGAATTACTTTTGATTAAAAATATTTGGGTGGTTGTTTTTGAAGAAATCTTTCTCTTCAGGATGGCATTGCTTTTGAATGAATTAAAAACTCAATACCAAAAATACAAGAAAGAAGAGCAAGATGGAAAAGATTCTTGGGGCACTCTTTTTCAATTTTTAGAGATGGCGTTACGCACCTATGAAAAATTGACTACACAGCAGGACGACTGGAACAAAGAAGAAGAAGAAGAAGCCATTTTGGATGAGCAACGGGTTCACTTTGGGGAGGAGGAGGAAGAGGAAAAGAAAAAGGGGATTTTAAGGGTAGAGAAAACAATCCAAAAAGAGAAAAATGAGATGAAAGCTGGATATAAGGTTAGAATACAACAGAAAGTGAGTAAGCAGAAGAAGAAAAGGGGGGAGGAGAGACAAGGGGGAAAAAAAGGCAAGAAGAAAAATAAACAAATGAGAAAGGAGGGGGTGAAAAACCTTAATGCTGGGAAGCAAGACTTTAAGAAACAAAATCTATTTAGAGACAATGGGTAATTTAAATGAAAAAGGGATTCTGGAAGGTACATAAAAGTGTGATTTTCTATGTGTATTCAGAGTAGAATGTGTATTAGTACGTATGATTTGCTCTTTTATGGTATTTCTGGTGGGTTATAGGCTTATATTTTGTAATTGTAGCTTATTTGCTTTTTTCATAAAGTTTTTCTTTTTGTGTGATGTGTAATTTTAGAATGTACTAACCAGAATCTCAATAAAATTTAAGTGTTATATTAAGTATTGTGAAGTTAGGGAAAAGAGTTAAAGGTGTTACTCCAGTTAGTCTACAGGAGAGTATATTTAAAGAAAAAAGATGAATGGATAACTTAAAAGAACAGACAAAAAATGTTAAGTACTATGAATTGCATTGAGATAAGATAAATAGAATATGATTAAGAAAGATAAAAGAGGGAAGAAGTTATACAGAAAATTGAAAATGGTAATAAGATATGGATTGACATATAAAGTAAATATTTTTTTTTGAATTTGTGTCTGTGCAAAGAGTTTTAACCCGGGATCAAGCAGCTTTCAGAAATGAGGTTTTTTAGGTTTTATGTTATGTATGTCTTGTCTATTGTTTTTTTTTTTAAAAAAAAGGCAAATTTTTTTGATTAGTAAGAAATATAATCTGGATAACAGAATGAAAAGGAGAAATTGGGATAGGATATCAAGATGAGTAGATAATGTAAATGCAAATATTATATTTGGTATGTTTTACTGGTTCCTCCAGAAAGATTTTTTATTTTAATATGCCTTGCTCGTTTGTATGTTTTGTAAAGTTAACAAAATTTGTTCTTTTTAAAAAAAACAAAAAACAAAAGCTAAAATAAGTCAGAGGAAAATAGAAGTGTGATGATTGAATAGCAGATGAATAAGATGATATAAAATAATGTGTTACCTGCTTTGTAAAGACCTATGGGAAAGCGGTTTTTTTTTTTAGTGTTTGATGATGCTTTGTCTTGTTTGTTTCTTGTTAAAATTAATAAAATTTGTTTCAAAAAAAAAAAAAGAACACC
This sequence comes from Pseudonaja textilis, assembly GCF_900518735.1. Next base: position 6,449,576 of record NW_020769371.1, read on the forward strand.
CAAAGCAGACCAAAAGATCCAACAACCCCAGAAGAAAAGATGAGTCATCTACAACAGTGGTCGCCAACAGGCGGGCTGGGGACCACTGGTGGTCCGCGAGAAAATTTTGGTGGTCCGCAGAGAAATGTCCCCCCCAAAGCACCCCCCCCCAAATCAATTAATCCAGGCTGCGCAGGAACACAAGGCTGTGCCATCCACATGGCCCACCCACTCACTTGTCCCCACCTTTCGGCCGACCACAAACCTTGCCTTGAGTAGAGACACGTGAGCTGGAACTGGAAGGTAAGACCAACAGTGGGGAGGAGAAATCCACACCAGGTTGGCTTGCTGACATTGGTGGGAAAGTTGGTCCCATATTCCAGAGCTGCAGTAATCACAGGACTGGCCCTTTGGTCATCCTGGAGCAGCTGCTCCTCCACCTGGGTGCACTGGCCTGCCATGGACTGGAGGAGCTGTTCTGGGATGACCAAAGGGCCAGTCCTGTGACTACTGCAGCTCTGGAGTATTGAACCAACTTTCTCACCAATGTCAGCAAGCCACCGTCAGTCAAAAATCATATTAGTGGTCTACAGGATTTTAAATTATGAGTTTCATGGTCTCTGAGGTCCAAAAGGTTGGCAACCCATGATCTACAACATACAATATAAGGACCACAACAACCACTATGTAGGAGTTGGGTCCCTGGGAGAGAGCAGGTGCATTCCAGAGAAGTAAGAGGCATCTCAGACAAGATCTGAGATTTCTATGTGATAGAAAGAAGGTGAAGACAGCCCCTCCTGTTCATAGGTTATTTTATAGATGCTGATAGTAGAGTGCTCAGTCTTGCAAGGTTTTGTCCATATGTAAAGAACTTTTAAAGAACCACCATTATTGTTCTCAATTTGGGGTCTGACATAAATATTGCCAGACTGAAGCTGAATTTGCCCTCTTTTCCCTAGATGTGAATTTGATGTAATTGTTGTCATTTGCTGCTGTTCTTAAATGACAAATTAATCAGAGCTGGTACTTTTCCTGGAATGTTCTCTTGGTCCTTCCTTCCCTCACCAGTTCCTATGAGATCACAAACCAACACCCACAGACTCATCACAGTTAATGGATCTTTCAGGCCAGGCAACCCATCCCCCAGTTCCTATGAGATCATAAATAAAAGCTCACAGATGCATCACAATTAACGGAATTTTCAGGCCAGGTTATATATCACAGTTTTGTACATCTGGCACAGCTCTTGCAAAAGAGCAGAGAAGTCAAGGCCCAGAACTAAACTCTCTCAAATGCATTTGTTGCTGATTTGTTGCCCATTGACAGCTCATTGTATTTAAGGTAGGTCTCCCAAGGAGGGCATTGCTTTAAGAGTCAGTGTATGTTGACAGTGTGGTCTTTCTTAAATATCTTTCACCATTGCCATAGTCACATTATTATACTAAACTCTCTTTCATACTCTTTCTCATAAACCTGGGAATATTAACATGGAATAGAAGAACAGTAGGAGAGCACTGTTTATGTCCCTGAAGTAATGTCATACAGAAGACAATTGCTATTCACATATCATTCCAGAATACCAGACATGGAATACTTGTCTTTATAACATAAAAACTTCCTAACATTAAGAATGGATTGTGGGAAACAGAGTTGTATTGTTTTTACAGAATTGTAAGAAGACATGTTGGCCTGTGAAGAAAATACATTGTATATATTTTTAATCTCATGAGCTAGGCTGAAGCTTGAGAATGGTATGTATCTAGCCTTTGCTATGCTAGAAACCAGCCATAACCAGAATTTATTGATATGATAGCCACTCTAGGACAACCCCTAGGAATTAGGACCATTAAAGGAAATTTGTAAATAAGGGCAGGGGGAGATATAATTAGAGTAGTGGGAGATGTAATCAGGGGCGTATTCATTTTAGACATTTTTGACAGGTTGTGACATCTTCATTACTAAGCCAAGAAGAGGTGGGAGGTAAATTTGTAACACTACTAGAGAATATAAGGGGAATGTATTGATGATTTAAGGTGTGTCCACTGTACCTGCGTGGTCCACCTGTTTTGCAAAGTGAAGAATAAAATAACCATTGTTTTCTCTTGGTAGTTTTGGCTGGTGATTGTTTATTTCCAAACTAGACAATGAATCCCACAAAATCAACAGCAGAAACAATAAACCATGACTAATTAGAGAGACAGTAAACCATCTTCCTTGGATGTGTTCAGGAAGAAATTAAACAGCCATCCATCTGAGACATTTTAATTTGGATTCCTGCACTGAGCAGCGTACTGGATCTTTCCAATTCATGATTTTATGAATACTGCCTGAAAACCAATTGTAGATGAAGCAAGGATTGCCTTATTCGAGGTCTTCATATCTGGATGGTCTAATTTTCACAGTATGCAAATAACCCAACAAGCAGATGATTGAAATATTATCTAGCTTAATGCATTGTTGTTAATTTGGATATTTTATTGTTTTTCATTCTTGTTATTGTTTTATAATGGTTTTAGTATTTTAATTGTAATATATTGTTTGAATTGCAAGTTGTTTACAATAATTGACTGAGATGGGTGGTTATAGAAATTGAGTAAATGAGTGAATGAACAAACAAACAAACAAATGAATTGTTGCACAGGTAATAATTGCATTAGACTTGTTCCCAGAAGCTATTGTCAAAAACTTAAAGGACTGAAATTAACACCTATTTCTTTCACTTCTAAAATAAAAGGCATCCTCTCCCACAGAACCAAGGATAAAATCTGTATCCATCAGCCATTGTCCAGCTACATCTTTTACCACATTCAATTGAAATGATTTATGACTAGAAATGAGAGAAGTTAATATCCTGAGCATCTTTACTCCTCTCTCTCTCCAAAGCTATGATTAAGGAGAAGGTCTTTCAGAGTTATTTAATCTGGACACTTTTTACTGCTGAGGGATTTCAGGATGCATCATTTAAAAAGTCTTATTCTGAGGTAAAATGTTTGAAGAATAGTTCATGGAAATAAAACAAACCATCCTCAATAGAAACTCAAGAATGTGCACACTATTTTTTTTTAAAATCCATTAATATATGTGAAAACTTCTAAAATGTCAGTGCTGAATGGTGAAACATTCTATATTTCCCAAATTAGCATCATTATCTTCTCAAATGGTGACATCCTCCCACCTGTCCCCTTTGTTCCTTGCCATCAGTGATCTCATGATTCTTCTTTTACGGCTGGCTGATAAACATTCAATGAGAAATCATGGACAGGTGAGTCATTAAAACAACTTTATCTTACAGAGCTTAGCTGGAATGTGTTATTAATGTTATGCATTATTAAAATTCAAAAATGATTTTTAAAATGTTAAATCTTTCCAGTTTGCTTTTGAAAGCCAGTCTTGATATTTATTACAAGAAACTGACTTTAAATCAATCAAACAAAAGCCAGTTAAGAATGCAATCCTATAGTTTCTGGGAGGACACAGGAACCAGTCAGATTTTCTGTAAAAAGGTTTCTCCTTTACCATAACCAAAAAGCTTCATTCCTCTCACAGCCTTGCTATTGATTGGATTTATTAAAAGTGGAAACAAGATATATAAGAACATATCAAAAATTGAGCAGGTTTCAACCTGCTAGAACTAAAGCCTCATTTAATTTTGAACGTGAACCCCCCGCCCCCAAATAGGAGAGAAATATCAACTCTGAAGCTGGAATAGGTAATTTTTCTTCTTGTTGGAATCAGATCCAGAAATATATTTTTGTTAAATTTAAATTTATTGAATTAAACCCACCCTAGGTTTTATAAGCTGGTGAAGTCTTGTAGGACTACTGATCTGAAATGATCCACAACAGATCCTCTCCCTACTCAGTGGGTTTGTGTGAGTTGCCACTGCCAATCATTCAAAACAAATTCTAACAACTGTGATTCATAAGAGTTTCAAGAAATCAGTAGAGTAGAAAAGTAACTGTATGGCATTTATTCAGTATGCTGCACAATTTTTACCTATATCATCCCTGGTTCTTTCATTTTTACCTTTCACTGGAACGAAATCAAGAGGTAGAAAAAGGATGATAACTGGATTTGGGAAAATATTCCACAAAACCTCCCAACAGAAGGAATGGAAGGAAGGAAGGATTGGGCTGTGAAGCTGGCTCAAAATCTGGAGCCAAAATAGGAGAGGAGCTGAAATCAAAGTGAAAGGCACGAAAGCAGGGAGGAGGAGCCGAAATTCTGGAGCTGCGTTCCTTTCTGCTATCTTAAAATACCAATCATGTCTACTAAAAGTTAGCAAATGCTATATGTAATTCATTTCCTTAAAATAATCAAACCTCTTTCCAACCTGACCCAAACATAGCAAGGCTTCTTGCCATGCTGCTACCGTTTCATTTGGCCTTATGGGGCAGGCAAAAACAGAGGGCTCAGCATGGCTAGAAGCATTGTTGGATTGCCCTTGTCATCTATTTACCCCTTTGGCAGCCTTTCTGGTAAACAATGTGTAGATTGCAAAATACCAGTTTAAAATGGAGTCTATTAGTTTCCTAGTCCTCCTCACTGTATTATTTGTGTGGCAAACTGCATCGAGTCGTTGGATATGAGATGGGTGGCAAAGATATTGTATAAATAAATAAACTACCTGATCTATAAATAAATAAATACCTGATTCTTAGTTACACATACACATAAAATAATTCAGACTTGATAAACAGCTTTTAGGTGTTTTTTTTCCACCTAAATGCATAATTATTTTGGCATATCTATTATACAGTAACTCCCTTTTATATAACCCTGTAATCCCTTAATTTGTGGTAGAGTCGGGATGATTGGAGGGAGCTGAGCATTTACTTATTTATTATTATACAGTAACATCATTTAGAAAATATTATTAAACTTAAGATGCAAACTTGGCTTAGTATACTTTTTCCTCCTGGGTACTGGAGACAGAGTCTATAAAGGCAGCCACAGATCTGGAGTCTTAACTTGGAGCAAGTTGGAACTGAGGCTGGGGTTTCCAAAGCCTCTCCAGGACTACAACGGCAAAATTTAGCAAACTATTTGCAATGGAAAATGAAAATGATACAAGACCTGCTTAGAATAGAATGACAAGTATTATGTTTTACAGCAATAGCCCCCAATTTTTGGGGCACCAAGAACTGGTACCATAGAGAGAGGTTTTTCCATGGACTAGAGGGGGCGTGGTTTCATATGCTGCCTGCGTTCAAAGGATGGGGTTTCGCTTGTTTGTGTGGCCCGGTTTCTGGCATGCTGCAGACTGGTGCTGGACCACAGACTGGGGTTGAAGATCCCTGTTATAAAGTAATGCCAAAGTTTGTAGACTTACATTTTAAACTTTACACCTACATGGATGAGTTGCTGGTGAAGAACAGATCAGAAAGACTATATAATTTTTTAAGTGGATGCATAGTTTTAAATAGAATAATTGATAGGCAACAATGGGAGCATCAATGCTCAACTATCAAACTATCAAATCAACTATCAAATTTGCAGACAATATTTGTGAGCCATTCATAGTAGACCAGATTTGGAAACCAAAATCATGCAAGGTAATATTATTTTTTTTATAAGGTTATAATAACAGCACCTTGCAAGTCTGAAATGTGCTTCCCCCTCCTCCCTTTGTCTTCATAAGAAGCAGGGAGGATCTTGTCTAGGACGTGTTGTTAGGTTCTAGTTCTGCTCTGGGCTCAAGTTTCTTTTATCAGACTGTTTTTGGCAGCAACTTTTCTTCCTGTCCCCCAAGGCCATTCCTTCTGTCCATTACAATACTGCACATAGAGAAAATGGTATAAGGTGTTCTATCTATTACTCTACTGTTAATTGTGAAAATAGGCAATTCATTATACAATTTGGAAATGTAACAATCATGTTGAATCACTTTTTCATACCAGTTAGTGATAAACCCAGTGATTTTGAAAAATGATTGGTCAGAGAATGAAACAAAATTTAAATGTGAGTTTCTCTTCTCAGCTTGCTAATTTTTTAAGTTAAATATTATTAATATGAATGTTCCTATAGAGAATACAGAACTAAATTTTTACATGGTAACAACTGCTAGGATTCTTTATGCTTCTTATTGGAAATTATGAATGATCCTTTCTGCAGAAGAATTGTTCATTAAATTATAGAGGCATGTGCTGGTGTCAAAACTAATTTCATATCTGAAAAACAGAAATTATGGTAGTTTTTAAAACCACGGTCTATAACTTACAGTTTGAATTGTCTTTATTACAGCTGATTACTATAGCTTTAAGATTTTACTTATTTTAGTATTGACTTAAACCTTCAAATTGATATGCCATTCTAATAGGTAGATTTATATCTTTATTAAATCCTTTTGCTTTCTACTGCTGAGCTGGGGCTGGCCTTTGCACTGCACTGCACTGCACTGCAGCCCAAGGGGCTTCTTGCAGACCCAAAATGCCATAGAACCAGAAATGGTATTCAGCAGGTTCTGACCAGTTCTGGGGAACTGATAACGGAAATTTCGAGTAGTTCAGAGAACCGGCAAATACCATCTTTGACTGGAGATTTTACAGTATGTTTCTCCTGCCACACTCACCAAGCCACGCCCAGGGAACCGATAGTAAATTTTTTGAATCCCACCACTGCATAGAAGTACAAGGATCCCCCTTTCCCTGTGATACTGGGCCTGGGCTTTACACTATGGTGTAGCTTGGGGGCTTCTTGTGGATCCAGAGCCACAGTGCATCAAGTAGCCCTTTGATGCTTCCTGAGATGCAGCAGCTTCCCAGAGCACCACAGCTTTGCATTGAGCTTCTGGATGGGGGTGGCTGAAATTTAGTGCTGCATGGTGACTCAGAGGCTTCAGAGCTGCAATACCCTAGGAAGTCCCTGAGCTGCAGTGCGTTCTTTCACTGAGCTTCTTGCACTCGTATACATGCCTGCATGTACCTCGCACTGTCTGTCCCTGGATTCCCTAAGCTTGTATCACACTGTGGCACCCCCAACCCATGCGCAGCCTGCACTGAGCCTCCCAGGACTTCCCCACCCCACCTGTGGCACCCCTGCACTCCTTTGGGAGTCCCTCAACTTCCTGCTTCCCACTGAATGACCTGTTCATCTGGTGTTACAATGGCTACTGGCACTGCCAGGATTGCGTTTGTGAAGCGATGATGTCGGACTTTACAATGAATCGCTTAAGGATGGAAATTCCAGGTCCAATTGTGATCATTAAATTGAAGACTACTTGTAGACCAGCAGCCCCCAACCTTTTGGGGCACCGGGGACCAGTTCCATGGAAATTTTTTTTCCATGGATCGGTGGTGGTGGCATCATGATTTCACATGCTGTCTAAATCCCACACATGCATGTGTGAAGCTTCACAAGCTTGCATGGCTTGGTACCAGTCCATGGCTCGGGGGTTGGGAACCCCTGCTGTAGAGAGATAAGGGATTGCACTGATGGTGTCTTGTTTGCTTTCTGGCTTGTGTGTATGCATCTCTGGGCATGTGTGTGTATGTATGGGCAATTTAATACTTACATAAACAAATCTACCAATGCTTCTGCTTTCCTTCCACCTTCTTTTATGGAAGTGTCTTAGTTAGTATTTTAAGTTTTGCAGTTACTTTTAATCTTATGCCTATTTATTGTGATGGTTTGTGTCTATGGTTTCATCTGAAGATCTTATAGGCACAGCCACAGTTCCTCAGAGGGTGAAAATAGAAGCACTGTGACCACTTTCATCCTCCTGGGCTTTACAGAGAAACCGGAATTGAATCCTCTGTACTCCAGCATTTTCCTTCTCTTGTATGTACTTATAGTACTGGGCAATGGGTGGATGGTCATCTTGATCAGAACTGAACAGCGTCTGCACACTCCAATGTACTTCTTCCTCAGCAACCTCTCTCTCTTGGATCTTTGCTATTCCTCAGTCATTGCACCCAAGGCACTGGAGGCTCAGCTGCAACAGGGCAAGGCTTACATTTCCCTTCCATCTTGTGCAGCTCAAATGTTTTGTTTTACTACTCTGGTGACAACCGAATGTTTTCTCCTGGCAGCCATGGCCTATGATCGTTTCCTGGCCATTTGCCACCCATTGACCTATACCTCACTCATGACTCACAAGAATTGCATTTGCCTTGTGCTGGGGGCTTACAGTTGTGGTTTAGTGGGCTCCATCATCCAAACTAGTGGAGCTTTCCGGTTGTCCTATTGTGGGCCAAACCATATCAACCATTTCTTCTGTGATATCCCTGCTGTCTTGAAGCTGTCTTGCTCTGACACTCAGCTTTCTGAAGTAATCCTTTTTGTTTCCACAACTGTTATTGCCATAGCAACCATCACCACCATTTCTGTTTCTTATCTCCGAGTCTTGTGGAATGTCCTCTGGAGCCACTCAACCCAAGGACGACAAAAGGCCCTCTCCACTTGCTCTTCCCACCTGACTGCTCTGAGCCTCTTCTATGGTACTGCCATCTTCATGTATGCCCAACCAAGGAACAAGGATGGATCACAAGATCAAGACAAAGTGGTCTCTCTATTTTATACTCTAGTGATTCCTCTTCTGAATCCAGTCATCTACAGCCTGAGGAACAAAGATGTAAAAGAGGCCATGAAACATCTGTTCAGCAGGAAGATCCTGGCCATGAGGTAACTTGGAAGATGGAAATGGTTGAACATCAGTCATAAGTTTGTCTTATGACAGTCTCAAGCATAGTGAGAAAAGTCTCATGAACCAGTTAGTGGATTGCCTCTCCCCTTCATCTTTGTTTATTCAGGGTCCCTACAGTCCATATGCAAATGGCGAAGAATTAGACTTCTTATTTCTGAAAGTTTGCTGAGGCTTGGATTTTACAGGGCTTTGTAGGAATTTACTTTACTTTATTGATTAGCCCTTGGGCCATATCTGCAGTTTCAGACACAAATTATTACTAAAATCTGATAAAAACAATTTAAAATGGAATTGGATAAAATACAAATGCAATGGCTCTGGGAGAGGCTGCTGTTGATTCCTCTACAGGAATTTAATCCTGAGGGTTCCTCCTATTATGACTTACTGTCACACACTCCTTTCCAGGAAGGCATCAAAGCCAATCTTAGGTTGTCTTTGAGCTGGCAGCCTTTGAACTCTATTCAAATTCAGCTCAGTGGAAACACTTTCAGCTCCAACAACATCTCGCTTATTTCAGCCAGTGTGTCCAACAATACAGTCCAAATAAGAAACCGATTGCATATAGTCATATACTTTCAGTTTAACAGCTATGGTAACAAAATCTTGCACAACTGAATATGCTTTTTCTTCCCTCACTTTATTTTTTCAATGAACAAGGGAGGGGCTTGTCTGAGACGTTTTCTCGAGTTATTTTCTTGGTCCGGGCTCAAGCCCCTTATCTGACCATTGCCTCGTTAGCAGCTCTTCTTCCTGTCCTTCAAGGCTATTATTCCCTATGTCCTCTACAGTCAGATCCTTCTCAACTTCTCTTTCACCTCTCTGTGCTCAGCTGAGATTCCTTCTTTGATCTTGAAATGCTGTCATGGTTGGCAGGTAGGACTCTTTCAAATGAATGGAGGGAAATGAGGCTACAGGGTCCTGATTTTTCCAAGTAATGAAGACTTATCTCTTTCTAAGTCTATGGAATAAAACCTTAAATCACCAGCATTGATGTAAGGTTACTTTAATAATGTTAATGAATCCAAATCTCTACCTGATCCATGATGTATCAGTCATTTTTATATTTGTTCCATGCAGACTGGGATAGGAATACGGCAGGGAACTAACAACAGAACATGTCAATCAAACAGCCTGCATTCGCATTCAGAAGTTTTGAAATATTTGATACTTGATATAGTCAAAGAAGATCACATTGGCAGGAGTGGTGATGATGTGGTTAATGAGATAGGAGAAATGATCTGCTCTGTGATATGAATTGTGAAGTGTAGCTTACCTAATATAGTTTGACATCTATTTTTTCTGGCAGGAGTGAACTTGTCTGGGCAGATCAGGTATAAGCAAAACATTTAGCCATGATATTATAGGGATGTGAAGCTTAAAACCTTTTATCTATGGAGATTCTCAGCCCTCCAGGCCATGGTTGTCCCAAAGGTGCTTTTTCAAGAGGCAACTGGACTTTCTGGTTTTTCTTTGAAGACATTTCGCTTCTTATCAAAGAAGCTTCTTCAGTTTGTTAGAGCTTCTCCTTGGATAAGAAGTGAAACGTCTTTGAGGAAAGTCCAGTTGCTTCTTTCAAAAGAACCTTTGGGACTTAAAACCTTTTAAAATCAATATTTTCCTTGATCTACAAAACACAATCATTTGATCTTTTTACTATCTCCATTCTATGCTTAGCGTCTGCCTTGGTGATCGTTCACAAATACAATGGCAATTAAAATATTTTTTCCACTATTTTTTACATTTGTTTATTAAATTTATTTGCCACCTATTTCATCACAAGGCAACCCATTTACAATTTTTGTGCACCTGACAACAAACCCTATCAGAGTGAGAGTAACATTGGTATAACAATATGAGAATTTTAGATGGCAGCAAGTAGTGGACTTTGTAGCATCTCTTTCTTTCTTCTCTCAAGTAAGTCATGTGTTTACTTAATGACCATTTTGTTTAATGGAACTTGGTCACTAAATGAGGGATTGGTGTATTAGACAGGCACCTAGGCAACAAATAAGCCAATCTCTGCAACAGCATATAAGGCCTGAAATGGGATTAACCTAAATTCGTCCTAACATTTCCTATAAAATATATGGGTAAAAATATACTGGGTAAATGTTTTTGCATTCTGCTTGATATTCCTGGATTTTGACCATAATAAAGTTTAAATCTTCTTTCATTCCACAATGCATTTTTAAGTTGAACTTTTAGCATGTTAGCGTTGAATCAACAGGCCATACACAATTCCATTGCTAATTAATTAATTAATTTTATTAAGAGGCAGGATATGTTTAAAGCTTCAGAAACAGCACCAATGACATTAAGGCTTTTTTAAAAGTTATTTTGGCATCACATGCTTCTGATGCAACAATCATGTCAAATGCAATTCATAGCTATTGATTATTCAGAGATCCTCCAAAGTATAAAAATATATGAGTAAAGCTTGTCTTGGGGTAATCAGTGAAACCCCTTTATTATAAAGCTATCCAAAACACATCCCTCCTTCTCCGTTAATTACTTTGACTGACCAAGGGCATGGATGGCTGCATTTTCCAGCACCTCCACTTTCTGCCCATCTTTTGCTGGCATCACTGCAATATTGGCCATTGCTCGGGCCACTGTCGTGGTAGGAATAGTCATATATGTGGGAAAGAAATGGGCTACCACTCCTAGGACTTTCCTGGCCACCCATTCTCCAGGCCGAGACTCCTGGCGATCACATAGCAGCACCCTAGGAAAGGGAGGCAGAAAAGGAACTTATTTTTTCTTAGTTATATATGAGGATTGTGTTGCTCAACATAGCAGCAACAAGAAGGTAATATTTTTTTATTTGCAACAAAAAAGTGTGAAGTAAGATAATCGCGAAGCAAACCACAGGGGAATGAGATAGGAATAGTGGGTTTTAATACATGAAATACATCATTATAATGAGTTACTGTTGGTTATTGATACAATATTCAGTAAAATTTGCTTACCTATCAATACAATATACTAAACATTTGATTACAAGTGTAACATTATATGGTACTAATACTTAGGATGGTGCTTCTAGCTGAATTGATTTTTGTCCCAGAGCAATATATTGGCTCATTTGTATGAATGGAAATATTCCAATGCATTGCCTTGGTTGTATAAGAGGGGAAAAAAGCAGATTTCAATAAAGCTCTAAGAGGTTTGTTGAAAAATTATGCCCTGCTTTATTGTAAAACATTTAAATCTGTACACTACTGGCAAACAGAAAAAAATCCTGTGTGCACTCGGCAGTTTACTGGTTGATTTTACTTCTTTTTCTTCAAGATTGGGAAATGGGGTGCGTTCAAGACCAGAGAGATGGTGAAGAAATAAGACCTCTTGAGAAGACAACATCTGTTGCTGGGAGTGCCAAAACTAACCAACTATAGAGAAACCGTATTTAACTAGATTGTGTTTCAGTAGGGCACAGATACCTGTTCAGGCTGGAAAAGGACAGCCACACCATGATAGCTGCCTATTCAGTTCAGTTAGAAAGCAATGGCCCTGAGAGAGGCTGTTGTTAATTCCTTCTATTAGTCTGTGTGGTTCAAATAATATGTTGAACAACCACAGGTGAAAGAAAATGATTCTCTGTGACCTGCAGTATGATGTGAATATGAATTTTGGATTTGCCAAATTTTGGAAGGGCCAGTGCTTAAATTTCTGCTCATCAATAAAAAACAAAACAGGGTAGCCACTCATTCACTTACTCATTTGCACATTAATCTGCTTCACAGCATTGTAGCTTGGACGGCACCCACAATTATATACAAAATTAGCTTTTGAATCTGACTCTGCATAAATAATGCCTGTGGATTAAATTCTCAAATCTACTCAAATCATCACTGGTATTAGTCTTGACCAATTTTTCTAACCATGTGTGAATGGAAGTATACTCATACTTCCATAGTTAGAGATCAAAGCAACATTTTGAAATCGGATACATTGCAATGTAACCTTTCTACATCTATGCTGCTCATTTGATATATTCTTATACTCTTTAACAACCCACAAGAGGTAAGATTATGAATTTTTTAAGCAACAACTAAATGAGCAGTTGAATCAATTAACTAATTTTGTCACAAGAAACTTCTTAACTAATCAGCAACACTCACAACTAATACAATTTCCTATGTGATGGAATGAGCATCTTTCAACATGCCCATCTACTGATAGTCTGTCCTTCCCTCAGATTCATGATTCACAAATACAATATACTTACGCTGGTCTAAATATGGAGAATCGGTCAAATTCAAGTGCTTTAATCCTGTTTTCTACTTCACCCTAAAGAGGGAAGGAAAAAACAACCTTCATTGGATGAAATCTCTGTCTTGTTCATAGAAGTACACAGAAGCTGAAAAGTATACACATCAAATAAGGCAGAAGGAAGGAATCCTGAAAATCCTCATTTGACAGAGGAGATTTACCTCCTATTCTTAAGCACTATCAGGTTTCACTCTTAGAATTATAAGCTGCAGATAGAAAGTAACCTGCAGGCTCTGTAATGGCTAGAATTTGAAAAACCACAGATCCTCAGCCAAGAAACACCTTTCTCGTGAAAAAGTATTGGCACCTACATTATGCTGCAGGTCATAGTGCAGCATTTTCTTTTGCACATATTACTTGAACAACATGAAATAACAGTTGTAATAAATAATAGTATCTCCTGGAGCCATTTTTCTAGAAGGGACTTGCTTCCTCTGCTGAAGCAATATTAATTGGGGCTATTGAGGCTTGTCACTGAATGTATCTAGAAGGCATCAGGTTGCCTAATATGGAATTAGAGTCGTAGTCTATGCTTGGGAAAACTCAAATTCAACACCCAGCTCTGCCAAACTATCTCACAGGGAGTTTTCCTCAGGCTTAAATTAAGAGTAGAGTAAAAAACAAGTATATAATCATGGCCTCCTTGGAGGATACATTAAATAAGAAGCCTCTTTCTCTATCTAATCCCAAATGGCAGTAGAATGGAAGATCTGGCATTTCGTATATCAAGATTAAACAGAACCTGGGCTTCTAGGGACTCACCTAAGGAGAACTCTAAAACCAGGTGGTTCCCTCACCCATTGCTTATCTCATTTTGCAGCCCATCAGACATACCTTGGTCTTCAGATAAAGGAAGCTGCTAGAGCTATCCGCACCTCTGCTGGACTCTAGGATAAAGTGGTGGCAGCCACCAGCTTTGGCTAGCTTTGCTGCATGTTCAACATAATCACGGTCAACACGCACAAATCCATCCTGTATTTATAAGTAGAGAAAATAGCATTTATGTATTTGAAAAAGTCTCGCCTTTCCAATGACCTGGAATAAGTTAGAGCCTATTTGACGTATCAAGAAACGACATATAAGGAATTATCCAACCTGAGACTTCAGGGCTGTTTCATCTCCAAAACCATGTTTATGACAATCAGGCACCTCAAAAATTGATATTAATTTTAATGCGGAAAAAAAGGAAAAAAATTAAACACATGCTGATCAGAAAATAACATTATATTCATGCTTAATGAAATGTAAATATAAATGCAAATTAACTGAGATCAAATTTATTTTTTGATGTGTTGGATCCTCCTCCACCTTTCTTATGCACTCAAATTAAGTGCAACCTTTGGTTCATCAGAGGTGCAAGATAACTCTAAAAAAATTGAACTTGTAAACAGCCAATTTGGGTGACTTGGATAAAATTCCGCCTTAACTATGAAATTTGGAAAAGATGGCATGCAAATTTGGCTACCATGGGCAAAAGCTAAGCTACGGTGATATATACTTCTAGCTCCTTGGAAGAAACAGAGAAGAGTCCAACTTAATCTAAAGTCTTCACACCTGTTCCTCATCAGGCCATCTCATTCCCTCAAAATGCCAAGCACCCACTTCAATCTTCTGTCTCACAGATCCCAAGGAACTTACCTTTTCCAGTTTGGTTCCTCCAGGTATATTGAAGTCCAATTACAATCAGTCCCCAGAGTAACCCAAACTATAGTCTAATATAGTTGGAGAATGCCAAATTGGGAAAGACTGAAACAATCTATGGAATCTGACTTACCAGCAAATTTCACTCTAGAATATATTTTATACCTCTTAACTTCCTCTCAATCTTCCACCTTTTTCAATTCCTCCTTAACCCAGGTATAGCCCCTTTTTCCTCCTCACCGCTCCAGCTTTGGCTCTGCTTGTCCCCAAGCAGCAAAATCCTACGTCATGTCCTTGGAAGGCAGCAGCAGATTCATCTAGCTTCTCAAAGTCAACAACTTCTTGGGCCTGGAAACAGACACCCAAAAAAATCAGACATGAAAGAAAGAACGGGAGACTCCAATGGAGAAAATGAAATATGTGTGTCTCCCTGCTTTTCAAAACAAATGAAGACAGAACATCTCCTGACTAACAACGAAATCTCAACTCATGTTGATAAATTATCAATCAATAAAATGCACATATTAAAATGCACAACTTGGACAAGGCAAAGAAGGAATGCTGAAGTTTCCATCCAGATGTGGTGTGATAAGAGGGAGGACAGAAGCAAATGTTTTCTGCTAGGCTCTCTTCTTGTGGAATAAGCTATACTCTGAAATAAGAAAAGCACCGCCATTGTTGATGTTTAAGAAGCTAGTTAAGTTATGGTTATTCTGGAGAGCATTTAAGAATTGAAGAATTGAATAAGTTCATGTATCTGAGATAAGTAATGATATTGGTGGTAAATTACTGTGTTAAATTGTATTACAGTATTGATTATATATTACATGGTTCTTTTCCATTTTACTATATTTTGTTATATTGTTTTGTATATCTATGTCTGTTTCCAAAGCATCTGAAGGCAAGACAAGCAGCAATGGATGGAAACTAATCAAGAAGAGAACTAAGGAGAAATTTCCTGACAGAACAACTGATCAGTGGAATGACTTCCTTCCAGAAGTTGTGGCTGCTCCAACACTGGAGGTTTTTAAGAAGAGATTAGACAACCATTTGTCTGAATAGGGTTTCCTGCTTGAGCAAGGGGTTGGATTAGAAGACCCTCAAGTTCCCTTCCAACTCTGTTATTCTTTATATCTATATGTAAACCACTTAGATTTAATTGAAAGAAGGAGTATAGAAGTGTCTGAAATAAAAGTGCCAGTAACCTAAATTAAGAGGTACACCATATAAAAAGAGGCTCCAGTCTCCTGAAATACAAGTAACTTAGTATGATGGATATTATTGTCTAGCTAGCAGATAGAAGATTGAAGAAGACAATTTGGTTCCCCCAGTTCTTTTTTATATGACAGTTTTCTTTACGGCACTATATTATTTACATTATTTATGTACTATGTTATGTCCCACATAATTAGATTTCTATTTTTTTAACCATTTGGAGACAGTTGTCAAGCAAATGTTGGTAAACAAATAATTATTCGGTAGGCATTTAAAATTGCTTGACTGTTTTATATAGTGAATAGAGTACTGAATAATAATCTCAATTACTTATGTTTTTGAGAAACTTGTAAAGTATCCTATTGTTATAGAGTATAAAATAAAAATATGTAACATATAATTTATGACTATAAATATATTTCATTCACATTACCATCAAGGAATGTTGAGAGGTAAGACTGGATTTACAAGTAGCATAGATTAACATCACGTTTTTTTGAGCACTAGGTTGAGGATGACTATAATAATATATAACAAAAATCCATGTGTTAGCATTTAGAATGCAAATTAGGTCTTGAGAGACCCTGCTTTCAATCTCTATCCAGTTCTAAAGGGAATGAGAAAGGGGATAAAAACATAAACTTTTTAAAAATGTTTTGTTTCATACCACATTACTGTAAAGAGTCCCTTCAAAATTTAGCTTTCGGCGGCCAATGAGGGTCACTCGGGAGAATTTTTGCTGCTTTAAGATTTCAAGTAGCAATTCTTTCCCAGTTTCTCCAGAAGCACCCAAGATGAAACAGCTTTGTTTCTTCTGTTCTTCTGAACTGGAAACTGCCATACTGTTGGCAAGAAGTAGCAACATTTTTTTTTTAAAAAAATGTCATTTACAGTTCAGTTCTTTACATAATGCAGATGTTAAGTCCTATGAGGTTCAGTGACAGCTCCTCTCCCAAATAAAACTGTACAGGATTGCAGCTTCAACTTCACAAGAAATCAATTATTTGAAAACTGATAATAAAAAAGGAAACACAGAGTTGTTGGAGTAAAGTAGTGTTTAATTTTTCCAAAACAAATCAAAGCAAAACCATACGTTACACCAAAAGCAAAATCAACTTTTATAATTACTGCCAGGCCATCATATGATCATGGCATGCCATATGAAAGATCTATGACCTGAAAATAAGGATAAGATTATGCTGTCAATGAACTAGGCAATATCACAGCTATACACAAATAGTCCTTGACTTACACAATTGAGCCCAAAATTTATATTGCTAAGTGAGACATTTGTTGAGTTTTGCCCCATTTTATGACTTTTTTTGTCACTGTTAAATGAATCTTTACAGTTGTTAAGTGAATTGGACTTCCCCATTGACTTTGCTTGTCAGAAGGTTGCTAAAGTTGATCACACGATCATAACTGTGATCAATCGTCATAAATATGAACCAGTTGCCAAGCATCTGAATTTTGATCGCATGACCATGGGGACGCTGCAACAGTCATAAATGTGAAAAACAGTCATAAGTCACTTTTTTGAACGCTGTTGTAACTTTGAACAGTCACAAACAAACTGTTGTAAGTCGAGAATTACCTGTACTGGCGTAGGCTGTTATATTAAGATTATAAGAACAGTCCAAACCAGTATATAGCTATAAGATTCTGTGTATTTGGAAGCAAATTGCTACCTTTTACCTTCCCATATGTGAAGAACATACATTTTTCATCTTTCTCCAAAATGTACAGCATTGTATTACACAATTTTTAAAAAACATTGAAGAGGGCCCAAAGAACCAAGAGGTTTCCTAGATCTTGTTGAACTACATATCCCAGAATCCTTCCCCACCAGCTTGCAGCTGCTTGGTTGTTGTTGCTCAGCAACCATCTCTAGAAATTGCTCCGGGCTGTCATTTACAACAGGGCAGGCACATTGCAATTAAAAACAAGGAGCTACTTTTCCTTTAAGAAGGATAACAATAATAAAATAAAAGTCACTGAAGAGAGCCCTCGCTGTCTTTCTTTGACAACTCCGTTGCCTCCCCCGCGAGAAAGGGGGCCCGCAGGGAAATATCGCTCGCGCGCCAGGCAAACAACCCTTCTCTCCGCCTTCTCCTCGCTGTTCTTCCCGGGGTCCTTCTCATTTTCATTCAGGCAAAACACCCAGCAACTATACCACCACCACCACCACCACCACCCCGGGGCTGCTGTGGGAAGCGTCCTACCTAACCTAATTAGAGAAAGAGAGAGAGAGAGAGAAAACAAACAAACTCTTTACAGTCAGAAATACCGCGCCCCGTTTGCGCGCCAGCCTAGCCAGTGGCATTTCAGGCGTCTGGACGGGTCACCTACGGGAGGGGGCTTCGCTGACGGCTGTCCCAGCGGTGGAAGCGCTAATCACTCACCTTGCAACGAAGGCTCGGAGAGAAGCCCAGGGGGAGGCGGATTCCTGCGTGCCGCTCCCCGCAAAAGGGACGCATGCGCAGAATCGTCCTGCCGCTTTGATTGAAGGGCGTTCGCCTTTTTTTTCCCCCCAGGGTCTTGTTGCTGCTGGTGGCTCTTACTCCGAACGGGTTTACCGTCCTAAAGGACGTTATATCCCTCTTCCAAATAATTGATTTTTTTGGATTTTCTGGGAATAACCGATGAATTTCCCCTCTCCGTAATGTTTCTTTTATGGCCGAGATTGCCTGGAGTTTGCAAGCCACCCAGAGTCTCTCATACAGAGGAGAGCTTCAATGAATTTAATGAGATAAATTTAGAAATTTTTTTTTCAAGTAATTAATGAAGCATAGAACTGTAGTTTTTATCTGCAAGGATGGCTACTGTAACTGCCATAAAGTTAATTTAATGAATGTAGCAACTTTTTACCCTGTTTCTCCAACAATATGGCCTCCCCCAATAGGAAGTCCCAGCATGTTTTATAGGCATGAAATGAAATTAAGCCCCTCCTCCCAAATTAAGGCCTATATTAAAACATGCAAAATGGGGGGGAATGGTGGTTTTTTTTTTTTTTTTTTTTGCTGTTAGGAAGTATTTTTGTTGCACACGTGGATATGGTGCTGCCTGCGTTGACCCTGATACAAAGTGCCCCACCAATGCCGAGGACAACATCCAAGCCGTCGCTGTCCACCCTAAGATGCAAGGGGGGGAATTAAGTCACGCCCCCCCGAAAAGACAGCCTAGCCATTTTTTCGGGGCTCAAAAAAAAATAAGACCCGGCCTTATATGAGAAACACGGTGTTATGTACTTGTTTTGCATACTCGTAATACTGTATTCCTATTGGACAGATACTGCCGCCTAGCGATTGGTAGATAACGTTTCTGATTGGTCACCTAAGCGGCGGGAGTTTTAAATAAATGCCATTGGTTGTGAGCCGCGAGCAGCCACTATAAAAAGGGCTGCCGCGGCTCGACTTTAGTTGAAGTTACTAACAGTTAATAAAGAGCTGAATTCAACTTTGGTCTTGAGTCTGCTTTTGTTCTGGCGATAGAACACTGGCGACGAGGGTGGGGTTGAAGGAACAAAGACTGTAAGCACATGGCAACGGAAGCCGAAAAATCAACAAGATGGCCGGCAACAACTCGCCACCTGCACTGTTCAACCCAACCGAAGAAGACCGGGAATCATATATTGACAGGTTCCTGATGTTCCTGGAAAGCAACGAACTATAAGGAATCACTGACCAGAGGAAGAGAGCTGTATTCCTGACACATTGCGGTCCGACCATTTTTTAAACGGTGAAGGCATTGGCAAAACCGAACGATGTCAAACAGATGGCATGGCCGGACCTGAATCGGATGCTGAGAGCCCATTACGCGCCTGTTGTGTCAAACCTCATTCGAAGACAGGAATTTTATAAAAGGGATCAACGAGAAGGCGAGAGTATTGGGGACTTCGTAGCAGCAGTAAGGGACATTGAAGGAGCATGCGAATTCCTCAACATGGATGAAGCCATGAGGGATTGCATAGTCCTCGATGGATACAGGTGAGACAGAACACCCGGGCATGGTAAAAATGAAGTTCCTGGCCAGAAGCTATGTCTGGTGGCCAGGAATAGACAAAGACATCGAAACCTGGGTAAGAACATGTCATAAATGCCAGTTGTCCAGACCTACACCCCTTTAGCACCGGTCCTTGACTGGGAGACACCCAGAGGCCCCTGGTCAAGGATCCACATAGACTTCGCCGGACCCACAAAGGGAAATACATTTTTAATCATCGTCGATGCCTACTCGAACTGGTTAGTGGTCAGCATCATGAATTCAACAACGACTGAAGCCGTCACTAAACAACTAAAGAAACTCTTTGACATTCATGGTCTACCAGATGTATTAGTATCAGACAATGTCCCACAGTTCACAGCCTTAGCTGGTATACGACATTGTTGTGGCTCTGAGGTTTGAGCCTGCACTGTTAAAGGATGAAGACTCGGACAATGGGGAAGAGGAGGATTTGGAAATGCCTTCCTCCCCAGGACATTCCTCTTTGGTAATGCCTTCCTCCCTCAGGTGTCGGCAGATAACTAAGAGGGAAAACCTGAGGCTAATCAGGAAAAGGAGGAGAGCATATCAGAGTCTCTGACTGAGAATCAAGCAGAGGAATGCTGGCTTGATGCAAGGCAGGGTCGCAGGCAACAGTGTGAGCTGCAACACAGGAGGAAGGGACAAATCAGAGACTGAGCTGAGGGACTGACACACCCCACAGGGAATAAAAGTGGGTGTGTTCGCTCTGAGAGTTTCGTACGGGACAACGTGTGACTTATTCAGAGGAGTTCCGGATTATTCTGTGTTGTGATAGCTTGTGTGATTTATATTCCTGCTTTCTTGTCGGACTTGGCAGACAGCGTGTGTGAGACTGCCAAGAACTTTATCGGCTCAAGGAATTAACTCTATAATTACTGGATTTGCTTGCTTGTTTGTATTCAATTGGAATTTGGACTTCTCACCACCTTTGTAAAGGTGAGACATAACATTTTTGTCCCGTACCTTAACAAAAACCACCTTTTGACCAAGATGGATCAACAGCAGCAGCAGCAGCAGCAGCAGTTCCACCAGCTGCAGAACAAAAACCAGGTTTTGCAACAGCAAGTAACCCAGCTGACTAATCAACTCGCTCTGCTGCAGGCTCATGCTCCTCCTCCTGCCCCTCCTCGTAGGAAATGCCCGGTGGCTGTGCTGGATAAGTTCTCTGGGCAGCCTGAAATGTTCCCGGCTTTCATGGGACAGTGCCAATTGTTTATGGCTCTGAGGCCGGAGGATTTCCCTGATGACCGGGCTCGGGTGGGGTTTGTAATAAGCCTTCTTTTGGGCTCAGCTGCCAGGTGGGCCACTCCTTTATTATTACAGGACAGTCCGTTGTTAACAGATTATCAGGGGTTTTGGTGTCACCTGTGCTTAATGTATGAGGACCCCATATGGGTTCATACAGCAGCCAGACACCTGAAAGAACTTTGCCAGGGGAAACGCGCCTTGCAGGAATTCATTTCGGAATTTCGGCTGATCTATCTGGACTCTACTTGGAACGATGCAGCTTTGATGGACGCTTTTCAGAATGGCCTGTCAGAGGACTTACAGGATGAATTGGTTCACATGGAACCGGCCCCAACCTTCGATGCTCTGGTGGTGCAATGCTTGTGCATTGATGCCCGACTTCAACGGCGCAAGACTCGATGCCCCATCCAGGAGCAACCATCCACATCTATGCCACAGCGCTCTGTACAACCAGTGCCCCTGGTCTCCCACAGTGTTGTGGCAATGGCCGAGGAGCCGATGGAGTTGGATGCGGTCTAACCTCATTTGACAACCCACGAACGCACACAGAGACTCCTGGATTCTGGGCCCCCTCGGTATCTACTACTAGACACTTGGGTTTTCTTGCCGTCCTGATCGAAGGGGACTCCTGCGATTGTGTTGGTGGATTCGGGGGCCATGACTAATTTTATGAACCAGGCCTTTGCGGCTCATTTTGATGTCCCCTTGGTTCTGGTGGAGCCTCCAATAAGGGTAGAGACGATTGATGGGCAGGAACTTCATGCTGGGCCCATTTGCTTCGCTACCCAGCCATTGCGCCTGATCATTGGGGACCATGAGGAGGCAATTAGTTTTTATATCACAGCGGACCTCCATCTCTCCTTAGTCCTCAGCATGGCCTGGCTTTGATTGCACGATCCTCAGGTGACATGGGCGCAGAATGCCATTTTGTTTCCAAGTTTCCAGTGCGTGAACCATTTACGACACACCTGTGCTGGCCAGGACATCGCCACCCCCGCCGTCTCCATACCTCCTGAACTGTCTGATTTCTCAGATGTGTTTAGTGAGAAGGAGGTGGATCGGTTACCCCTGCATCAACCCTATGATTGTCCCATGGACCTGCTGCACGATGTCCCACTACCCAAGGGATGCCTGTATTCCATGTCTGAGCCCAAATTGGCTGCCCTTCATGACTTTTTGGAAAAGAATTTGGCCCAGGGGTTTATCCGGCTGTCGTCGTCCCCTCTTTCGGCTCCCGTTCTTTTCATTAAAAAGAAGACGGGAGACTTGTGCTTGTGCTGCGATTACTGCCAGTTGAATGCCATTACGGTGTGGAATAGTTACCCCTTGCAACTCATTCCAGAGTTGATGGAGCGGTTGTGGGAGGCTACTGTCTTCACCAAGCTCGATCTTCAAGGGGCCTACAACCTGGTGCAGATGCGAGAGGGGGACGAATGGAAGACGGCATTTGGCACCCGATACGGCCATTTTGAGTACACCGTGATGCCGTTTGGATTGACCAACGCCCCCGTGGTCTTCCAGCACCTGATAAATGATGTGTTTTGGGACTTACTCGATTGGTTCGTGGTGGTGTACCTGGGTGATATTTTGATTTATTCCAGGTCCAGGGACAGCCACCTTCAACACATTCGTCAGGTCTTGCAACATCTTTAGGAACATCAACTCTATGCGAAGCTGGAGAAATGCCTCTTCTTCCAGACTTCCATAGAGTTCTTGGGGCACATCATCTCTCCCAAAGGCATTGCCATGGATCCGCGTAAAGTGGAGGCCTTGTGTAGCTGGGAACCCCCTCATCGAGTGAAGGATATTCAACGTCTCTTGGGGTTCGCTAATTATTACCGGACCTTCATCCTGGGTTTTGCCAAGCTGATGGGTCCCATAACCCAGCTCCTTAGAAAGAAGGTCCTGTTCCAGTGGGGGCCCCCGCAGGAACAGGCCTTTGAGGCTCTCAAGAAGGCCTTCATTGTAGAACCTGTCCTGAGGCATCCTGATCCGCATTGTCCTTTTGTGGTGGAGATGGATGTGTCCAACGTGGCTATTGGGGCTGTGTTGTTACAAGCCCCGGTGGATGGCGCACCTCTTTTTCCCTGCGCTTACTATTCCCGGAAACTCACTCCTTCCGAGCGCAACTATACTATCTGGGAAAAAAGGTTGCTGGCTATCAAGGCTGCATTTGAGACATGGTGACATCATCTTGAGGGGGCCCGGCACAAGGTGGAGGTTCAGACGGACCATCGTAATTTGGAACTCTTGTCCATGGTGAGGAAGTTGAACCAGTGGGAGATCCGGTGGTCATTTTTTGCCCGGTTCAACTTTTCTGTGACCTATATTCCCAGTGGTCACAGTCAAAGAGCAGATGCCCTGTCCCACAAACCTGAGTACCTTTGCCCTGAGGACCCACTCCCACTGCGGACAGTGCTGCCAGCAGAATCTTTGGCCGTTGTCCAGGAACCGGTGGATTCGTGGACTTGGGTGCAAAAGAGGCAGTGCTTGGACGCTTGGTCGCAGCAGAGGATGGGGGAAATTGGACCTGACTCCCCATGGACTTTGGAAGAGGGCTTACTCTGATATCGGGGCTGGTTGTACGTGCCCAGGGGGCTGCTTAGAGCCCTTATTATGACTCAATGTCACAACAACCCTGCTGCCGGCCATTTTGGGTGTTTTAAGACCCTTCATCTTGTCACACAGACTTTTTGGTGGCCTCAAGTCCAGCACGATGTCCATGCCTCTGTAGCATTCTGTGTACCATGCAGGCAAGCAAAAGCCACGACGGGTGCACCTCCTGGTCTTCTTCAACCTCTGCCGACTCCAGACTGACCATGGGGGGCAATTTCCATGGACTTCTTAACACATTTGCCCTCTTTGTCTGGATTTACGATGGTACTCGTGGTGGTCGACATGTTAACCAAAATGGCCCACTTTATCCCCTGTCGGAAATTACCGTTGGCTCATACTACTGCCCGGTTATTTTTGCAGCATGTGTTCTGTCTTCATGGTCTGCCGGACAGGGTAGTTTCGGATTGCGGTGTCCAATTTACCGCTCAATTTTGGAAGAGCCTGATGACCGCGTTACAGGTGCAGGTGTGCTTATCGTCGACGCACCATCCGGAGACTGATGGTGGCACAGAGAAGGTGATTGGCATCCTCGCACAATATTTATGGTGTTTTGCCAACCACCGGCAGAACGATTGGGTGACTTATCTCCCTCTGGTGGAGCTTGCCTTCAACAACTCCCAGCACACCTCCACCCAAATGACACCTTTTTACGTGATTGTGGACTTTCATTGGAGTTTTTTTCCATTGTCGCTCTTGGATTCCCTGGTTCCTGAGGGATTTCTTGTTGGAACTGCATTCTGTTCAACAATTGATTCGACAGCAATTGTTATGGGCTAAAGAGGACTATAAAAGGTTCGCGGATCGCTCTCACTGGGCGATGCCCCTGCTGGCTGTGGGAGACCAGGTGTGGTTATCTATGAAACATCTACGCATCGACCATCCGATCAAGAAGTTGAACCATTGATTCATCGGTCCCTTCCCTATTGAGGCGGTCATCAATCCTGTTGCTTATTGGCTCACCCTACCATGCTCCATGTGCATTCATCCTGTCTTCCACCATTCCCTTCTGGTTCCTGACGTCCCTTTGTGTGCTCTCCTTTCTCCCACTGCTACGGTTCCTCCACCTGTACCCGATGATGATCCCGCTGCTGATGACATGGTGGTCAGCATTCGGGATTCTCGCTGGCTGAAAGGACGGTTTCAATATTTCATCAAGAGACTGGGGGATGGACCGGAGGCTCTTTCCTGGGTGGATGCTTCCACGTTCCACACCCTGGACCTTATCCAGAGATTCCATGAACAGTTCCCATTGAAACCACGTCCTAATCGTCAGACTCGGGGGAAGGGCCCTGAGGTGAGGGATAGTGTTATGGCTCTGAGGTTTGAGTCTGCATTGTTAGAGGATGAAGACTCGGACAATGGGGAAGAGGAGGATTTGGAAATGCTTTCCTCCCCAGAACCTTCCTCTTTGGTAATGCCTTCCTCCCTGATTGTGCCTCAGGTGTCAGAAGATAACCAAGAGGGAAAACCTGAGGCTAATCAGGAAAAGGAGGAGAGCATATCAGTCTCTGACTGAGAATCAAGCAGAGGAATGCTGGCTTGATGCGAGGCAGGGTCGCAGGCAAAAGTGTGAGCTGCAATACAGGAGGAAGGGACGAATCAGAGACTGAGCTGAGGGACTGACACACCTCATAGGGAATAAAAGTGGGTGAGTTCGCTCTGAGAGTTTCGTACGGGACAACGTGCGACTTATTCAGAGGAGCTCTGGATTATTCTGTGTTGTGATAGCTTGTGTGATTTATATTCCTGCTTTCTTGTCGGACTTGGCAGACAGCGTGTGTGAGACTGCCAAGAACTTTATAGGCTCAAGGAATTAACTCTATAATTACTGGATTTGCTTGCTTGTTTGTATTCAATTGGAATTTGGACTTCTCACCACCTTTGTAAAGGTGAGACATAACACGACATGCTCTGACAGTGCCAGCTCACTGGGCGGCGAACGGAAGGGCGGAACGCATGGTTCGATATACGAAAGAAGCATTAGAAAAACTTGAAGGAGGCGACATGCAAGACAAAGTCAACACTATGCTCACCATTCAACATATAATGCCATGCACATCAACAAACAAGAGCTGAACTTTTAATGGGCAGAAAATTGTGCACATATCTGGACAGACTACACCCCACCTACAACCCTGAGAAACTACCAGACTCCTCTAGTAAGTACCGCACGTTCATACCAGGCGACCTGGTATACGCGAAAAATCTTACCAGAGACCCATTGTGGTTACCGGCTACAATAACACAAATCACAGGCCCCTGATCATACCAGCTAGAGACAACTGATGGCATAACATGGAAAAGACACATTGACCAACTACGGTCTCGACACATCGAATGCAACACTGACACACCCCGGAACATAGAGCAAACACATCCACAAAACCCAACAGACAGTAATAATAAAACCAGAGGGGGGGGGAACCCTTAAATAATAAAGGAAAGGAAAACCCTCCATTAACAAACCACCAACCAGAAATGGAAAACCCCAAAAGAAATAAAAACTACTTACCATTTGGCAAATTCGAAAGAAGAGAGCTGGAGGAAAACCAGGGAAGAAGCAGCTGAGCCGACTCTACCTGCCTGAGCATGCCAGAAGGGAGCGACAATGCCCACTCAACCAAACCAGCAAGGCACGGCGGGAGTAGCATGACTGACTCACCCTTCCAGGAGGTTCCAGAGAGAAGAACAGGAGAGATGCCGAGCCTGTCTGAACCGACCGAAGTCAACGCAGAGACTGAACTGTGCAGGTCAACTAGGACCCACAACAGCCCCGCCTACTTCTGCGACTACATCATGTAACCTTGGATCAAACCAAGAGGGGAGGGGTGTTATGTACTTGCTTTGCATACTCGTAATACTGCATTCCTATTGGACAGATACTGCCGCCTAGCGATTGGTAGATAACAACATTTCTGATTGGCTGCCTAAGCGGCGGGAGTTTTAAATAAATGCCATTAGTTGCGAGCTGCGAGCAGCCACTATAAAAGGGCTGCCGCGGCTCAACTTTAGTTGAAGTTACTAACAGTTAATAAAAAGCTGAATTCAACTCCGGTCGTGAGTCTGCTTTTGTTCTGGCGATAGAACACATGGTAAAATCTTAGTTATCTCAGTTCTTAGTTTTTTTCAAGAAAGTCAAGGGAACACTGCTTTGTTATTAAACTCTTCAATGCAGCTTTACAGCTAAGAACTCTTAACTTGGAAACAGATTAATGGAAGTTAATTAAATTGAAATGATTATATTTTTTGTGATCAGACATGCACTGTTAATTTATGTTCTTTTTTTTTAACTTTTGATTTTTTCTTCTAGCCATTGAAAAGGAGCTCCAGGACAAAGAACAAAATTAAATGAAATGCTCAGAATTAAAATGAAATTTAATTTGTATGTTAAAGCTACTATTTTCCTCTCATATTGTACTCTCATATTGTACTATTGTACTACCATTCATACATTATGTTATTTGGAAGTTCAGAAGAGTTTCTTTAATTTCTTGTTCTTAACATTTTAACCTATTTTTTAAATGGATAGAAATTCTAAGCATCATTATTTTTCTAACATAAATAAAAGGAAACATAATAGATCTTCCCAAATTGGAATTAGTCCAGCTTGATTCCTCTGTTTATTCAATCTAAATAATGTGTTACTAGAAAACTGCACACAATGAATTCAGCAAATACATCAACATTTAGAAACATTTCATTCTCTCAAGACTCATATTAAATACAGTAAAATAGCAATAGCACCTAGACTTATATACTGCTTCATAGTGCTTTTCAGCCAGTGGTGGGAATCAATATTTTTTACTACTGGTTCTGTGGGTGTGGTTTGGTGGGTGTGGCAGGGGAAGGATACTGTAAAATCTCCAGTCAGAGGTGGTATTTGCTGGTTCTCCGAACTCAAAATTTCCACTATCGGTTCTCCATAACTGCTCAGAACCTGCTGAATGCCACCTCTGTTTTCAGCCCTCTCTAAACAGTTTACAGAATCAGACTATTACCCCCAACAAACTGAGTCCTCATTTTACCAACTTTAGAAGGATGGAAGGCTGAGTCAACCATGAACCACTCAAGGATCAAACTCCTGGCAGTGAGCAGTGAGCAGAGTTAGCCTGCAATACTGCATTCTAACCACTGTGCTACCATGGCTCAAATGATGACTTAGGTAGTACATCAAAATAAATTAAAGAAGGGGGACTTCTGGTGGCGTTTTCATCATGGACAGTTCAAAGTCTGTGATTGTGTGCTGCTTCGATCTGTTGCTGTCCCTGTTGAAGGGCTCTGAACAGCTGGAACCATCCTGTAGGGGTGTTGAAGAAGGGCGAGTCCACCTGTCAGGTTGAGGGGAGCTGCATCTCCCTTGATCAGGTAAACTCCCTCTGAAGATGGGCTGTAGTAGTGGTCAGAAATGGCCACACTGAAGATGGAAGGCTATTTGGGAAATAAGATTGTGCTGGAGCAGTGAAGAAGCAGGCAGTGTGGAGACCAGGCAAACTGACATATGGACACTAAGGTACCCTGGAATTAAACCAAAAAGAAATTTTAAGAAAGAGTGCATTAGTGGCAGCTAGAGAAAGTGAAGAGAAAAATTGGATATAAAGGAAAGTGGCTTTGAACTTTGAAAGAGCTAAATTGAAGGAGGAACTCAGAAAATAGAAGAAAAATTTGTTTAAATTGGATAAATATATATTTTTGGCACTAGACAGGCAGAATTAAGGGCTGAACTTGAAGGTGTCAAAAAGGGGGGAAATTTGATAATTGGATCTATCGAACTATTGAAATTTAAAAGCCTTAAATTGGAAAAGAAAGTGAAAAGAAAGGGTGGAACGGAGAGTGCCACCTGATAGTAAAGGAAAATTTTAGTGACTTTAAAAAGTGTCTGGTTCTTTTAAACTTGGAAATTGATACAAAATAAGAGAAACTTTGTTACACTAACATTGAAACCCTGAAAAGCGAAAACACAGAATTCTAAGATAAAAGGGAAAACATGAAGAAATTACTCTGGGTTTGGTGATTTTGGCACAAATTTAAACGTATGGATATTGGATTATTTGATGATTTTAGAAAAACTCAAAGAGAAGCTGATAGTTGGAAATAAACAGCAAAGACGCTAGTTGAATTAAATTACTGGATAACTGGTTTGGACTTAAATATTAAAGAAAGGGACAAACAAAGAAAATATAAAAGAAGTGTATAAAAATGGCAGAACTTCTCTTGGAACTTAAAATGGAACTAAGAAATATAAAGGAAATGTTACATGAAGGAAACGAATCATGCTGTATTGCCTTACAATTAATAGAAATGGCAATTTTGGAGAACGAACAACAAGGAGTGCCAGAAGGGGAGGAGCCGATTAAAGGAGAAGCCAGCTTTAATGAACAAATGGAACAACAAATGAAGGAAAAAAAATGGAAAATAAAACTTGAAGGTTTGAGGAGATAATTAAAAAGGGAAATGTTTGGAAAGCCAAACAAAGGAAAAGGAAACAACAGAAAAGGGAATTACAGAATAATCTTTTAAAGAAGGAGGAGGATAAAAACTGGAGTGAGAAGCAGAGGGAGAAAATGAAGGCAAAAAAAGATAGAAAGAAAAAGAATCAGAAAATAAGGAGATATGAAAATCGAACAAAAATGAAAAGAAATTGTTTAGTTATGAGACATAGAGATAAAGGGTAGATAAAGATTAAAGAAAAGGGATTCTGCAAGGTAATATGTTATATAAGAATATAGTTTAAAAAACAAATGGAACTGATCTTTTTAAAATTGCTTTCTTTTTTAAGGATTATTGTTATATATGGATATAATTGAAATAAATGTGAAAATTGGAAGTCAGGAAAATAAAAATACAAAATGAATACAGTTAAAATGAATTATGAGGATTTTAATGAAAAGATTAATGTCAGTTTCTATAATTGAATAGATCAATATATTTTAAATAATGATTTAGAAAGTAATTGAGGGAAGGAATACCATGCGGAATCTAGCAATATATATCTATATATCTCTCTCTGTGTGTGTTTGTGTTTGAGAAATATAGTAGGGGACTGGTATTAAATCAATGTGATAACTATAAAGTGATCATATGGTAAATTCTGATTATGGATTAAAGGGGAATAAATTGAGGGATCTATAAGAAAAGGGTGGCATACTCTGGTAATTAAAGGGGTAAGCTTTTAGACTTAAGATGAAACTTATTGAATAACGAAATAAAAGTATGTAATAGAACTGCAAATGTGACAGATAAAAGCATAAAGGTATAATGAATTTAGAATAAAAAACAAGAATGTTAGACTATAAAACAAGACATGAAAATATTTAAAGAAAAAGGATATAAATTGAAAATGTAACAAGTATAAATTTTATGGGAAAATGGAAGTAATAATATGATACAGAATTGAATGTGAAAGATAAATACAGTGTATACTAAGAATATGTTTGTATTGAAGTGTAAAAACCTGGAGCCACATTGCTCACTGAAAGAGATGTTTTTAAAATGTAAAGAAATAAAAAAAAATATTGCAGATAGGATCTTCGGAACTGTCAGCTAGAAATTAATTGGAAGCCAAATTAGAATGAGTTGAAATCCATAAACATAATTTAAACTGTAGAGAATATTGGAAAAGATTTATTCAAGGCAGAGCTTAACCTCAATATAAATACACTCTGGAAATGGAAGATATCTATAGAATAAATTATTGGGTAGCATAAAGGGGAAAATTGCCAAGGAATAAATACGTTAAATTCACATATTTCAAGGCTATAAAGACCGTAACTGAAAATAAAAGAAAGTGCCTTAAAAGTTGGTGATACAATTTTGAGATTTTATCATGTGTTTTGTAGATACAGAGTAGACTCGTGAGATTTTTAACAGTTCTTCAGGACAAAAAATTTAGATAGAAACAGACAACTCCATTTTGTCTGAAGGTCTTTGTGGATGGAAGCAAAGCTTTTGTATACTTTTCTGATGATGCTAACAGAATGTTTGAAAGTTTATTGGTAACAGATAGGAGAATAAAGACCAAGAACAGGCAGACCAAAGACTGGGCCAAAATAAATGGCCCAATGGGAATAAAAAACAAGATCAAACAGTATCAAAAAACAGGTCCAAGCAACTGGTGCTTCTTCATAAATTAAATGTAGAACAATCATCAGTGATCAAATATTTTTAATATTAATGAGATGAATAACCATTCAAAATTTTAAAACAAGGTGAACAAAGGAAAAAGTGTATAAGCTTTCAAGTATTACAAATTAAAAATGATGGTCTAAGTGTTGGAATTTAATCATCTTGGTCAAAAATTTGTGGTCTCTGATAAATGAAAAAAAAATGGATGTAGCTATATATGTGAAAAATTTACTATGAATTCTAGAGAAACAAGTCCTATATAAGGAATATTACACATTCAGATTGAATCTGGGAGAGAAGGCTGGAAAACATGCACTAACGTCTGGGAAGTTATGTAGTCCTGTATCTAAATGGTTATTCCATATTGGTGTTGTTGAAACTGTCAGCCCAATGTTTGGATAGCTGCTCGTTAATTTTAAAGCAACCTTTTACAGTTTTCCCCCTTCTGTCCTTCACAAGCTTTTGGTGCTCAGGACCTCCATGACAGAACCTCCAAAGCAACTAAAATGATATAGTTCTCAACTTACAATAGTTCATTTAGTGACCGTTCAAAGTTACAACATTACATCATAAGTGTGGAAAACAGAAAAAAGTGACTTTTGACCATTTTTCACATGACCATTGCATCCTCATGGTCACATGTTCAACATTTAGATGCTTGGCAGCTGGTTCATGTTTACAAGCCCTGGGATCATATAATCACTTTTTGCATCTTTCTGGCAAGCAAAGTCAATGGGGAAGCCAGATTCACTTAACAACTCTGTTACTAACATAACTGTGGTGATTCACTTAACAATTGTGGCAAGAAAGGTCATAAAATGGGGCAAAATTCACTTAACAACTGTCTCAGTAACAGAAATGTTGGGCTTAATTGTGCTCATAAGTTGAGGTCTACCACTACATGCCATCTCTCTGAAACAATGAATTGTATTCTAACCGAAGTATCTCCTGGCTGTTTACAATCCAGCCAACTTGGAAAAGATTAAGTTAATCATTAAAATAAAATAAAAAGGCGTTGACCTGATATTTCAAGATAATTACAAAGCTCTGACAGGTTTTGGCATAAGCTGTCAAAAAGGAACCAGTTATACCAGCCCAAGTGTGCTAGTTGACACCCACCTAATGATGGTTTGTTGATTATTTTATAACAGCCTAGCAAGTAAATCCACCTCTGAATTTTGGAAGCTGGAAGACAGACAGATAAGAGAGGAACGCGATTTCCAGGTAGGTTAGTAGGCTTCAGATAGAAGTTGGGATTTAATTCAAAACACTGAAACCTCTTGGCTGAACGTAGATTGCAACGATATTAGATAAGATTTGAAAAAGGGCAATAAGCCCAGATTTTTTTTAAAAAACACTGCGCTATAGAAAGCCATGGCACTGAATTTGAACTTTGCATAGTTAGGTGGTGCTTCTGTAGATGAGACACGCATAAATTGTTGGAATATATGTGGATATGTACATGTATATAAGATAGCCTCAAGTCAATTTCCACTCCTGGTGAATAAATGAATACAAGTATGCAATGTGTTTGGCAATATTTCATTTTAAACCTTTGCTGGGATTTTTTGTTTGAACTTCCCCATTTGACATGTAGCCCTGCAATTTCCTGGTGGTCTTCCATCTGAGTCCAATGCAGCTTGGATTTTGAGCCCAATGAAGTTGTTGCCAACTGCTGAGACTTCATCACATTTTGGTGGTTCTAATGCAAGTTAGAAACTATTTTTCTAGAATTCAAAATTAGCAACCCCTCCTAAAGCATTATGTTTCTAATATTCCCAACATTGATATTTTAAGTGTTCAAAATATTTTATTTAGATCTTTTATAGTTTTCCCTGCCCTGCCCATATTGTGTTATGTGACAGGTGATAATTATAGCAGTGTGAATTAATTGACAGGAGGAAGATTATACCAGTCCTGTTAATATTGACTATCTGTGTACCTGATGTTTGCCTATACATCTTCAAATACCTTCAGTATTGAACAATGGATATTCTCCAGAACTGTGATTCTTGCATTGCAGATTAATTCACAATCTTTCATAAAAAGAGGCATGGTTAGTTCTCAATTCCAAATGGAGAATAAAAAAGAATTGGCATAATTAGCCATCCAATTGATTTTTTAAAAAAGTTTGTTTTCAAGTCATACATGATATTGTTATATAGATATATTTATTAGATATCATATACCAATCTTCTCCAGCTTAGTGTTTTGGAGAACCAGTTCCATAATGTATATTATATCCTACATTTTACACTTCATAAATCCCATCCCATGTTATATCCCATACATTTATTTTATACTCTTTTAATTGTTTTTATGTTTTATGTTGTATGCCTCCCAGAGTCACTTGTTGAGATGGGCAGCTATAGAAATCAATAAAATCAATAAAGTTGATTCCACATTAGAATCTGGAATGTAGAGAATGTAGAGGTTGGGAATACTGTAGCTTCTCGACCCCACGGGCTGGTACATTGATCAGGTATCTACATTTGAAGATGCACCGCAAGACAAATGGGAACTCTCTGATTAAATAGTCAGCTGCCCTCGGGTATGCTGGGAGATGCTGATCACTTGCCAGTAGAAGTGCATTCAGTTGCAAATCTTTCTTAACCTAACTTAACTGACATTATAGCAGGCTCTGCAAACTATCATGATATTTTTTTTCCTTTCCAGATGGACACTATGGAATGTGGAAAGAGGCAGCAAACTGAGGCATTTGACAATACCTTCTGGCCTGATTCTTCTCTCCCTGACTGGATGTCTGGCTTACCTGACCACCTTTCTCTTTCCAAAATCTCCATCCCTGGCACCCATGACTCAATGAGCGTGCTTGGAGGCCTAAATATCCGTTGTCAAACTTGGCCACTTGAGGCTCAGTTAGCAGCTGGTGTGCGTTTCTTGGATATTCGTTGTAAGCTGGAAAATGGCCGTTTCCTTATTTACCATGTCAACACTTTCCAGGAAGCAGACTTTTCTGATGTCCTGGAAGGAACCTTAAGCTTCCTCAATCAACACCCAGGGGAAACAGTACTTATGCGGGTTAAAGAAGAACTCCCATTTATTCCCAATGTAGATTATGCTTCTCGCTTCCAACGTTATTTAGCTGAAGAAGGCCAGAATAAAATTTGGACAAAGGAGGCCATTCCCACTTTAAGGCAAGCTCGGGGGAAGATTATTATTTTGGAGGAACTTGAGAAAGAGGTGCTAGGTGTTCCATATGAAGAATTGAGTGTTAGTGATGTATGGCATGTTTTCTGCCCTGAGTGCAAATGGGAGCAAGTAAAGGAGCATCTTGAGTTGACAACCACTGGTGATCCAAATGTCCTGCACCTTACCTTTTGTTCTGGTAATGGCCTCTTCACAAATCCTGAGAAATTAGCCAGAGACATCAACCCACGTTGTTATCAATATCTCAAGTCTCAGGCTGGACCAGCTCTATGTTGGGGTGTAGTAATCTTGGATTTTCCTGGCACAGCATTGATTCGAACCATTGTGGAAAGTAACTTTGGAACACAGCATGATGATGTAACTATTTGATATTTGTGATGAAATGGAAGAGGAGAATTCTAGAATGATGTGCATACTAGCTTCAGATGCTTGGTAGCAGTATATTTTTTTCAAACAAACATTGAAAACCAAGCTTGTTTGGAAGCCATGCCCTCTAATGGAGGACGTTGCTTCTTTGTCCTGATCTGTAAGCTCAAGAATTATCCTGTTTCATCCTGAATTATAAATTTGGAAGAAACCTCAAGAGTGACCTTGGCCACTGCTGGCATTGCAACATAACTACTGTAGCATCCCTAATAATGCCCATCCATCAAAACTTGAAATAAAGGAGAGTCCATCATTTTCAACACATTCTATTTCATTTCCAAATAGCTCAGATCATTAAGAAGGCTTTGTTTTCTTACTAAAAAAGGTGTCTTGTAATGTAATTCTCTGAAACGAAACAAAGAATGCATTTGTTCCATTATCAATAATAGAACTTTAGCTATTACATTATTTGTTTTCGAATAATGCCTCTTTCAAGTTATACATTCCCATCACTCAATATTTCCTAAATGAATTTGATTTGCTAATCTTTCTCCAGTTTCAGTGTTTTTCCTATCAGCCATTTTAACTGTTTTTCTATCATAAGGAAAACACCAGACCAAAACATTTATTGGATTCTTCACTTGCTCTTAATTTCACTCCTTTTCTGCGTAAGTTGCTTGCCTCAAAAGAGAATGTACTGGGAGCCAGTGCAACTCATTACATAAGTACACTGACTACTCATAGTGCTGCATTTTGGAACACTGCATCTGTCTTCAAGGGCGGCTTCAGATAGAGCACATTGTAATGGTCCAGCTAGAGGTGACTAAGATGTGAGTGATTATAACTAGTCACTCATTTGGTCAATAAATGTGCACAATTGATGTACAACTGATGTAAAGGCTTTCTTGGCCACAGCTGCTACCTGCTCTTTAAAAATGTTTGGCAGGAAGGGGTAATGATGCATATAATACAACCATTTTGATCTGTGTCTAAGGCACCGGGCTAAAGTGTGGGAGACTGTGAGTTCAGTTCCCACCTTAGCCATGAAAGCCAACTGGGTGACTTTGAGCCAGTCACTCTCTTTCAGCCTAACCCACCTTGTTATGTCTTTGGGACTGGTTGGAGTCCCCAACCAGGTCTGCTGTTTGAGCGGGAGCACCAGCCGCTCCCATTGGCTGGCACCGTTTGACAGCCGGCTATAAAAGGCGGCTGT
>NW_020769372.1:101013-123823 GCF_900518735.1 Pseudonaja textilis
TCTATCTATCTATCTATCTATCTATCTATCTATCTATCTATCTATCTACTATCTATCTATCTATCTTATCTAATCTATCTACGGTATCTACCGTCTATCTATCTATCTATCTATCTATCTATCTATCTATCTATCTATCTATCTTATCTAATCTATCTACAGTATCTACCGTCTATCTATCTATCTATCTATCTATCTATCTATCTATCTATCATCTTCCTACCTATTTACCTACCATACCTTCCTTCCTTTCATCTGTCTCTCTCCCTCTCTCTCTCTCTGTCTCTGTATAAATATATATCTACCTGTCTCCTATCAACTATCTATCTTTAATCTATCTACATATTTACACATCACCTATTTATCTATATACCTGCACGCATATGCACATCCCTCCCTCTCCCTCCCTCTCATATCTCCCTCTGTTCGAAACTCTCGTCCGATGCAGAGGTCCCAATGAATGTTTGGCGTCTTCCCTGCAAGCGGGAAGTGCCAAGGGCGGCTGAAAGAGCCCTTGTCCTCGGCTGCCTTCCCTTCCAAGATGTGCTCCTTTTTAAAAATAAGATTTTTCAGCTCGTTGGGCGTGCAGGAGAGCCGCCGCTATGCCAAGGAAGCCTAAATGGGGAATTCAGCTTTTTCCTTAAACCCCCAAATGAATTTGCTTGCAAGAATGTGTAATTTCAATGCTTTTTTTGTGTGTGTGTGTGTGTGTGACTCGTACGTGGTTTATTCCCTGCCTCGCGAGGGTTTTCCTGGGCTTGGCACCCTTTTCTCTGAAAGCTGGAATTTCATCTGCCCTCCCTTGTAGCTTTTGTTTCGCTCTGTGACACAATCGGACGCAGTTCAATAATGCTGGAAAATTTCTGTGCTTCTAGTCCATTGTGCATCCCATTTCTGGCAAAAAAAACCCCACCCATTTGGGAAACTGGACTCATTTAATGACCACAGCATTGGCTCAATGACCATCCTCAAACAGTTCGTGAAATCGCGTACGCTCCCACGGTGACCTGCTTAATGACCGCCATGATGACTGTAATCCTGGGCTACAATTCTGGTTGTAAGTCGAGAACCCCCAGCTGGCTGGGAAATTCTGGGAGTTGAAGTCCACCCATCTTAAAATTGCAAAGGGTGAGAAACGCCGAGCTAAACAACTTGATGTCATCAGCAACCATGAATGTTTTCTGGAAGGAATTCCCCCCTTCGTCCTAAATGTTCAAAGTGGGTCCCAAAAGATAAAAAGTCACAATGATTTTAAAATGGACTGAATGACCCCAAAAATAAGACCCTGTCTTATAGGGTTTTTTTTTTTTTTTGACACCAAAAATGTCACCAGGTCTTATTTTCGGGGGATGTCATCCACGGACTAAGCTCACTTGTGCACGTCGCTCCCGGCCTCCTTTTCGCTGTCGGAAGCCTTCAGAAACTTCTTCTGCGGCTGGCAAGACTTCCCTGAAGGCCTCTGCAGCCGATAAGACAGCTCTGGATCGATCCTGAGCTTTGTTACCAGCTACAGAGGCCTTCAGGAAAGTCTTGCCAGCCTTGCTGGCTGCAGAAGAAATGGATCAGTGTCGTGGTTCACCAGCAGCAGGTGCGGACGGCAGAGGTCTCTGATAGCGAGGACGAAAGGGAACCAGTCCGGGAGCCTGGCGAGGACTTGGACGAGGGTCCTGCATCGGAGGCAGGAATGGGGCCAGGACCATCTGGGAGTGGGGTGGTGCTCTGTGGCTGCTCTGATGATTCTGTGGCTGGGGTTTTCTATAGTGGCTAGGGTTTGGGCTAGAAAATTTGTAATTTGGGAGAGAAACATTTTGAATATTTTCTGGAATCTTATTCTATTCTATTCTATTCTGTTCTGTTCTATTCTATTCTATTCTATTCCATTCCATTCCATTCCATTCCATTCCATTCTTATTCCTATATTGTACTCCATTCCACTCCACTCTACTCCTAACCCCTATTCTATTCTATTCTATTCTATCCTGTCCTATCCTATCCTATCCTATCCTATCCTATCCTATCCTACTCTATTCCTATTCCTATTCCTATCCTATCCTATCCTATCCTATCCTATCCTATCCTATCCTATCCTATCCTATTCTATTCTATTCTATTCTATCCTATCCTACTCTATTCCTATTCCTATTCCTGTCCTATCCTATCCTATCCTATCCTATTCTATCCTATCCTATCCTATGCTATCCTACCCTACCCTACCCTACCCTACTCTACTCTACTCTACTCTACTCTAATTCTATTCCTATTCCTATTCCTGTCCTGTCCTATCCTATCCTATCCTATGTTTCCTGCCTGAGCAGGGGGTTGGACTAGAAGACCTTAGATAACAGATAATCAGAGTTGGAAGGGACCTTATAGGTCATCTAGTCCAACCCCCCACCAAGCGGAAGACCCTATACCATTTCTGACAAATGGCAGTCCAATCTCTTCTTGAAAGCCTCCAGGGATGAAGCTCCCACAACTTCCGAGGGCAACTTCTGTTCCATGGGTGGATTATTTTCACTGTCAGAAAAACTTCTCCTTATTTCTAGGTTAAATCTCTCCTTGTTCAGTTTCCATCCATTATTCCTTGTCTGGCCTTTGGGTGCCTTGGACAATAGCTGGATCCCTTCCTCCTCCTCTCTATGGCAGCCCCTCAACTATTGGAAGACCGCTATCCTGTCTCCCCTGGTCCTTTTCTTCCCTAGACTAGCCAGGCCCAGTTCCTGCAACCGTCCGTCGTATGTTTTAGCCTCCAGTCCCCTCATCATCCTGGTTGCTCTTCTCTGCACTTTTTCTAGAGTCTCAACATCTCTGAGGTCCTTTCCAACTCTGCTATTCTATTATTCTACTAATTGAGGAGATCGCTGTTAATTGAAGCTTTTCAGAGGTGACTCCTTTAGTATAATCACCCTGTGCTTTTCTTCACCATCAGTCCAGGCCTGTGTTAATAGGATTTTGGCTTCCAATCATTTAGTTGGCAAAAAAATCTGTCCTTTTTGTGGTGGTTGATATCTTCTAATGCTGTCGTAATTCCTTGGAAGCAGCCCAAAAGTTAAGCTGCTTTATTTAATCCATATTGGCAGGACTTGTGAAAAATTATTCTGCGTTTGTCTTCATCGGATGGATTTAACCTAAAGCAGTGTTTCAAAATCTCAGCAACTCAGGATGGACTTCAATTCCCAGAATCCCCCAGCCAGCATGTTTTAAGATGAGTGGATTTCAATTCCCAGAATTCCCCAACATTTAAAGAAGGGTGGACTTCAACTCCCAGGATTCCCCAGCCAGCAAAGTCCACCCATCTTAAAATTAGACTGGGAAGACGGATCTATAATATAGGCAAAGTGGTTGAAATCATTATCATTATTGTTATTGTTATTAATTAAATTCTTTGGCCACCTAATTCAGTGATTTACAACAAGATAGAACAATAAAATGTTCAGGATTCCGATTGCCAAGCAAGGCAGTTATTAAACGAGCTGCGCCCAATTTTACGACCGTTTCTTCCAGGGTTCTGAAGCGAATCACACGGTCGTTAAGTGAATTTGGCTTCCCCCATGGACTTTGCTTGTTGGAAGCCAACTGGGAAAGATCACAAATGGTGATCCCATGACCCACTAAGGGACACTGCAACTGACATAAGTACATGCCAGTGTCCAAATGTTCTGAGTAGGTGAGCCTGACAGTTGTAAGCGTGAGGGCAGATTGCAAAGATACTTTTGCCAATGTCGACGTAGCTGCAGTAACTAAACAAATGATTGTAAGACAAGGATTACCCGTAAACAAACTGAGTTTTTTCAGAAGACTGCATCACCCACATTCTAGCCAAGGTAACCTCATGTTCTGACCCAAACCTTGTTCCAAGGAAACAAACACGAAACAGGTAACAGCAAAACCTTTCAATGATTCTTTACGAATTCCATTCCTTCCCGTTGAAAAGGCTGTTTCAAACTAATTGTCTCTGGTAAGAACGAGCCTTGCTAAAGTTGTGCAAGGCTGCCAAGAACACTAGATAAAGTTACCAAGAAATATTTCAAACACAAAGAGTCTCCAAACACCAACCAAGATATTCTGAATGTCCTTGAAGCTTGAGTGCAAAAACTTCTTTGCTTCCTGCAAAGAACTCCAGTTTCTCAGCTTTTATCTCTTAAGGGAGGGGCCATTACCTTGAAGCCTTACTCCTGAGTCGCCCAGGCTGCTGCAGCTTCTCTTTCCTTTGAGCAGCCCTGTGCGCATGCGTACTGGGCACAGGCTCCTCGGGGGCCTCTTCATCATTGCTGCCAACCTCCACCATCTCCGAAGGCAGCACCCCACTCCCTGATGGTCCTGGCCCCATCCCTGCATCACATGCAGGCCCCTTATCTGAGTCCTCGCTCTCTGAGACCTCAGCCGTCCCCAACCAGAACACCACAGAAGAATCATTTGGAGCTCCTGTTCTGACCAAGGCTTCCTGAGACACCAACAAACGCATATAAAATCCAAAACTCTTTTTATTTTACTTCGCTGGCTGTGAATTATCGTCATTCACAGCCCATAATGAGTCTCACACAGTTTGTAAATAGTCCCATGGATGTCTGCCGAAATCCTTCGGGATAAGCCTGATAAGCATGCACCTTTATCTTCCTTGAAATGCTGCCAACGACTAAATGTTCAATCAGTTATACGAGGCTAAAACGGAATACAAATTCAACCCAGAGCTTCAGGTTTCAAACCGATCAGTACGAACAAAGTTGCTTCCTGCAAAGATTCCTGTCCCTTTGCTCCTTCATCATGTTTTATGGGAGGGCCAATCACCTCCAAGCCTTATTCCCGAGTTGCCCCTTTTGTCTTAACTGCTCTTGCCTTCTGGCAGCTCTGCGCAAGCGCAAACAGGGAACAGGCTCCCTCTGTTCCTCTGCCTCGCTGATGTCAGATTCTGAAGGCTCGGGAGTCGGCACATAACTCCCAGTTGGTCCTGGCCCCATCTCTGTGTCGGACACAGATCCCTTGTCCGAGTTCTCCCCAGATCCCCGGACTGGCCCCTGTTCCTCCCCACTGTCCGATTTTGCTGCCGTCTGCACAGGCTGCCAGCGAACCACAACAGCTCCAACTCGAGTCAGGGTTGCACACAAATCAAAACGATATCCGGACAGCTGTGTGGAAAGGAGATGTATCTATTCCAAAAAGCAAAGAGGTTTGACTACGGGAGATAGCTGCCACGTAAAATGGAGTTTAAAAGGGCTGATTTATAGGTATCATTAAAAAAAAAAAAATACCAATGGGAAACAGACAGCAACACAAACCAAAATTCTTACTTTAAGATCAGAGGTTTATTGTTTCTAATAATTTGGAACCTAAGAAATGAATAGATATAAAAGATATAATTGCAGTAATACACTTACATTAATAAGCCATTGCAATGGGGCCCAATGACATATAGCAGATCCTGCAAGGACTGCCATAAATCAAACAGCTCCAAGCTGATCTATCCTTTCTTCTAACCACATATACACTTCACAACTTCGCTAACGCTCACTTTCTGTAAACACCATGTACATTACTTTCAGTTCCTCATCTCCAACCGTTTCATTCTTCCTGTTTGAAACTTATCCGTTCAAGTGCACACTTTGCAAAGATACGTTTTCACAGTTAGCAACGGCTCGGCAGGATGACAAATAGTTCTGATATATTTTGGAACCATCCTAGCTGAAAACATTGGTTCATGTCTTTTCTGGGGCCTGCTATCACCCATCGGACTTACTGAATCTAATAGATCAATAAGCTGTATTCCCTGATTCTCACAAGGGGGGACTAGTCCTTAGTGTGCTTTTGAGGGGAGGGTGTGTACCGGTTTTAGGGCATAACCGCACCACAACGTGCCTACCGTCCCTGTCCTATTGTTTCTTTTATTTTTCTTATATGCATCCATGTATTCATAACTATGTTTTTTACTTATGCCTATTATCTTGTAAGCAATTGACAAAAATAAATAAATAAAAATAGGGTGACACTTGAAGGACTTATGTGTGTGTACGTGTTGACCCGGACAAGGGGTTGATTAAATCAGGTGATGTGGACTCTGTCTTTATGTTTGAAATATGGGCTTTATAATTATGTTTAAGGTAAAGGTTCCCCTCATACATCCGTGCTAGTCTACAGGTATAGTAGAGGTAAAAGGTAAAGGTCCCCCTCGCATATACATACTATATGTATATAGTATGTATAGTATGTATATCCTTTCCGGCTCTAGGGAGTAGTGCTCATCTCTGTTACAAAGCTGAAGAGCCAGCGCTGTCCGAAGACGTCTCCGTGGTCATGTGGCCGGCATGTTTGACCGCCGAAGGCACACAGAACGCTCTTCCCTTCCCGCCAAAGGGGGTGCCTGTTTTTCTACTTGCACTTTTTACGTGCTTTCGAACTGCTAGGGTGGCAGAAGCTGCTGGGACAAGGAATGGGAGCTCACTCCGTTCTGCGGCGCTGGGGATTCGAACCGCCGAACTGCCGACCTTTCTGATTGACAAGCTCAGCGTCTTAGCCCCTGAGCCACCGCATCCCATAATGATGTTTACGTTGTGTTAATTGAGTTTGGTG
This sequence comes from Pseudonaja textilis, assembly GCF_900518735.1. The sequence goes on from NW_020769372.1 coordinate 107,578, forward strand.
CGTTTGCTTGTATGTGTTTACAATTTGAAATCAGTGAGTGTTTAATTCATTCTTCTGTTTGCTGTAAGTTTAAAGGAGTTCAGAGGCTGCTAATCAGTCATTTTGTTGGAGGCCTGGACTAGTTAACCTATGATATCCTATACAGGGAGTCCTCGACTTAAAACGGTTCACTTAGCGACCATTCAGAGTTCCAATGGCACTGAAAGAAGTGACTTATTTTAGGACCACGTTTCACACCAACGACCGTTGCCGCATCCCCACAGTCACGTGATCTACATTCAGCTGCTTGACCATACCTCACATTTACAATGGTGGCAGGGTCTCAGGGTCACCTAATCCCCTTTTGCGACCTTCTCGCGAGCCAAGTCAGTGAGGAAACTAGATTCCCCTTAACAACCGCGTCGCTCATTAACAAATGCAGTGGTTCCCTTAACAAATGCAATGGTAGGACAAACTCACTTAGCGACATAAATTTGGGGGGCTCGATTCGTGGTCATAACTCAAGGACTGCCTGTACAATATTTCTAACACAGTTCTATAAGGTTATACCTTCTTCCCACGAATGCCTACAACCGAGAGGAATGAAGGCAAACTTTTTAAAGTTTTCTCCAGAGCTGGTTAAAGGGCGTAGGGTGAAGTTATCTGAAGTGTTGGCACATGTTTCAAGAACTTGATGACTCAAGAATCCATTTCTGGACTCAGCTGGGTGTCTGGCCAAAGGAGAGGGACACCAGCCAAGTGGAAAAGTTAAATATTCAGCCTTAGTGGAATGGAATTAGCACCCTCAACTTGACAGCTGCTGTCGCTGCTGCTCGAATTAGCAGCTGTGAGAGGACGAGAAGCCACGTCGTGCCAGGAGAAAGCCTCCATGTTGTCTAGCAAAGACAACTGAGCTCTCTGCCTGGTGGCATTTGGCTGTGAGGTCCTGCAGGGAGGGTTCCCCTGTTGTGGCCGGTCAACCGCCGGCCTCACCAGCAGATGAATCAGAGGAGGAGGAGGAGGAGGAGGAGGAGGTGTGGGAGTCAGGGTCAGCCTCAAGATAACCCGAGAACTCCGAGGGGGAAGAGGGAATTGAGCTGGCAGAGAGACAGAGACAGAGAGAGGTGGAGCCTGGGCCGTCCGCCAGCCCTCAGATGGAGAGTCAAGAGCCCGCAGGTCTGAAGGTGGCTTGATGTCTTAGATCAGTGATGGCGAATCGTTTTGTTGGGGTGTGCCAAAAGCACGTGCGCGGCACCCACAATACAATGCACCCTGCCCCGCTGTGCATGCGCAGGCAACAACCCCCCCCCCGGCCTGCACTGTGCATGCGTGTGCCTCCCAGCTGATTTTTGGGCCCGTTTTGGCACTTGTGGTATTTCTGGAAGGCCCGTTTTTCAGCCTCGGGGGGGGGGGGGGAGAAAACGGCCTCAAACAGGCCGAAAATCAGCTGGGAGGCACGCGCATGCGCAGTGCACGTAAGTTCGGCTGGGGCTCGCCCAAAGGACTCTGTGTGCCACAGGTTCACCATCACGGTCTTAGATCATCATCTTCATTCAAACAACCCTTTAATCCTTAACTCCTTAACCCCTTAAACCGAATGCAGCTAGCTGTGTGTTTTAATGGCCGGATGCCCTTCCTGTCACCAGTGCGGAGTTTTGTTCAGCAGATATATTCTCAGTATGCCTAGAGAGAGAAATATCTGCCTCTGCCTAGGATTGAACTCACAGCCTCCTTCGATTGCGAGGCAAAGAGATCCACCTCTAGGCCACTGCACCCCTCTGCTTCTTGATGTCTTAGATGATGTGGGCTATTAAGAGAATATCTAGCTGACCTTTCTTCAACCTACTTCAGCTTTTTGTCTTTCCTTCTTTTTTTTTTTGTCAGATGACGGCGATCTGTTCAGTGTCCTTCTTCAGATAGGATCCATGCCTTGGTTGAAGGAGATGAATGAGCTGGCCGGCCACTCCTGAAGAAGCCAGTGAACGTAGACCGTCACCCAGCATCTATGTTTCCAGCTTTGCACCTAAAATCAAAGACTGTCCCAGCCTTGCGAAGCAATCCGACATAAGAAGGGACGATGTATACCTTCCTGCCGGAGAACTTCACTCCGGTGAAGCAGAAGCCCGCCAAGGAGTTGAAGCCCATGATTGGCGCCATCGTGTTGGGCCTCGTTTTGTTCATTGCCGCCGTGGTGGCATGGTGCTACTACGTAGCGTCCCTCCGGAAAGCAGAGAGGCTCAAGACTGCGGAGATGGATTTGCGGCAGGATGGCTTCACCATCAAGAACCAGAACGGCGAGCTGGTTTTCAAGGTGGCCTTCCAGTCAGGGCGCCTGGACCTGGAGTCCTGCTCCAGGGAAGGGGCCAATTTAACCTGCACACGGACCGACAAAGGGAAAGTCAACTTCTTCATCAAGATTGTCAACCCCAAGAACACCGTGATCTGCTACCGTGTGCGCTGGGAAGAGTTTGTGGCGGACACGGTGGTGGATCATAAAATGTTCTGGGGAGATGCCCTCTGGTACGGGGGCTGTGAGATGAGCGTCCAGCATTGGCCGATCAAACTGCCCGGGTACCAAGAGCCTATGCCTTTTGTGACCAGCGATGTCTACTCTTTTAGGAACAGTTTTGGAGGCATCTTAGAGAGGTACTGGTTGTCTTCCAAAGCTGCGGCCATCAAGATCAATGATTCGGTGCCCTTCCACCTTGGGTTCAATGCCACGGAACCCTCTCTCGTCTTCCAAGCCAGGTATAAAGATTCACCGTACAAACCTCCGTTGGGTCAGCAGCCTTTTCCTGAGCTGAGTTATCGGGTCTGCATAGGTTCCGACGTCACCTCCATCCACAAATACATGGTGCGGAAGTACTTCTACAAGCCGTCCAAGATACCTTCAAGAAACGCTTTCAGGTACCCCATCTGGTCCACCTGGGCCTTGTACAAAAACGACATTGACCAGGAGAAACTCCTGCGTTTTGCCGAAAACATCAAGAAGTACAAGTTCAACTGCAGCCATATCGAGATTGATGACACCTACACCCAGGCGTACGGCGACTTCGACTTTGACGTAGCCAAGTTCCCCAACATGACCCAAGCCTTCAGGAAACTCCAAGAGGACGGCTTTCAAATCACCCTCTGGACTCACCCATTCATCAATTACAATTCCTCGAATTTTGGGGTGGGGATAGAGAAACAATTGTTCATCAAGGAACCCACCGGACGGCTACCTGCCATGGTGGAGTGGTGGAATGGCATCGGCGCCATCTTGGATTTCACCAACCCTGCCGCCCGAGATTGGTTCCAGAGTCAACTGAGACAACTCCGCAATAAATACGGCATCTCGTCCTTCAAATTTGATGCCGGAGAGACCAGCTACCTTCCCAAACAATTTAGCACCTTCCGGCCTTTGTCAGATCCCAGCATCTGGTCCAGGCGCTACACAGAAATGGCCATTCCGTTTTATGAACTGGCGGAGGTCAGGGTGGGCTATCAATCGCAGAATATCTCGTGTTTTTTCAGGATCATTGACCGGGATTCCGTGTGGGGCTATGAACTTGGCCTGAAGTCTTTGATCCCCACTGTCCTGACCATCAGCATGTTGGGGTACCCATTCATATCGGCCGACATGATTGGCGGTAATTTCTTCCCCAACAAAACCGACGGCGCTATGGAAATCCCGGACCGGGAACTCTACATCCGTTGGCTGGAGTTATCCGCCTTCATGCCCTCCATGCAGTTCTCCATCCCGCCGTGGCTCTACGATAAGGAGGTCATCGAAATCGCCCTGAAGTTCACCAAGCTTCATGAGTCCTTGGTGGCTCCTCTCTTGCTGGAACTGGCCGGGGAGATCACGACCACAGGGGATCCCATCATACGGCCTATCTGGTGGATCTCTCCCGGGGATGAATCTGCCCACAAGATCGATTCCCAGTTTCTCATCGGAGACACCTTGATGGTGGCTCCGGTCTTGGAGATGGGGAAACAGGAACGAGACATCTACATCCCGGCGGGCAAATGGCGGAGTTACAAAGGAGAGTTGTTTGAGAAGACTCCCACGTTGATCACGGACTACCCCGTGGATCTGGATGAGGTGGCTTACTTTGTCTGGGTCTCTTAAGCTGCCTCGGTGGACGTGTCTGAAGATCACAAGAGTCACCTTGCCTTATTCTGATCATCCTAACCTGAAATAATTCTAATCGGTTCAGAGGGTTGAAAAAAGGAAAGACAGGACACGGTTGCCCGCTAATTCTTCAAATCAAGACTGAACGATGGGCATGCGATGAAACAGGCTGCTAAAAGATGAATATAGGTAGTCCTCTACTTACAACCACAACCGAGCCCCAAAATTTATGTCGCTAAATGAGACAATTTAGTGGTAATTGAATTTTGCCACAATTTACGACAAAATTTCTTGGCCAGGTTATTAAGCAAATCACTGCCATGAGTTAGTGGTGGTTGTTAAATTAATCCAGTTTCGCTGTTCCTTGTCAGAAGGTCGTAAAAGGGGAATCACATGACCCCAGGACACTGCAACTGTCACAAGTACATGCCAGTTGCTAAGCCTCCAAACTCTTATCACGCAACCACAGGAATGCTGCAACGGTTAAAAATGTGAAGAAAACCGGTCCTAAGCCACATTTTACAGTGGTGTTGTAACTTTGAATGATCACTAAGGGAATTGTTGTAAGTTGAGGACTACTCATATTGTCCCCAAATTTGCACACAGCAGCAAAAGGCCTCGTATGGACGCTGAGAACGGTTGTTTCTGAATTGTGTGCTTGTGTGTGTATGTTGGCACTCTCAACAGTTTGTCTTCCGTTTTCTGGGGCTTGTAATGCCAAAATCCTTGAGTGATTTATCAATCATTTCACCTTCTTAGTTTTTCCCGGATGGTTTACGGTCAGGAGCTGGGAAGATGAGGAGGAACTTTACTATAAGCTGCCGAGACTTTTGCTCCCAAACGGGTTTTGAAAGAGCAGCGAAAAGAAGGGAAATGTATAAAAATGGCGGCTCAAACCAGGATGAACTGTGTTGTGTTTCAATTGGGAAGGCATCTGATATTGCTCCAACCAAGGCTTGTCTGCAGGAGGGAGACGTTAAAAAAGAAATAAGGGGGGGTGGGGGTGTCACACATACAGGCCACATTTTTCAGTGGTGTTGTAATTTTGAACGGTCACTAAGGGAATTGTTATAAGTCGAGGACTTCTCGACTTATCTCGACCCTCATTTTTACACGTGTGATAGATACAGCACAGGTAGTCCTCGACTTAATGACCCCAATTGAGCCCCAAAATTTCCGTTGCCTAAGTTAAATGAGTTTTGTCCCCATTTCACAACCTTTCTTGCCACAGCCGTTAAGTGAATCACGGCAGTTCTTAACTCAGTCACGTGGTGGTTATGTGAATCCTGCTTCCCCACTGACTTTGCTCGTCAGAACGTCGCAAAAAGGGATCATGACCCCGGGCCACTGCGACCGTCATAAATATGCTGTCAGGATTCCAGCAATTGCCCTAATTAAACTCATGATTCTCGAGCCAAACTTCAAAAAACTTCAAAAAGGATTCATTAGAGGCGACCTACTGGCACTGCCCTGTAGAAAGCCAGTTCTGGCACATGTCATTTACAGTCCCCTGTGACCCTGTTTCCCCCCTACCCCCGGGTGTGTCATAAATCAGATTCTCCAATTGCGCACCTTCACAGGCTGGGTGTCATCACGTTCTCCAATTAATCATATTCGTGGGCAAAAGCTCTGGTAGTTTAGTTACAATTTTTGAAAGATAAGAGTCGGAATGTACCGTCGCTTCCCCCCCCCTTTTTTTATGGCAACTACTAAAACAGGCATAGGAATGTTTTATGAGTTGACATATGAATCGGTTGCATAGCGTCTGAATTTTGATCACCTGACCCTGGGGACGCTGCAACCAGAGATGGTATTCAGCCGCTTTAGACCGGTTCGTGAGAACCGGTAGCGGAAATTTTGAGTAGTTCAGTGAACCAGCAAATCCCACCTCTGGTTGGTCCCCACCCTCCTGCCCCTGCTGTTACCTCTCCTATAGCCCCTTGTTTTTTAGCTGGGCTGATTCGCATGGCAGAGTGGATTGCCGCGCCTTAGCTGAGCTAAAAAACAGCTCAGGGCTCTGACACGGACCCCGATTCAAATCATAAGTCGCTAACTGCATCTCTCAGCTAGAGCAAAACCAATTGATGTATTAGAAGTGATCGTGTCCGTGTTGCCTGGGTGCAGCCGACACTCAATACATCATTCCTTTCCCCCTTGACCCTGGTCTTCCCCCACCCCCACCCCCTGGATGTATCTTCTCTAATGAGACACATCCATAGCCAAGAGTCCTCAGTCCTGCCCTCCAGGAATCATCTTGCGCACCAACAGCTTCGGCTACCTAGCAGTTATCTGAAGGATTTAAGGAATGCGCTGCATTCCCCCACTCCCTTTCTAAAAAGGTCAAAGAAGTATTTTTTTAGTTGACACTCAGCTCAACTCACCAATGCTGACACAGAGCGTGATTTTTGAGCCCTGCACACACTCTCGCGCACGCACAATCTGTGCTCTCATAGAACCAGTAGGAAAAAAATTTGGAAACCCACCACTGGCTGCAACGGTTGTGTGAAAACGGTCATGAGTCACTTTTTTCCGTGCCGTTGTAACTTTGAACGGTCACTAAATGAACTGTTGTAAGTCGAGGACTACCTCTGCGTGTAAAAAGCTGGGCTTCGCACCAATGTGACTACCAACCTGGTCTTTTCGAATCCCTCCCTGGGGACTCCTTGGCTACAGCACAACCAGCCTTAAGTTTTAAAATACCGTAAGCTATTATTTGAAATGAGCTTTGTTCTCTGAAAGGGAATAAATTGAATTAATACAGAGATGTATTTAGAGAAATATGGGGCTATCTCCCTCTCTGATTTTTGGGAGGAGGCTGGTATCTAGGGAATAAATTAGCTACATAATAGGTTTGATTAAAGGCCTGGGCTGGTTCCTTGGCTCTAGGCTTTGGGAAAGATAGAAAGGCTGTGGATTTGCCTTATATTTTCCAGTTTTGCACCTCAAAAGATTTATGGAGATTTGCTTCAGTTGTGTGGAACTCTGGGGCTTGTAGTTCCAACACATCTGGAAGGCCACCTGTTCGGGAGAGATTCATTTATTTGTCCCTCCCTCTGCTAGCGACTTTCTTATCCAGGTAATTAATCCACAAAAATCCATCCATGCACAATATAGTTAGAATTTCACCCACGGCACCTGGTAAGATCCAAGTTAGAAGATAATATTTGTAACTCTGGGCTGAACCACAGCGCTCTCTGAGTTTGATTATTTTTTTTGCAGATGTTTCACAACCCATCTAGGGAGCATCATCAGTGCCAGGAAGTAGGGGGTGTTGATCTCTGTTTATATGCAAGTGGCTTACCCGGTCAGTGTTGGTAAAGAGGGTTGTTTTCTTCTTAGTGGTTCCTTGACTAGGTTTTTGTTCTCTTGTTACCTTATTTGACTGTTGATCCACAGGCACATAGAGATAAAGAGTGTCTACACACCATTCAAAAAGAGAAGATTAAAAAGGTAAAAAGGAAACCAAAAAAAGGCCAAAACACCACATAACCAGGGATCAACACCCAGATAAACAGAGAGGAACACAAAGTTTAATACTAGACCAACGATCTAGTATTCTAGTCAAGAAGTGAACAATATCCCAATCAGGGAACTATCCACTCACACAAACAATGAAACAGCCTAACCAAGGAACCAACAACAACACTCGCACCAACACTGACAGGACAAGAGCATAAACAGAGTGCAAACCTCTCTCTCTCCTTAGTGGACAACCAGCTAAATAGGAGCCAGCCGTGTGCAGCAGCAGCCAAAAAAGCCAATGCAATCCTAAATTGCATTAACAGAGGGATACAATTGAGATCAAGGGAGGTACTAAGACCACTCTATAAAGCCTTAGTAAGGCCACACCTAGAGTACTGCATCCAGTTTTGGTCACCACATTATAAAAAAGATGTTGAGACTCTAGAAAAAATAGAGAGAAGAGCAACCAGGATGATGAGGGGATTGGAGGCTAAAACATACAACACACAGTTGCAGGAACTGGGCCTGGCTAGTCTAGGGAAGAGAACGACCAGGGGGGGAATGATAGCGGTCTTCCAATATTTGAGGGGCTGCCACGGAGAGGAAGGGGGTCAACCTGTTTTCCAAAGCATCAAAAGGCCAGAGAAGGAATAATGGTTGAAAACTGAACAAGGAGAGATTCAGCCTGGAAATAAGGAGAAACTTTCTGAAAGGGAGAACAATCAACCCCTGGAACAGAAGTTGCTTTTGGAAGTTGTGGGAGCTTCAACACTTGAGACTTTTAAGAAGAGATTGGACTGCCATCTGACAGAGATGGTGTAGGGTTTCTCGCTTGGACAGGGGGTTGGACTAGATGACCTACAAGGTCCCTTCCAACTCTGATTATCTGTTAAATCTGTTCTAACAATGATCAAGTTACTTAGTTGGATAATGAAAGTCTGCAATCACTTACTTCAGAGAGCACTAAGAACCCCACAGTCGTCGTCCTCCTCCTCTTTGCAAACTCTACTCCTTTCTAGCACTGCTGATGATACCTAGTTGGGTCATGAAATGTTTGCAAGAAATCCACCAAGGTCAGAAAGCACCAAGGACCCCAACAATCCTTTTCCTCCTCCTCCTCCTCCTCCTCCTCCTCCTCCCAAACCCTTCTCCCAAACCCTTCTCCCTTCTTGCACTGATGATGTTACCTTATTGGGCCATGAAACGTCTGCAAGAAACAACTGAACTCAGAGAATACCGCACACCTCACAGTCCTCCTCCTCCTCCTCCTCTTCCCCCTCCTCTTCCTTTTAGCACTGAAGTTCTCTTGTTGGGTCATGAAATGTCTGCAAGAAATCCACCAAACTCAGAGAGTACCAAGAACCCCACAGTTCTCTTCTCCCTTCTAGCCCTGATGATGTTACCTAGTTGGGTCATGAAACGTCTGCAAGAAAGCCACCAAGCTCAGAGAGCACCAAGACCCCACAGCCCAATCCTGAGCTGCAAATATGCTCTTCTATCCATAGGACAAAGAAATTCTTGCTGTACCAAAAAGGGAAAATTATGAGTTCTCTGTCTGGAAGATGAATGTAATCTTAGTGCAGTCCGGATACTATTAAAATTTTGCTTAAACTTGGCCGGAGTCTTCATTTGATTGTGTCTTTCTGAATTCAGGAAGGGATTTAACTTTCCCTTTCACCTACCTGTGGTTCTGGGGTACTGTGCCATCCTTGGAAAAACGAATGAAAGGTGTTATCTTCATATCTCCTTGAGCTGAAGCCGTCTCGACAATCCGCCCCTTGCAATTCATCCCTTCAGAAGGTACCAGGATTAAATTGTTGAAATCCAAAATGACAGCAAGGGGTCTGAGATTACAGGCAGCCCAATTTAGGATCACAGTTGAGCCCAAAATTTATGTTGCTAAGTGAGACAAGGTGAGTTCTGCCCCATTTTATGACCTTTCTTGCCACCGTTGTTCAGTGAATCGCCACAGCGGTTAAGTTGGTCACGCGGTTGTTAAGTGAATCTGGCTCCCCCATTGACTTTGCTTGTCAGAAGGTCGTAAAAGTGGATTGCGTGACCCTCAAACATGGCAACCTGGCAACTTATAAAACATTTTGTATACACGTTTTATAGTTGACAACATAAAGAACTGGGGGGAGTTTCAAAGAGCAGGCGGCAGTGTGGAATCGAAAGTACATTCCTTTCATATTTTCTTCAGAGACTGATTAGATGACTGAAGCTTCTGTCACGCAAAAATCTAATTGGAGAGCATGATTGATGACTCTGGGCTATGGACGTGTTTCGTTGGATGATACACACAGAGGGGTGTGGGGGAAAATAGGATCAAGGGTGACAGTGAATTATGTATCTCAGAGTCAGCTACGCCAAGGCTAATGCCTGAATGTTAACTTCTAATAAATCCTTTGTAGTTTTGGGAGTGTAGCTCGAAGCTCATGGTTTAATTGGAGTAACTGCCGGAATCCACACAACCATCATAAATATCAACCGTTTGCCATGCGTGTGAATTTTGATCACATGGTCGTGGAGATGTTGTGATGCTCTTTAAGTGTGAAAAATGGTCATAAGTCATGTTTTTCAGCCCCGTGGCGACTTTGAACAGTCACTAATTGAACTGTTGTAAGTCAAGGACTACTTGGAATGTCCTGTTGTCGTCTCTGGCCCAGATCCAGGGTTCTGTACTTCCTACAACTTGTGCAGATTTAAGGACTTAAAAAGCAATGGGAAACAGGAAATACCAATTACCATCTAGGCCCATGATGGTGAACCTATGGCATGTGAGCCGCAGGCAAATGTAACCTTACTGCGCATGCGCACACCTGACAGCTGATTTGAGGCCTTTTTCGGCCTCCCAGAGGCTCGAGGAAAGCCTTCGCAGGCCGAAAAATAGGCCAGTTTCATCATTTCCTGTATTTCCAGAAATACCGGAAGTGACAAAATGGGCCCATTTTTCGGCCTGCGAAGGCTTTCCTCAAGCCTCTCGGGGGCCAAAAATCAGCTGGGAGGCGCAGTGCAGATAAGGGGGCAGAAGGAAGGGGGATTGTACATGCAGGCACATTGCCTTCTGGGTGCTGACACGTGAGCGTGCACACGCAAGCACACACACAACTTTTGGCACAGGAGCCCAAAAGCCACCACTGATCTAGGAATAGAAAAAAAATGGCGTTCTGAGGAAACCGAGAGAAGGATGAGGGCAAGTGTGAAGATACTGAGATGAGAGGTGGAAAAATATTTCAGTTTAAATGGAAATTTCTTGCGGTTCTAATCCAGGGGTGGGATTCAGCTGGTTTGATGTAAAATTAACATCTTGTTCACCAAACCGGTAGTTCCAATGACTGGTTAGCCCCTCCCCTCCCAGGAGTCCCCACGTGGCCCATTTTGGATCCCAGGTAAGTACAGGGCCCGCGTGGGGGCTTGGGGAGACCGAAAAACGGGCCTCCTGGAGGCTCTGGAAACAGGGCCATTGTCAGGATTCCGGCAGTTACCCCCAATTAAATTGTGAGTCTCGAGCCAAACTTCTAAAACTTCTAAAGGGTTTATTGGGAGTTAACATCTCCGGCACTGCATTAGACTTGCATAATCCATTTTGACATGCCTGCCAGCCTGTTTTCAGCTTGTATTTGTCCCCAGTTGGTGTTTAAATGGGAGGAGGATGACAGGCTGAAAGTCAAGGACACAAAGCCCTTGTCAGTTCCTTTTTACAGGTAGTCCTCAACTTACAACCATAGTTCATTTAGGGACCGTTCGAAGTTACAACAGCACCGAAAAACATGACTTATGACCTGTTTTTCAAGCTTACTATCAAGATTCCGGCCATTTAAATCAGGAGTCTTGAGCCAAACTTCTAAAGGATTTATTGGGAGTTAACATGCCGGTATTGTCTGGGTGTAGCCGACTCTGAGACACATCATTCATTGTCACCCTTGACCCTGGTTTCCACCCCCCGGATGTATTGTAATTCATATTCTCCAATGGGACACCTCCATAGTCCAGAGTCATCAATCATGCTCCCCAGCTAGATATTTGCACAGCAGGAACTTCGGTTACCTAGTTACTATCTTTGAAAACATTTATGGAATGCAATTTCAGTTTGCAAGCTGCCGCACTGCTTCCCCCTCCCTTTCTGTTGGCAACTCTGAAAAGACCAGAGAAATGTTTGATGAGTTGACACCTGTTTCTGGCTTCTGAAGGGCCCCCAGAGCCTGGGGGGGATGCTGTTTTCTCCTTCCCAAAAACTCGAGCAAAGCCTCCAGAGCCCGGGGAGGACAAAAACGCCCCCTCCCCCCACCTTGGTGCAGGAGGCTGACTAGGCCACGCCCACCATGGCCAAACTCATCCGGCAACAGGGCTGAGAACCAGTTACTAAAAATTTTGAATCCCACCCCTGTTCTAACCACAGTTGGCCAACTAAAAAATTCAAGTGGGGAAAGAGAAAAAAAGGTGGTTTGTACAGTGATGGATCATGGGAGAGGAAAAAAAATGGAAAGGGAATATAATTTCCCTTCTTTGTCATAAATTAAAATCCCCACTGAGTCGTTCATTCATATTTTTATCATGGTAAAGGATTGTACTGTCCAGAGAAATTTTATCTATCACAAGAGACTTCAAATTTGGCAAATTTAAGACTTGTGGACTTCCAACTCCCAGAATTCCTGAACTAACATGACTGGAGGAGGAATTCTGGGAGTTGAAGTCCACAAGTCTTAAATCTGTCAAGTCTGAAGGCCCCCGAGTCTATCAGGTGGATCAGAAGTTTAATAAATTTAAAGGTAATACTGCCTGGTCTCATTTTGGAGCAGAGATAAAAATTGAGGGGGTGGGAAATGAAATAATTACTTTTGGGGAAGAAGTAAACCTCCTCTCTTTAATATTAAACACCTGCAATTTCCCCAAACCTTGTTAATCAGCGTGCATAGTGAACCTAGGATAGCTTGTCAATTGTTGTTTAGTTTGGACAGAAGGGATTCAGTTTATAAGCTCTGGTTTTCCCCAGCTTGTCCCTTTCCAGAAATTTGGACTTAACTCACAAAATTAGTTAGATAAAGTTAACCACAACCTACTCTTTGATCAGATAGAAAAATGTGGGCTAGACAGCATCACCCCCAGATGGATTCCTAACTGGTCTTCCACTCTTGCAAACATGCTGATCGGCTCAGTTTATCTATCATCACTAACGGAGCCCGACAGCTGACCAACCACACTCAATGTGTAGTCCTCAGTGGAACTGCATCTACATGGTGGGAAGTAGGCAGTGGGGCACCCCAAGGCTCTGTTTTAGGCCCAGGACTCTTCAACGGTTTGGACGAGGGGATAAATGGGGAACTCATCAAATTTGCAGATGACACCAAGCTGGCAGGAATAGCCGATACTCCAGAAGATAGGCTCAAAATACAGAAGAATCTCGACAGACTTGAACATTGAGTCCTATCTAACAAAATGAAATTTGATATAGAGAAAAGTAAAGTTTAACACTTAGGGACAAAAAATCAAATGCACAGATACAGATTAGGTGAAGCCCGGCTCAATAGCAGTAACTGTGAGAGGGATCTTGGACAATGCTTAATAAATATGAGCCAGCCGTGTACGGCAGCACCCAAAAAATCCAACACAATCCTAGGTTGCATCAATAGAGGAATAAAATCAAGATCATGTGAATACCACTTGGCAAGGCCACACACTTGGAAGACTGCATTCACTTTTTGATCGCCACGATGTAAAAAAAAGATGTTGAGACTCTAGAAAGAGTGCAGAGAAGAGCAACCAGGATGATTAGGGGGCTGGAGGCTAAAACACGTGAAGAATGGTTGCAGGATTTGGGTTTGGCTAGTCTGGAGAAAAGAAGGACTAGGGCTGTGATAGCAAACCTATGACACATGCCGCAAGTGGCACGCAGAGCAATTTGTGCTGGCACATGAGATGCGGGCAAACTTGCTTCCCTGCGCATGTGTGCGCCTCACAGCTGATTTTCGACCACCCAGAGGCTCGAGAAAGGCTTCTGCAGGCTTTGCAGACCAAAAACTAGCCCCGTTTTGTCACTTCCTGTTTTTCCGGAAATACCGCAAGTGACAAAACGGGCCTAGTTTTTACCCTGCGAAGCCTGCAGAAGCCTCTGGAAACCTCAAACCTGAAAATCAGCTGTGAGGTGCAGTGCAGGTAAGGGGGAGGTGGGGAGGATAAGGGTGGGGGTGGGGGATTGTGCGCGCATGGGTAGGGGCGTAGGGGCCTAGGGGGCGTGCATTGCCTTCTGGGTGCTGGCACGCAAGCATGCAAGCACATGCACAAGTTTTGGCACAGGAGCCCAAAAAGTTTAGCCGCCACTGGACTAGGGGGCACATGATAGCAGTCTTTCAGAATCTGAGGGGCTGCCCCAAAGAAGAGGAGGGGGTCAACCTATTCTCCAAGCACCTGAAGGCAGGACAAGAAGCAATAGATAAAAACTAATTGAGGAGAGAAGCAACTTAGAACTAAGGAGAAATTTCCTGACAGAACAATTAAACTTGCCATCAGAAGTTGTGGATGCTTCATCACTGGAGGTTTTCAAGAAGAGATTGGTCAACCGTTTTCTGAAATAGGATAGGGTCTCCTGCTTAAGCAAGGGGTGGGACTAGAAGACCTCCAAGGTCCTTTCCAACTCTGTTATTCTGTCAAGCAACCCGTCAAGGACAATCTGTTCTTGTGACCAAATTAAAACCACACTGGCAGTGTTCACACCATTTGTTGTGACAGATCAATACATAAAGTCTTCACCGATAAGCTGCTTTAGACAACAAGATCTCAAACACATGAAGGCATTTTAGTGTAGCCGTGAATATTGTGTGAATATTGTGTGAACAGCCTAAGCATTATATTCTATTTCTTCCCCAAATATTTGCAGATGGTTGAATACATAACACACCCATTTTAGAAGAGATTGTAAGGCGTGGACCCGAGTTGATGGTTCCTATGAGAATAATCTCTCAGTTAAAATATTACTTCATATTTTTAATACATTGTACAGTTGGAAACCAGATTTCCAGATGGGAAAACACGATTCCTGGCTCTCTTCACATTTTAGTTTTGTGTTCAATCTGTTCTTGGAACCGCAAATGTAATTTTGACAGTGAGAACAATCAACCCATGGAACAGAAGTTGCCCTCGGAAGTTGTGGGAGCGCCATCACTTGAGACCTTCAAGAGGAGATTGGACTGCCATTTGTCAGAAATGGTGCAGGGTCTCCTGCTTGGTTGGGGGGTTGGACTAGATGACCTACAAGATCCCTTCCAACTCTGATTATCTGTTATTATCAATTCCACATTCTCTTCTATGTTCTCATGGAAAGTAAAAAATTCAGAAGCCTGAAACCAAAAAAACATATCCTCTGTCTCTTGAAATATAAGCTACATCCCAAAACCTTTCTTTGGGATGTTTCATATTTATTGTTTGAATGCTGTTTTTCTAAATTGCTGATCTGGTTCCATTCAGATGGATAGGGTGAAGGTGCATATATATAAAAAAGGAAAATCCCAATAAAACTGAACAATCATACAAACAATGGAAAAGTAGTTGTGCAATAAATATCCATTACAGTAATATAATTGAGCTGGTGCCTAAAATATTGTAAGATAATGGTTCAAACTTTGAGCATCATCAAAAGGTCTTCTTTTTCATCTATAAGATGGCACCTCAACTGATATCATTTGATGAAACATCTGCAAGAAAACAGTGAAGCTCAGAGAGCACCAATGACCTCACAGATCTCCTCTTCCTCCTCCTAACCCTCCTCCATTTGAGCACTGATGATGTTCCCTAGTTGGGTCATGAAACATCTCCAGTACAAGAGCCAAGCTCAGAGAGCACCAAGGATCCTATAGTTCAACCCCGAGCTACAAATATTTGCTTCTATTGCTATCTATCAATCAATCATCTTTTTATCTCTATCTATCCATCGTCTGTCTGTCTGTGTCTGTTTCTGTCAATTATTTATATCCTTTCATCTATCTCTCTTTCTCATCTACCATCTCTCTATCTCATACCTCTATCTCTATCTTTCTAGCATCTCTCTCTCTCTCATCTACCTATATAACAATCTCATCTCTGTCTCTCTCCATCCATCATCTATCTATTATCTTTCACCTCTCTCAATCTACCTATCAATGATCTCTCTTGTATCTTTCTATCTCTATATCTCAATCTCTATTCTATCTCTTTCTATCCTCTCTCTCTCTCATCTATACCTATATACCAATCTCATCTCTCTCCATCCATCTCTTCATCCATCATCATCATCTCTCTCTCTCTCTATCATCTATCTATCTATCTATCTGTCTGTCTGTCTGTCTGTCTATCTATCTATCTATCTATCTATCTATCTATCTATCTATCATCTAACTCAATCTCTATCTAGCTACCTATATCTATATCTCTTATATCTATATCTATCCATCTCTATCTATCTATCCATCTATCTCTATATCTATCGATCTCTATCGATCTCTGTCCATTTATATCTATATCTCTTATATCTACCTATCCATCTCTATCGATCAATCGATTGATCAATCTATATATCTATAGCTAGCTACATCTATAGCTATAGCTATCTCTATAGCTATCTCTTTATATCTCTATATCTATAGCTATCTATCTATCTAGCTATTTATATCTATCTATCTATCTATCTATCTATCTATCTATCTATCTATCTATCTA
>NW_020769372.1:135847-174053 GCF_900518735.1 Pseudonaja textilis
TCTATATCTATATCTATATCTATATCTATATCTATATCTATATCTATCTATCTATCTATGTATCTCTCTATATATATATCAAAAAATGGAGGGAATCACTTGGGCATCTGTTCCCACCAATGTCTTTTCTTGCATCTAAATTTTTTGTTTTGCACTTTTCAGAACCTGATTCCATCCATTTGTCAGATTTCCTAGTGATGAAATCCATTTAAAAAGAAAAGAGCAAAGTCCATCGTCCATAATAATTTCTTTTACTTAGGGAAGCATCAAATTGGCAAAGTCTGTTGTACTTCCGGATCTGACACAGCCCAGAATTACCCCCAATATTGAAAGTTAGAAACAGCCCCCCAAAATCACATTCCCCAATAGAAGTAAATCAATGTTTGCCTGATGTCATCAATCTCCACCTCCAAGTCTCAGCAGGGTCAGCTTTCGTTCCCACAGGAAGAAGAACCACCTAGCCTAAACAACTCTCTCTATCTCCACTCCTCCCACCTTAGGAATGTGGCAAGACTGAAACCCTTCCCCCCATAACCAGTAAGAAAAGGAATATATTATAAGGCTAAATAAAATGGTTACACAGATGTCAATTTCGGGCTTGCCACCATTTCCTTTCCGCCAGCCAAACATGCTAGAGAATTCCTGGAAGGCTGGCACTCAAACAAATCAGCCATCAACAGACACGTAGGGATAAATAGCATTTACACACCATTCAAAAGAGACAATAACACAAAAAACCAAAAGAAAACCAAAAGACTAAAACCCCTCCTTGCCAGTAACCAACACCCAGATAAGCACAGAATGTCACCGATATTAATACTAGACCAACAATCAGTCAATAAACAACAACTCAACGAAGAAGTCCCAACTTGAAGAAAGAATCACCGCAGTAAACAACAGCCTAAGCAAGGAATCACCAAGAAGATTCCTACTAATATTGGTAGAGCAAGCCACTAGCACCGTGATGGCGAACCTATGGCACGCATGCCACAGTTGGCACGTGGAGCTCTCTCTGTGGGCACGTGAGCCATCGCCCTCAACTCTGCCGTGCATGCGTGCGCTCCTCCTACTGGCCAGCTGGTCTTTGGGCCTCTGCCATACATGCCGGGGGAGGGGCACATGCGCAGGGGCTGCATGCGCGGGTGCTGCACATGCATGCACAGTTTGGGGTGCATGCATGTGGGGGCGGGGCACATGCCCGGGGGCAGGTCACATGTGTGGGGGACGTGCGCACATTGTATTTTGGGGATGTGCATGCATGCTTTGGGCATTCGGTGCCGAAAAGATTAGCCATCACTGCACTAGCATATAAAGACAGCAGAGCCCCACTGTCTTGTGGCACTGATGATGTTACATAGTTGGGTCATGAAATGTCTGCAAGAAAACAGGCCAAACTCAGAGAGCACCGAGAACCCCACAATCTTCTTCCTCCTCTTCCCCACACACCCAGAGGCGGGATTCAATTTTTTTAACAACTGGTACGGTGGGCATGGCTTAGTTGGTGGGTGTGGCTTGCTGGTCATGTGACTGGATGGGCGTGGCCAACTTGACATCACTCACATCAAGGGACACATCTCCTCGCCTGGACTCTCATGACTGTGGGGATGCTGCAACAGTCGTAAGTATGAAAAATGGTCATAAGTCACTTTTTTCAGTGCCACTGTAACTTTGAAAGGTCACCAGTTTTAGACCAAAACTCAAAACGGGGATGTAAATTCACGTTCGAATGTCAATCTTTCTAGCTAGCGAAGAAGACATTGCTGAATGTCTCTCATCTTGGTTCCTTGTCATTAAAAGCTTCTTTCTGGCGGCTCTGCTTCGTTATTCAATTATTTCTTCAAAGCGCTAACTCCGACTGGGGAGTATTTCCTCCCAACAGCAGTGTAAAAAGCTTAAAACAACCCTTCCCCTTTAAGAAAGTACCAACAAAGAAAGAAAAAAAACCTCCTTCTGAGACAGTAAGTCTAGGCATACTGCCAAAAATATAAGAAGGGTGGAAAAAGACAAAAGGAGATTTCTTCCAACAACCGGTTCTCCAAACTGCTTAGAAAGTTAACAACCGGTTCTAGCGAATGGGTGAGAACCTGTAGAATCCCATCCCTGCACAAACCCCTCTCCCTTTTAGCACTGATGATGTTACCTAGTTGGGTCATGGAACATCTGCAAGAAGACAACCAGGCTCTGAGAGCATCAAGGACCCTACAACTCTTCTTATGCACCAGAGGCAAACTCCTTGTGTGTCCAATAAAGAATTTGGCCGAAAAAGAATTATGTTCTGTGTCTTGGATGTACTGAAGAAATGATAGAACTTCTGAACCCTCTGAAAACCTTTTTTTCTTTGTTTTTGGCAGATAAAACAGTTGGTTCCCTAGAGATCCACACCCCTTCTGCGCAGGCCACGACATTCTTAATGATCCATTCGGAAAGCCAGTCCTATGTCCCCAGCGGGTTTCCGGTGTCCGACGAGAGACACCGTGAAGCAGATAATGGTGAGTATGGAGGTGCCACCAAGACTAAGGAGAACCTAGTGGAGCCCTCGTGCGAACGGGGGTCCAGGGAAGGAGTCCAAAAATATTAAAAGAGAAGCCAGATCCCAAACTCACCTCGCTGCACTGGAGTCACGTCGAAAACTCTTGCTTAGCCACTGATACTGAAAAAATGGCTGCATCTAGAGTGGGGACTTCTTGAAACTTGGGTGGTCCTCTTTTAAAGCCCCCCCCCCCAACAGCAGAATCATAACTGAATAAGTCATTTAAATGTCCATTCCCCTAAAATAGGGCTCTCCAAATTTGGCCTGGCTGGCGGAGGAATTCTGGGAGTTGAAGTGAAACCAGGCTTAACAGCAGGAACTGAGAGAGGGATCCTTGGAGCCTTAGTTTCTGGTTGTCTTAGTGGACAACCAGTTGTTAATTTCGTTGTATGTATACTGTGTATGTACTTTATTATTTATTGATTTGATTTGTCAATCACTTACAAGATAATAGGTATAAGTATAAATATGAGTAAGTGTTGTGGCTCCGAGTCCTGAGCCTGCATTCTTAGAGGAAGAGGATTCGGAAGATGAGGAGGAGGAGGAATTGGCAATGCCTTCCTCCCCAGGACCTTCCTCTTCGGCAATGCCTTCCTCCCTGATTGTGCCTCAGGTGTCGGCAGATAACCGAGAGGGACAGCCTGAGGCTAATCAGGAGGAGGGCATATCGGAGCAGGCTTTGACAGAGAATCAAGTAGACGAATGCTGGCTTGATGCGAGGCAGCGTCGCAGGCAAAAGTGTGAGCTGCAGCGCAGGAGGCGTGGACGAATGAGAGGGAGCTGAATTAGTGACACGCCCCACAGGGAATAAAAGTGGGTGTGTTTGCTCTGGGAACTTCGTACGGAACAACGTGTGATTTATTCAGAGGAGCTCCGGTGTATTCTGTGTTGGGACAGCTTGTGTGATTTATATTCCTGTTATCTTGTCGGACTTGGCAGACAGCGTGAGTGAGACTGCCAAGAACATTATCGGCTCAAGGAATTAACTCTATAATTACTGGATTTGCTTGCCTGTTTGTATTCAGTTTGGAGTTTGGACTTCTCACCTCCTTTGTAAAGGTGAGACATAACAAGTAAGAATACAGGAAATAAGTACGAATAAATGGGGACAATAGAACAGGGACGGTAGGCACGATGGTGCATGACAATAAATAATTCAATTAAATATGAGCCAACAGTGTGCAGCGGCAGCCAAAAAAGCCAGTGCAATGGTAAGTTGCATTAACAGAGGGATACAATCAAGATCAAGTGAGTTACTAATACCACTCTATAAAGCCTTAGTAAGACCACACCAAGAATAATGCTTTCAGTTTTGATCACCACCAGATGTTGAGTCTCTAGAAAAAGGGCAGAGAAGAGCAACCAGGATGAGGAGGAGACTGGAGACTAAAACAATTTGAAGACCAGTTGAAGGAACTGGGCCTGGCTAGTCTAGGGAAGAGAAGGACCAGGGGAGACATGATAGTAGTCTTGCAATATTTGAGGGGCTGCCCCAGAGAGGAGGAGGAAGGGGTCCAGCTATTCTCCAAAGCACCTGAAGGCCAGACAAGGAATAATGGATGAAGTTCTCTATTCTATTCTATCTTCTCCTCACCTTTTTCTCTCCAGAGACATATCCTCCACACCAAAAGCACCAGGAGAAGGCTACCAGTCCCCCGAATCTAGGTAAGAAACTGGATATTAAAAGTAAGAGAGATCTTGTGATGGTTGCAAGCATAGAAAGATTTTTTTTTTAAAAAAAGGGCCAATACTTTTGTAGGGATCTTCTTGAGAACTTCCCTCTTCAAGAGAAATCTATCTGGAAGGTTTAGAGGCAGATGTCCCTCTTTTCTAGGTGGCTTTGAATGATTGGAAGACACCAGACTTTTGATCTTACCTGGTCTAGTTTTCTGACTTGGAGGTGTCCCTTGACTACGTGGACAATGAGCCAGCCACAGAGGTCTTCTGCTTCCTGCTCTTCTCTTAGCCTCTTGAAAGCCAACTAAGCTTACAGTCCTTCACATCTTTAGAAGGCGGTTCCACAAGTAGTCCTCCATTTTGTATTGCATGACAAAGCAAATGGTGGCTTTGGGGTCTATCTACCAATCATCATCTTCATTTAACAACCCCATAATCCCTTGCGGGGTGGAGTCTGGGCAACTGAATGGAGCTAGCAATGTGTTTTAGTGGCCGGATGCCCTTCCTGTTGCCAATGCGGAGTTTTGTTCAGTGGATATACTCTCAGTGTGCCCAGAGAGAGAAATATACAATTTTACCTAGAATTGAACTCGCAGCCTCCTGACTGTGAGACAAGAGCTCCACCACACCACTCCTTTTTGTCCATCTACTGATGTGACACTAATTCTGTTGGAAATACAGAAATGCAGAATATTGTCTTTCAGCAAATCAGAAACCGTGCGCATTCCCACATCACATTATGCCCCCTTTTGTTTTAACTCTGGCTTATGAAAAAAAAAAAAAACAAGAACGCCTAGGTCAGTGGTGGGTAACCTTTTTTGTGCTCCTGTGCCAAACACTGTGGGCGTGCTTGCATGCTCGCACTTGCGTGCCAGCACCCAGAAGGCAATGCATGCCCCCCTACACCCCCTACGCATGCAAGCACAATCCCCACCCACCTCCACCGCCCCCTTACCCGCACTGTGCCTCATAGCTGATTTTTGGCTGGTTTGAGGTCTTTTTCGGCCTCCCAAAGGCTTGGGGAAGGCTTCTGCAGGCTTTGCAGGCCGAAAAGTAGGCCCGTTTTGACACTTCTGGTATTTCCAGAAAAACAAGAAGTGATGAAACAGGCCTAGTTTTCATCCCGAAAAGCCTCCAGAAGCCTTCGTCAAGCTTCTGGGAGGCCGAAAAAGGCCTCAAACCGGCCAAAAATCAGCTGTGAGGTGCATGCATATGCAGTGAGGTAATTTTGCCTGCAGCTTGTGTGCTGGCACAAGTGGCTCTGTGTGCCACCTGTGGCATGCGTGGCCATAGGTTTGCCACTACTGGCCTAGGTTCTTATCGCCTGTGAAGCCCTAACTCACAAATTATGCTATTTTCCAAAGATCACAGACCAGCAGATGATTCTGTGGGTCTTCAGAGGGGAAAATGTGGGACCGATGGTTGACACATGGTGTTTTTTTGTCTTCTTATCGTCCAGCTGGTAGACAGGGGTGGTCATTTTTAAATTGGCAAATGGGTCCCCAACCCTGCTGGTCCTTGGTAGCGTCTGATGACCATTGTTGGGGAAACTAAACATGTCCAAAGGGTGCAGAAGGATGGCTAGCAAAGAAAGGATGTAGGGACTCTGGAAAGAGGGCAGAGAAGAGCAACAAAGATAATTAGGGGACTGGAGGCTAAAACATATGAAGAACGGTTGCAGGAACTGGGTATGTCTAGTTTAACGAAAAGAAGGACTGATAGCAATGTTCCAATATTTGAGGGGCTGCCCCAAAGAAGTGGGGGTCAACCTATTCTCCAAAGCACCTGAAGGCAGGACAAGAAGCAACGTGTTCTGACCCACGATTCCCAAGATCACAAAGCAGATTCCTCGTCCCGATAAAAACCCCTTTATTTACATTAAAGGGAATTCCACTCCAGCAAAGTCCCGGCAAACGGTCTTTCATGAGATTTCACGATTACAGACCTTTATCAAGCTTTGAGAGTTGCCAGGCTGTTATCTCCCTAACGCCACACTGTAGCAGCAATTACTTGGAAAGAAGTCAGGAACAGATTTTCACTTTAATGAATTGAACTAATTGTCTCCTGCAAACACCAATCCCCTTCTGGGAGGGGCCATTCACTGTCCACCTGAGTCCTCACTCCCAAGTTGACCCTTGTTCCTTAACTGTTCCCCTCTTCTGGCAGCTCTGTGCATGTGCACACTGGGAACAGGCTCCAGCTATTCTTCTTCCCCAATGATCTCCGACTCCAAAGGCAGCTGATAACTGTCGGACAGCCCTGGCCCCATCTCTGCCTCATTCATCAGAGCCCTCACCAGACTCCAGGACTGGCCCGGGTTCCTCCCCAACCTCCTCACTGTCCGAGTCTGCCGCCAGCTTTGCTGGGGGCCCACAACACAATGGATAGAAACTAATGAAGGAGAGAAGCAACCTGGAATTAAGGAGGAACGTCCTGACAGTTAGAACAATTAACCAGTGGAACATCTTGCTTCCAGGAGATGTGGGTGCTCCATCCCTGGATGTTTTTAAGAAGAGATTAGAGGGCCATTTCTCTGGAATGGTATAGGCTCTCCTGCTTGAGCGTTGGGTTGGACTAGAAGATCTCCAAGGTCCCTCCCAACTCTGTTATTCTGTTCATGCTAAGGTCCTTACGAAGTTCTCCTCTGCAGGTCCCATCTGGAGAACAACCCTGCTTGTCCTGGGCCCTCTGGCCTTCATCCTGGCAATAATCATCCTGAAGTTCAACATCCAGTCCAAAAAGTAAGTGCTAGGCTGGGGCTCCGTGGGGTTGGGAGCAATTCTGTCAACTAAACAAAATACTCCTTTGGTCTTTTTAGTTGCCAGCAGAAAGGGAGTGGGGGAAAGCAGTGCATTCCTTAAATGCCTCAGATAATTGCTAGGCAGGCGAAGCTGTTGGCGTGCAAGATTATTACTGGAGAGCATGATTGATGACTCTTAGCTATGGAAGTGTCCCATTGGAGAATCTACATCCAGGGAATGGGGGGAAGACCAGGGTCGGTTGCACCCAAGTAATGTCGACATGGTCACTCCTAATAAATCAGTTTGTTTTTTTTTTACTCTGAGAGATGCGGCTAGAGACTTACGATTTGAATGGGGGTGGATTTGTCGGAGCGTTGACATTCTCATCCTTTCTTTGTGATATTTACCACCATAACGCAACTCTGCGTGATTCAAGCAGTCTGTTTCTTGTGGCCACAGGAAGAAGAACCTGCTAGCTTTGAAGAGCCGGCAGATGAGCGGTGAGGGACACCAACCTTCACCAGGGACAGTCAGCCCCGCCTCCAAGATGCAGGCCATCCCTGCCTCACCTTCCCCTTCGCTCAAGCATGGTGAGATCTTGATCGAATGGAAAGATGGAACTACCACCTCGCTCTTTGACCATTTATACTAGCTGATTTCTCCTGGCTGATTCTCTCAAAATCCAGTTCTTCCTAGCAGAACCCTTTGCACTCACACTTGAAGCTTCCATGGCCTGGGGCTGATGATGTAGTAGACCAGAGATCTCCAGACGTAGCAAGACTTGCGGACTTCAACTCCCAGAATTCTCCAGCCGGCATAGCTGGCTGGAGAATTCTGGGAGTTGAAGTCCATAAGTCTTAAAAGTGGCCAAGTTTGGGGACCCCTGTAGTAGACTAATACTCTCATTTTTTTAAAAAAAAAATAACAAGCAAGGAAGATGTGGTGACCTTCACACTTGCATTGTAGTTACTACCTGTATACGTTGATGACCAAACGAGGGCAGACCTGGGTAATTCTTGGATGAGACACCATTAGGACTTCCAAAACACATAAAGAACGGTTGCTGGAATTCGGATATGTCTAGTTTAATGAAGTTTAGTGTTTAATTTTTAGTTGAACGAAAGAGACGCAGTGGCTCAGGGGACTAAGGCGTTGAGCTTGTGGATCAGAAAAGGTCGGCAGTTCGAAACCCTACCGCCGTGTCACGGAGTGAGCTCCCCGTTCCTTATCCCAGCAGTTTCTGCCAACCTAGCGGTTCGAATGCATGTAAAAAATGCAAGTAGAAAAATAGGGACCCCTTTTGGTGGGGAGGGAACAGCGTTCCGTGTGCCTTCAAAGGCATTCAGTCATGCCGGCCACGTGGCCACGGAGACGTCTTCGGACAGCGCTGGCTCTTCTTTGGCTTTGTAGTGGAGATGAGCAGCGCCCCCTAGAGCCAGGAACAACTAGCACGGATGTGCCAAGGAAGGGAACCTTTACCTTTAGTTTATTGAAAAGGAGTAGGGGAAACATGATAGCAATCTTCCAATATTTGAGGGGTTATCACAAAAATGAGGGGATCCAACTGTTTTCCAAAGCACCTGAAGGCGGGACAAGAAGCAGTGGATGTAAGATGTATTATTGTAAGGTGATGACCAACAGGATGCTTGGTTTTAAATCTGTCTCGAAATAAAATAAAAAGCGTGTTTAAATAAAAGTCCCGTTTCTCAAAAAAGAGAAAGCCATTATAATCCGGCAGACTCGAACCTTTCAATAAATTGAACCTCCGAAACAGGGTGGAACCATTTTTTCTAGGTCCATCCCAAAAGCCCTTAAATGGTAAGCGGCCCGCGGGAGTCTCAGAAGGAGAGATGGACACGGAAATCTCCTCTCATTGACTCCATCTTATCCTGGAGCTTCTACCAACAGGGCACAAGTCCTTTGCGGGACCTTCTGCCCAGGTAGGACATAACCAAGACCTAGCAAATGGACAGAGCAAGAATCAGACTTGGTCTGTAAGAGTTTTGGGAGTGAACCCAGAAAGACTGTTTCTGTGTTGTTGTTAGTTGCGAAATCGTGTCCTACTCATCGTGTCCCTATGGACAACGTTCCTCCAGGCCTTCCCGTCCTCTACCATCTTCTGGAGTCCATTCAAGCTCATGCCAACTGACTCCATCCAGCCACTTCCTTCTTTGCCGTTCCCTTCTTCTTCTTTTGCTCTCAACCGTTCTCAGCATTAGGTTCTTCTCCAGTGAGTCCTTTCTTCCTTCCCATTAGGTGGCCAAAGTCTTTTGAGTTTCATCTTCAGCATTTCTGTTAGCATCCCTCCACATGGCACCTTCTAGAAGTATGCAGTAACACCCAGAATGTGGGGTCCTTGATGCTCTCAGAGCCTGGTTGTTTTATTGCAGATGTTTCATGACCCAACTAGGTAACATCATCAGAGCTAGAAGGGGGAAGAGGAGGAGGAGGAGGATTGTGGAGTTCTTGGTGCTCTCTTGAGCTTGGTTGTTTTCTTGAGAGACGTTTTGAGACCCAACTAGGTCACATCATCAATGCGAGGAGGGAACGAGTTTTGCAGAGTGGAGGTGAAGGTGGGAGGAGAGGAGGATGGAAAGGAGGACAACTGTGGGGTCTTTGGATGTTTTCTTGTAGGTGTTTCATTACCCAGGTAGGTAACATCATCAGTGCTAGAGGAGAATGGGGGTTACAGAGAGGAGGATTGTGGAGACCTTGGCGCTCTCTGAGCTGGGTTGTTTTTCTTCATGACCCAACTAGGGAACATCACCAATGCTACAAGGGAACGGGGTTTGCTCTCTTATTTATATACGGTAGCTTAATCCTGCATAAGCTGGGAGCAAAACTCCACCTCCCTAGCACGGATGACGTTACCCAATTGGATCGCGAAACGTCTGCAAGAAAAAGAACCAAGCTCGGATCTCTGGGAGTTGGAAGTCCCACCCACCTCGGAGGGGCCAAAGTTGAGAAAAGCTGCTGTTAAGACAGGAAAGGACAGCTGTTGCAACCTCTGCCCAAACATTCCCGAATCACACGAAAGGAAATTTATTCTTTGGAAGAGAGAAAGAGATGGGCCTCTCGGAGGGTGCTTTGCATGTCCTCGTATTCTGCCAGCCTGCAGGCCTCACTGAGGGTCAGCCAGCGGAAGGCCTGATGCTCGGAAGAAAGCTGGATCGCCGTATCCCGGTCCTTCAGCTCGGCCAACCAGTAGACCACCGTTTTGGGTTTGCCTCGGACCACGTAGTTCAGTTCCTTCTTGAAGCCCTCCAGGATGGTGAACTGGGAGGAGGCCAGGCCGGCCTCTTCCTGGGTCTCGCGCAGGGCGGTGCCCAGGTCATCTTCCCCGGGGTCTACGTGCCCTGATGAGAGAAGACAAAGCAGGGGGTTCAGAGCAGGCCAACCCCTCCCCTTCCCCACCTTCCTGTAAGATTCTAGAGCGGTGTGGTCCAAACTTGGCAAGATGGGTCGACTTCAACTCCCAGAATTCCCCAGCCGGCCTGCTTGCTTGATAGGCTGGGCGACTTCGGGCCAATCACCGGGAGATGGAGAGTTCTAGTCCTACCTTTGGCATGAAAGCCAGCTGGGTGACTTTGAACCAATCACCAGCAGACTGTGGGTTCTAGTCCTGCCTTAGGCATGAAAGCCAGCTGGGTGAACCAATCACCAGGAGATTGTGAGTTCTAGTCCTGCCCTTAGCATGAAAGGCAACTGGGTGACTGGGCCAAACACCAGGAGACCGTGAGTTCTAGTCTCACCTTTGGCACGAAAGCCAGCTGGGTGACTTTGAGCCAATCACCAGGAGACTGTGAGTTCTAGTCCTGCCCTTAGCATGAAAGGCAAGTGGGTGACTGGGCCAAACACCAGGAGGCCGTGAGTTCTAGTCTCACCTTTGGCATGAGAGTTAGCTGGATGACTGAGCCAATCACCAGGAGATGGAGAGTTCTAGTCCTGCCTTAGGCATGAAAGGCAGCTGGGTGACTTTGAACCAATTACTAGGAGATGAAGAGTTCTAGTCCTACCTTAGGCACAAAAGCCAGCTGGGCGATTTTGGGCAAATCACTAGATGGAGAGTTCTAGCCCTGCCTTTGGCATGAAAGCCACCTGGGTTATTTGGGGACAATCACTAGGAGATGGAGAGTTCTAGTCTCGCCTTTTGCACGAAAGCCAGCTGGGTGACTTTGGGCCAAACACCAGAAGCTGGAGAGTTCTAGTCCTGCCTTAGTCACAAAAGCCAGCTGGGTGACTTTGGGCCAATCTCCAGCAGACTGTGGGTTCTAGTCCTGCCTTAGGCATGAAAGCCAGCTGGGTGAACCAATCACCAGGAGACTGTGAGTTCTAGTCCTGCCCTCGGCATGAAAGGCATTGGGTGACTTTGGCCCAAATGCCAGGAGGCTGTGAGTTCTAGTCTCACCTTTGACATTAAAGCCAGATGGGCGATTTTGAGCCAGTCCTTCTCTCTCTCAGGTCAACCCACCTCACAGGGTAGGATAAACAGGAGGAAGAAGGATTAGATAGGTTGAGCTACCTATAAAATATATAGTAAAAGCGAAATAAAATCTAATAAATGATTAAACTTGAAGAGAGTAAATAGGATCCGTCTCCAGAGCTGATGCCCAAAATGTAGCTCAGGGTTTTTCAACCTCAGTGACTTTAAGATGGTGGTCCTCAACTCCCAGAATTCCCCAGCCAGCATGCTTTCTTGACTGGCTGATCTTCCCCCCAGGAACATCTCGGCAGCTCCATATCCAGTAGAAACCGCAGAGCTCTCTTTCAGACAACAGAGTTGAGTAACGCACCTTTTGGGGGTGTCCAGTGATGGGTGCCGTAGGAGGTTTGCAGAAGGAGGTACTCAATGCGTCCATCCGTAGCTGCCGTAGCGCGTGCCTTGGGTAACCTTCTGAAGATAATCAAGCCACAGGCTCTTAAGCTCATGATGCTCTTACCCAAAAGGAACACAAAGGGGCAGTGTTAGCAAACGGCAAGCTCTGAGATGGGGGCGCGGCAGGTCACCCCACAGCCTGGGTGCAATTAAAGGCAAGAAGGCAGCATTCACCAAAGACGTTTCACAAGTCTTAGCACTGATGATGTAGCCTAGGTGGGTAATGAAATGTCTGCAAGAAAACTATCAAGCTCAGGAAAAACACAAAGGACCCCACGGTCTTCTCCTCCTTACAAACCCTACTCCCTTCTACCACTGATGATACTATCTAGTTAAATAGTGAAATGTGTGCAAGAAAACTACCAAATTCAGGGACCACCAAGGACTTTACAGTTCAAATGTAGCTACAGATATTCACGTCTCCCCCTGTCCCCCGCCCCAAGTTTTATTAGATTTTTATTTTTAAGTAAACATCAATATCACTAGATGAACAGTGTGGTCCCTGGGTATAATTCATTTTGATACAGACATCAATAATGCTATTCATAATAGTTGTTATATTAATCAAACCAAGTATCAATATACATGTTTTTTTTCTTTAAAGTAGCTATTCAATATTTCAATATTCCATTTTTGATGCCAACGATATTACAAGCACGCATGGTAATACCATCTTCCAACTTCTAATCTTTTCCACCAAATTATTACTTATATTTTCTTATTTAAATATTCACTTCTATTGGTATCTAGCTACCTATCGGTTTGTCTGTCTGTCTATATAATTAATACTAGATCAACAATCAAGCAGAAAAAAAAATACCCTAGTCAAGGAATTACCAAGAACAGTCCCACCAACACTAACATAAGTTACTGTTACATAAAGAGAGAATAAACCCCACTCCTTCTTAGCCTGATGATGTTACCCATCCACAAGAAAACCAAGCTCAACCATGGACCTCCTCCTCCATTCCACAATCCCCACACCCTTCTAACACTGATGATGTTACTTAGTTGGGTCATGAAAGGTCTGCAAGGAAAGTACCAACCTCAGAAAACATCAGGGAACTCACAGTTCCCTTCCTCTTCTCTGCAAACCCCGCTCCCTAGAACTGATCATGTTACCTAGCTGGGTAGGGAAACATCTTAAGGAAAACAACCAAGCAGAGAACCCCAAGGACCTCACAATTCTCCTCCTCCTCCCCCTCCTCAATTTTGCAAACCCCACTCCCTCTACCAACCACTGATGAAAGGTCTGCAAGAAAACAAGCAAGATCAGAGAGCGCCAACAACCCCACAGTTCAAGGATGAGTATCAAACCTTACTCCTTTCTAGCACTGATGATGTTTCCTAGTTGGGTCAGCTCAGAGAGCACCAAGGGCCCCACATTCCTCCTCCCCTTTAATTTCTGTTTCATTCCACAAACCTTACTCCCTTCAAGCACTGATGATGTTACCTAGTTGGGTCATCAAACGTCTGCAAGAAAGCCAATAAGCTCAGAGAGCAACAAGGACCCCATAGTTCTAACAGCAAATAATATATTAATATTTAATATTATCATTAATAATAGTAATAACTGCATGGGATTGCAATCAGCTGCACTAAACAATGCACAATTTATTGGGAGCTCATCTGAACAAAGGCCATCAGGCGAGCAGGGAACCCCACCCCCCAGGCTGAGCCCCCAACCGGACACGCCTGAAAGCCTAGCGGACCCCACTGAGAACCACCCGCGGCTGCAACCCGGTATACCTGTCCAAGCAATTCTGCTGTAAAAAAAAGTATGAACAGGTTTCGCAAAACTGGACTTCAACTCCCATAATCCCACAGTTTTGTGGGCCTAGGATTACGTTGATGTCGAATTGTGGGCGTTGAAGTTCAGCAATTCGGAGGGTTCGGATTGGGCCAGACACAACCCGGCAGTACTGAGAATATTTTTCAATTGGATCTTATGTGTGTCAATCTCAAGGTCTCTTGACAAATCACAATCGTGTATTCAACTGTTGGTACAACCGATGCTTCATGCTCACACCCACTGAGGGGACTCCATCCAATCAGCAAGCAACGACGGAAGGCGTGGCCGATTTGGAGGATAGAATGGTGATTGGCTTCGGTAGTTTGACAGATGGGGAAAAGACCATTAGAAAGGCAGACTTTTAAAGACGGTCTCTGCGGCTGCTGCCGCTTTCTGTTTGTCTTTTTCCCGCTCCTTTTTTTGTTCCTTCTTTTTGATTGGATAGTATAGGCCCCACCTACTTCCTCCTGCATCGTTTTATTGGACGGTTACGGTGACGGAATGGCGCGCCAAAGCGGCGCGAGAGTTTGAAGGCAGGCTTGGTCACGTCGTCATGGAAACGCGGCCTCGCCGGTTCTCTTCTCACCTCGCTCGGAGTGAGAGAAGCTCCGGGGGTTTCCCGGAAGTTCCGACAATCGGACCGAGGGAGAGTTCGCCGGTAGAAGGGTAGGGAAGGACCCCCCTCCGGTAAGTAGGGCGGTCCGGAAAGGATTCCGTTCCTCGCCGAACGAGGCCTCGGCGCCGGCCCCGTTGTCATAGCAACGGATGCGGAACTCGAGCCTGAGGCGTAAAAAATAATATTAATAGCAATTTATTAAGACAGAAATTTTTCCTTTCTCTGAACAACGGGCGTCCAAACTATATTGGAGTCGATTAGCTTGTTCATTAGCTGGCTTTTTAACTTTTTTTTTTTTTTTTGGCCATGTGCGAAATAAATAAATAAATAAGCTTGTTTAAAAGTTTTGCTTTTTTAGGAAGAAAAAAAAAATCCAGAATGGAAGAAAAGTCCTTGAAACCTGCCTGGGGGAATGGAAGGAAAAGGACAAAAATCCATGCTTTCTTTGCTCAGGGATTACAGGTAGTTCTAGACTTAGAATAGGAGAGGAAATAGAATAAGAAATAGAATAGAACAGAAGAGGAAATAGAATAAAATAGAATAGAATAAGAAATAGAATAGAAGAGAAGAGAAGAGGAAATAGAATAAAATAGAAGAGGAAATAGAATAGAATAAGAAATAGAATAGAACAGAAAATAGAATAGAAAAGGTTAGAAAATAGATTAGAAAAGAAAATAGAATAGAATAGTATAGGAATTAGTATAGAATAGAATTCAATTCTTTATTGGCCGTGTGATTGGATGGATACACAAGGAATTTGTCTTGGTGCAAATGCTCTCAGTGTACATAAAAGAAAAGGTACATTTGTCAAGATTCAAGAATCATAGAGCCCAAAATGTCTGCTATTCACTGTCCTGAAGTGAGTTTTGCTCCATTTTACAACCTTTCCACAATTATTAAGCGAATCACTGCAGTGGATAAGTTAGCATCACCCGGTTGTTAAGTGAATCCGGCTTCCCTGTTGAATCTGCTGGAAGGTGAACCGCTTGACCCCGGCCAGGACGCTTCAACCGTCATAAATATGTGCCAATTGCCAATGGATCTGAATTTTGAGCACGTCACCAAGGAGATGCTGCACCGGTCGTAAGCGTGAAAAACGGTCCTAAGTCGCTGTTTTCAGTGCCATTGTAACTTCGAACGATCACTAAGTGAACTGCTGTAAGTCGAGGACTACCTGTACTGAAATTCAGCTTCTTTTGGGAGCAGCTACAGGGAATTGTTGTGTATAATAGCCTTGTTGGGCAGTGGTTAGAGTGCTGCAAGCTATTTCTACTGCAATTTGGCAATTTGAATCTCTCCAGGCTCCAGGTGGACTCAGCCTTCCGTCCTTCTGAGGTGGGTAAAATGAGGACCCAGATTGTTGGGGGCAAGAACCTGACTCTGTAAACTGCTTAGAGAAGGCTGTAAAAGCACTGTGAAGCAGTCTATAGGTCAAATTGCTATTGCTATTCCTTATCTTCTTGCCTTATCTTCCTTCCTCCTCCCCTTTCATGTTTCCTTCCATCCATATTTTTCTTTCGTCCCTCCCCTGTCTCTCCCTCCCAGTGGTTAGAATGCAGTATTGCAGGCTAACTCTGCCCACTGCCAACAGTTTGATCCTGACCGACTGGCTCAAGGTGGACTCAGCCTTCTATCCTTCTGAGGTGGGTAAAATGAGGACCCAGATTGTTGCAGGCAACAGGCTGACTCTAAACTGCTTAGAGAGGGCTATAAAGCACTGTGAAGCAGTATGTAAGTCTAAGTGCTATTGCTATTCCTTCCTTATCTTCTTTATCTTCCTTCCTTTCCTTTCTTCCTTCCCATTTCTTCCTTGAGCCGTTGTGTCACAGTGGTTAAAATGCAGTATTGCAGGCTAATTCTGCCGAGTGCCAGCAGTTCAAATCCCACCAGGCTCAATGTTGACTCAGACCTCTGTCCTTCCCAGGTGGGTAAAATGAGGATCCAGATTATTGGGGGTAACAGGCTGACTCTGTAAACTGCTTAGAAAGGTCTGTAAAGCAGTCTGTGTTGCATTTTTAGGAGGAGATTCCTCTCATCTGGTCATTCTGTAGCCCAAAGGGAAAAAAAACACAGGCTGTTGTCCAAAGACAGTATAGGCCAGCTCAAGAATGAAGCAATTAAAAACATCAAGGATGCAATGGCCTACTTTATGTAGAACGATAACGGAGAAAGCATCCTTGGACTTCTGGAAGCTTTGCTGACAGGAAAGAATTTACTATTTTCAGCTTCTTGGGATAACCCAGACTTGTTTTACTCAGGCACCAGGAAAAGGAGAGGCTTCCAGACCTCCCATCAGCTGTTGCTTTTAAAGCAGATGCTCTCTATCACTTGTGGTGCAGAGGCTTCTCCAGTAAGATCATCAGGCTAAAGTTAGCGTGGAAGAATAATCAGGAAATGGATGAGGTTCAGTTGCTTTTACAGATAGTCCTCGACTTCCTATCACAATTGAGCCCAACATTTCTGTTCTGGGGAGTTTGGCCCCATTTTACAACCTTTCTTGCCACAGTTGTTAAGTGAGACATTGTAGTTAGAATAGAATAGAAACAATGAGCTGGAATGGACTTTGGAGGTCTTCTAATTCAGCCCCCTGCTCAAACAGGAGAATCTATACTATTTCAGACCAGTGGTTGTCCAGTCTCTTCTTAAAAGCCTCCACCCACAACTTCTGGTGGCAAGCAGTTCCACTGGTTAATTGTTCTCACTGTTAGGAAGTTTCTCCTTAATTCCAGGTTGCTTCTCTCCTTGATGAGTTTCCATTCATTGTTTCTTCTCCTGCCTTCAGGTGCTTTGGAAAATAAGTTGACCCCCCCCCCCTTCTTCAAATACTGGAATACTGCTATCATGTCACCCCTAATTCTTTTCTTTAGACTAGCCAAACCCAAATCCTGCAGCCATTATTCAGATGTTTTAGTCTCCAGGCCTTTGATCATCTTAGTCGCCCTTGTCTGAACTTTTTCTAGTTCGTTTCCAGTTGATAAGTTAGTAACCAGGTCGTTAAGTGAATCTGGCTTCTCGATTGACGTTGCCTGTCAGACGGTCAAAAAGCGATCACGTCACTTCGGGACACAGCAACCGTCATAAATATGAACCAGTTGCCAAGCATCTGAATTTTGATCACATGACCGTAGGGATGCTGTAAAGGTCATAAGTGTGAAAAATGGTCATCAGTCACAGTGCTGTTGTAATTTGGAATGGCCACTAAACGAAACTGGAAGTCGACTACCTGTATTGAAGCACCCAAAGGTGTTTTTTTTTTTTTCCTGAAAAGCAACTTGGACTTTCTTCTCTTTAAAAGAGTTTCACTTCTCATCCAAGAAGTGAAACTTTATCAAAGGTAAAAATCAAAACCAAACCAAGTCCAGTTGCCTTTCGGGAAAAAAGCACCTTTGGGACGGCCACGACCTGGATGACAGGGAATCTCCATAGATATTTTATTGGCACAGTATTTCCAGAATGTTGAGACTTTTTTTATTCCTTCATTCTTCCTCTCAAACTTTAATAAAAGGAGGAAAAAATTGGCGGAATGGATAATTAAAAGAGTTCGGATATACTATGGGAAGGCTAAGAAGCTATTAGTAGCTCATGGCTGCGTTGTTTTCTTGTGAAGAGATCAGTCAGGTGGGATTCCTCCATGGAAGTGCAGGTATTCCTCAACTTACAACCAGTGATGGTATTCAATTTTTTTTACTACCGGTTTTGTGGGCATGGCTTGGTGGGCATGGTGTAGCTTGCTGGGCGTGGCAGGGGAAGAATACTGTAAAATCCCCATTTCCACCCTACTTCAGAGGAAGGTTACTGCAAAATCTCCATTCCCTTCCCACCGACCTGCTTTCCAGCTCCGTTTTCCTGTGCAGGGCAACCAAAGGAGACCCAGCTGATCAGTTGGGACTCGGGAGGCAGAAAAGAGGTCAACCAGAGGTGGTATTTGCCAGTTCCCCAAACAACTCAAAATTTCTGCTACCGGTTCTCCAGAATTGGTCAGAACCTGCTGAACACCACCTCTGCTTACAGCCACTCATTTAGCGTAAGTTTGAAGTTACAACAGCATTGAAACATGTGACTTACCGCCTGTCCTCACACTTAGGACTGTAACCGCATGCCACAATCACGTGATCAGGATTCAGACTCTTGGCAAGTGGCGCGTGCTTAAGGAAGTTTGAGGCATCCTGGGGTCATGTGATCACCCTTGGCCGGCTTCCAATGAACAAAGTCAATGGGGGAAGCCAGATTCACTTAATGACTGCACAATTCACTTTACAACTGCCTTATTTAGTAATGGAAATTCTGGTCCCTGTTCTGGTCACATGTCGAGGAATGTGTAAGAAGAGAGACCCTACAGGGAGTCCTCCACTTATGACCATAATTGAGCCCCACATTTCTAAGGCTTGAGTGAGACATTTGTTAAGTGAGTTTTGCCCCATTTTACAACTTTTCTTGCCACAGTTATTAAGTGAGTCAGCGCAGTTCTTAAGTTAGGAATGTGGTCGTTAAGTGAATCAGGTTTCCTCATTGGCATTGCTTGTCAGACAGTTGCAAAAGGAGATTACATGACCCTGGGCCACTGTGATGGTCGTAAGTTTGAAGCAGTTGCCAAGCCACTGAATTTTGTTCACCTTAACCACGGGGATGCTGCAAAGGTCATAACTATGAAAAACATTTTTAAATCACATTTTTCAGTGCTATTGTAACTTTGAACAGTCCCTAAACGAACTGTTTTAAGTCAAGGACAAACTGTACTGGTCTAACTAGAGAGTAGTTTGTTCCTTTCTCTCTCCCCATGATTGGACACTTGTTAAGATGAGGTTATTTTCTGGGTATTTTATTGTCCTAAGCAATGGGCACAAAGTTGAAGAGGGAAATGTGCACTCAGTCCTTGACTTACAACAGTTCTTTTAGTAACTGTTCAAAGTTACAAAGGCACTGACGAGAGTGACTTATGACCTGCTTTCATACTTACGACCGTTGCGGCATTCCCAGGGCCACGTGATCAAAATTCAGAGGCTTGGCAACTGACTCATATTTATGACCGTTGCCGTCTCCTCCTTTTGCAACCTTCTGGCAAGCCAAGTCGACAGGGAAGCCAGATTGGCTTAACAACCCTGTGACTAAATTAAAACCTGAAATGATTCACTTAAGGCAAACGTGACAAGAAAGGTTGTAAAATGGGCCAAAATTCACTCAACCGATGTCTCATTTAGCCACAGAATTGTTGGGCTCCATTGCGGTCGTAAGTCGAGGACTACCTGTAGGAACAAGCCGAAGAATGTGATGGAATGATTTCCTTTGAAGAAGGCAAGGTCATTCCTAGGAGCCCCAGTGTCCTTTTTCAGGGAGAAAAATAGACCGAGATGAGAACAGCTGCGCTCGATGGAAAGGAAATTTAAATCTGAATGCAAAATTCCTACCCACCCACCCGCCCTCCAACCCAGATTCCCATCCGGGTTGCTTATTTAATCCCAAGAGAAAATTATTGGGGGTTTAGCATGTCTCGGCGCTCAAATCATTTTTAGGAGACCTCAGTGATGTGACTGAAATGCTATTTTTCTTTTTTAAGAGCCAGCTTGGAGCCATTTTTAAAAATCTTTCTATGATAGTGGGTATCTCCCCCTTACATTATCTGATAAGGTTATACTGCCCAAAATTGTTGTTGCTGCTGCCTGAGACAGTTGTTGGGGTTTGTCCCATTTTATTTGTGTGTGTGTGTGTGTGTGTGTGTGTGTGTATATATATTCTTAAGTTTTCGCGGGTACTTACATGTATGGTATTCAGCTTCGTTCAGGTATTTTCCCACGTCATTGTAGTTGTGCTTTTAAAGTTGTAGCAATGTTTCGGCAGAATCTCATCTGCCATCATCAGGCTTCTGTATTGTGTCCTTGTGTGTCCAGCTGTTAAGTGAATCACTGCAGTTGTTAAGTTAGTCACACCATTGTTAAGTGAATCCGGCTTCCCCATTGACTGTGCTTTGTCAGGAGGTCGCAAAAAGGGATTGTGTGACACACACACACACACACACACACACACCCTGGGATGCTGCAGCCGTCATACACATGAACCAGTTGTCGACCCTGTGAATGTAAATCATGTGACCATGGGGAGTCTACAGTGGTCTTGTGACGAAATGGTCATAAGTTGCTGTTTTCAGTGCTGTTTTCAGTTGTAACTTGGACAGGTCACTGAAAAAATGTGGGTTTAAGTTGAGAAATACCTGCACTAAGTAAGTGCAGCTTGCCAACAGCAATGACAAATGGGCCAAATACAACTTTTAATCTGCATAGCTTTAATTGTATATAATTATATAACTTATATATATATATATAAGTTTATTTAACATTTTGACAATTAAAAACAAATTTCCACACTTTGCAACATTACTACAGCAGTGTTTACATTTGTAAGTATCTTCTATTAACATGTTATGCATCTCTGTGTTTGCTTCTTCATCATTCTAGCCATTTTATACATATATCCTTTTGTATTTACCTTTATTTACACATAAACCTTATTGTTTTATGGTATTACATACAATATCATTTGACGCCTTTGCGTCTTTTTCTTATCCATTCATACCAGACGTCCCGTATTTTATAGTATTCTCCTTATCTTTCAATAACTTCATCCATCTATCCATCTCTGCGCATTCCTATACCTTATTAATTATTGTGGCTTCGGGGAAAAGGGGGTGGTTCATAGCCTGCTTCCAATTTTGGACAAAGGAGATTCTGGCAGCCGTTATGACATGGCACATCAAATATTGGTGTTATTATACCAATTATATTATTTTTCTATTTGTCTTTTACATTCAAGCAGCCCAGAGTTGCCCTTTAGAGGAGGTGGGTGGCATAAAAATGTAATAAATAAATTGCCTGTCCAGATGCATCCTGGTCAGCTGCAACTTTCTACTTATTTTCAAGGGCAGCCCCATTTTGTATATTACTATGCAATCATGTCCATAGAGATTTCCAATTATCCAGGCCATGGTTGTCCCAAAGATGCTTTTTCAAAAAGCAACTGGACTTTTTTGGTGTTTCCCGAAGAGCTAAACTGAAGAAGCCTCTTGGGTGAGAAGCAAAACATCTTCAAGAAAAAGCAGAGAAAGTCCATTTGCCTTTAGAAAAAGCATCTTTGGAACATTATACAATTATATTACCAATATAAAGGTATTAGACTCCTGGAGCTCCTTTTAAAAGATGATTGGGGTAAAATTTAACAGCAGCAGCAGAGATGTCCACTGTGTATAGATGTCCATGATTGTATAGGTAGACCCAAAATTTGGGTTGTTAGGTGAGACATTTGTTAAGTGAGCTTTGCCCCGTTTTACGACGTTTCTTGCCGAACGGTGACCACATGACCTTTGGATACAGCAACAGTCATAAGTATGAGTTAGTTGTCAAACATGTGAATTTTGATTGCATGATCATGGGGCTGCTGCAGAGGTAAGCGTGAGAAATGGTCATAAGTCACTTTTTTCAGTGCCATCATAACTTGAATGGTCACTAAATGAACTGCGGTAAGTCAAGGACTACCTGTACCTTCCTAAGTTTTTTTTAGTCAAACCTCTTTTATCTTCTTTAATTTAAATTCAAACCAAAAATTGCATCATAGGAGAAATCTCCCACGGATTGAAAATTCTTCTGCCTTCTAAGTCGTCGTTAAATTTAGAATTTAAATTTATGGTAAACTTTCTTCGAGTCAGGCCTGGCAGTGTTACACTTAAGATGGGAGCAGCTCCTTATCTCTTCATAGAAGCAAATCGTTTTTCCTTTGTGCTGTGTCTTTTTGAAACACGTCCCTCCATATCCATTTCATAGCCTTTAACCAGGGTAGCACATGGGACAAACAGCTGCATCTAGCAAAGGGGCCTCCAAATTTAGACGTTCGGATTTTCTGCCGCCTGAACCATTAAACTTCAGCAAGAGAAAAGCAAGTAAGTGATTTGCTGTTTGTTTCCTGTAAAGTTTTGGCACTTGGATGGAATTGACTGATTAATTTCAATTTCTTTATACTCTGCAATGTCTCAGCAGGCTGCTTCTGAGACTCTTGAATGGTTTTAATAGACGTGAGAAATGAGGTGAGAGAAACAAAAGCCATCTTTTAATTTTAAAAAAAAAGATGGAATGTAGTTTCTTCTGCTTTTTAAATGTTGATAAATTCAAGTGGGAGGCTTGAGGCCGGTGGAACTCTCCGCCAGCTGATATTCCGCGGCTGTAATTTTGAAGGCTTCTCTTCGTTAATCTAAGCAGGACAACGAAGAGAGTTCTGCTGAATGGACTTTTTATGCAGTGGATTTAGACAATCGAACAGCGGTTTTCTTTCTCTGATATTGTCATTTTTTTTAAAAGGGTAAAAGCAATTACAACTGTATCTGTATTTTGAGGTGGGAATAAGCTGTGAAGCCATCAGGTAGATTAAGTAACTTTTTTTTTAAAAAATGAGAACTTAGGTCGAAATAAACAAGAGCTTTTTGTTGTATCAAATTTTCAAATATAACTAGTTTGGATCAATTTTTAGAGCGACTACCTTTGTTCTGTACCAACAAGAAACATTGTTATATCTTAGTGGGTGATATATTTACTGTGAAGATTAAAGTTCTATTCATCAACTACATAAAACCTTGCCCCAACTGGGTGCATTTATAAAGGAGAAAAACATACTAAGAGGGGTATAAATATTCCCTAGACATTTTCTAGATCATATTAAGTTATATTTCCAAAATGCATTATCCATTTGTCTAGGGGGGAATTGGGGCAAACTTGCATCCTTTAACTCCCTAACTGTTAGTCTGTTGCAGGGTAGTATAAAAACAATTGATCTTTTTTTCTTTTTTTTAAACCACATTCGTAAATATTATTTCATCTTTATTCTGCCGGGGTTCATAATAAAAATAGGATTTCCTGGTCCATTTAGTTCTGCTGTTTAAGTTCACTGAAATTCTAAAGGGTATTTACTGCATGCTATTTTCAGGTAATAGCATATGGCCTAAGTATTCTGCTGTACTATATTGCTTTCGCATTGTATAAATTACTTTTTGTTTAATACAGGTAGTCCTCGACCACAATCGAGCCCAAAATTTCTGTAGTTAAGTGAAACATGTTAAGCGAGTTTTGCCCCGTTTTATGATCTTTCTTGCCACCGTTGTTAAGCGTTTCATTGCAGTTGATAAGTTAGCAACCCCGTCGGGAAGTGAATCTGCCTTCCTGCATTGATTTTGCTTGTCAGAAGGTTTCAAAAGGGGATCACGTGACCCCGGGGACACCCTGCAGCCGTCGTAAATATGAACCAGTTGCCAAGTGTATGAATTTTGATCACACAATCACAGGGATGCTACAAACGTTTTAAGTTGCAAAAATGGTCATAACTCAATTTTCAGCGCTTGTTGTACCAATAGCAGAATGGGTATATAGATGCGGTAAAGGAGAATTCGAAGATATCTCACTTTTTTATTGTACTGCGAGTTAATACAGAGTTTATAGGTCAGTGTATATTCTCCCCTTACTAGAGAGATTGCAATTTTTATGTAGGCTTTCTCCTCCAGGACTCAGACCCACCTATTACGCAGGCGGTGGCAAAATTCTGTGTTGCTGCAATGTCTGCAAGAAAAGAAATTGGTTACAGAATTATAACTGTCAACTTGTGCCAATTTTTTGGGAGATACCTAACAATTTTTGGAAAATGATATTTACTCACATACTTATTGGCTCACATAAACTAGGGAATGACCCTATTTTCCTAACAGGGATGTTATTATCCACTATTAATATATTATAATGTGTCAGTATCATTTTTTAAAAAATATATTGTAGATAGTGATGTCTATTGCTGCTCTATGACTGTAATAAAGTTATATTCATTAATTCAGCACCGTTGTAACTTTGAACCATCAATAAATAAACTGTTGTAAGTCTAGCACTACCTGTATTGACATACATTGAGTGGGCAGTGAGGGATTGTGTGACAATGGGTTTTGTTGGCTGTGAATTTTTACCATGATTACCAACAGGTAATCTTAGATTTATGACCGCGATTGGCATGAGAATTTTGGTCACTAAGCGATGCGATTGTCAAGCGAGTCATCGCATGAACAAACCTGATTTTAGAGCCATTTTTACTGCAGCCATTGGGCAAATTGTGACATCGTTAAATAAACCATGTGGTCATTAAGCAAATCTGGCTTCTCCAACTGAGTTTGCTGGCTGGAAAGGTTGCAAATCCCAACGATGGGAGTGGAAGTTACTGCAACCATTGTAACCCTGAGCCATTTGCCAAGAACCCAAATTGCAATCAAATGATGGCTATAACTTTTGAGGACAAAGTCCTAAGCCTTTTTTTCCCTAGATGTTATAACTTTCAATTTGTTTAAGTCCTGGACTACCTCTAACTTTATAAGTTATTGCATTTACAATCAACTTACTGGCAGGAGATAAGAATCCTACCCATATTTCAAAAAGCCACTGTCCAAAAGATGGGCACATTTTATCATATGTGGTGGACTTGTGCTAAAATGAAACATGGGCAAAGATACACAGGTGGCTAGAAAAGATGACAGGGAATCAGGTAGATTTTAAACCTGAACTGTTTTTTATTAGGTTATAATGTCAGATAAATTAGATAAGAAAAGTATGTCTTTCGTATTACATGTCTTAACAGCAGTGAGAATTATATTAGCACAATATTGGAAAAATGAAGAAGAGACAAAGAGATAATTAAGAAGATACTAGACTGTGCAGAAATAGATAGATGGACATTGAACATTAAGCAGAAAGAAGGCACAGAATCCTATCAAACATGGAATCTGTTTTACCAGTGGTTGGAAAAAAAATGAGGTGGAGATTAAGACTATAATCAGAATTGTTAAGCAAATTAAATACCCAGACGACACTTATTAAGCACTAAATGTAATTAATAAAAAAAAATCAATAAAATTTGGAGAGGAAAAAGCCCCTGTCTTGGTATACAAAGGCTTAAGTTTCCCTGAAACTCTTTTCTTAACCGTTTAGGCGACTGTGAGTAAGAAGATGGCCTCCTGTCTGTACGAATGCCTCTGTGAGGCGGAACTCCAAAAATATTACCCGCATTTTACCGCCCTCGGCTTCCAGAAGATCGACGAACTTGCCAAGGTCTCCATGAAGGATTACAGCAAACTTGGGGTTCATAACATGAAGGACCGGAAGCGCCTCTTCCAGCTCATTCGAATCATCAAGATGCTGCAGGCCGAAGAGGAAGCGGTCAGGAAAAAACAGGAAGTATTCCAGAAAAGTGCCCGCTGCCGCCTGCGACCCCAGCTCACTCGATCTGGCCCACGGAGACAACTCCATTTTGATTCCGAGGGAAAAGACGAACAAAAAGAGTTGGAATCTTTATCTCCCAATTCTTCCAGTGAGGGTAAAGAGGAAGCCGCGGTGGTGTTTGGCCGTGATTCGGTCCACAAAAGACCCGGGAAGGACTGTTTAAAAGCACCTGCAAGCTGGACAGAGGACCCGCTGGTGGTTCCAACTCCAGGTTCATCTAATGATGTTCTAGGAGATGCTGACATTTCCTTTGTGCAGAGAGTAGCTCATATCTCAGGCTACAATTACGGAGTGCCTCACTCCTACACCAGGTAATGATATTTCGTTTGCATTTCTGTTCATGGAGAAAGGGCTAAGGTTGTGATGACCCAAAGGGGCGTGGCACAAAAGCAACAAAGTCACAAAAGTAGGTAAAGTCCCTTTAATTCCTCCAACTTGGCCCCCAATGTCCAGTTATCATCGGCTGGAGAAAAAAAACTCTCCCAGGAACAGTTTTTAAAAGGAAGAAATTCCGTCCGAACCCAAACTCCATATAGATTGTAAATAAAGACCAACACAAACTACGTTGCAGCAATTAACGAGACAGGGCAGGATAATGAATTGCAGAACTCAAAAGATAACAAAACACACACAGTTGGAAGGATGCCAGAACCCAGATAAGACTTGACAAAGATAATTCACGCTTTGCTTCCAGCAAGGCGCTGTGCGCAAACGCCCTTTTTAAATCCTGTTTTCCCTAGCTGCAGCTAATGAAGGGAATCAGGGCCCTTTCCTCCCCCGTAACCCATGTAACTCACCTTGCTCCCTTAACTGTCCTTCCCTGC
This sequence comes from Pseudonaja textilis, assembly GCF_900518735.1. Next base: position 162,189 of record NW_020769372.1, read on the forward strand.
GTGCCCTAGGATGAAGAAGGGGTGGACCTGGGTCTTCCTCTGAATGCCCAGCCAGATTGTGCCCTTCCCCAGTTTCCTCCCCAGCCTGTTCTGACTAGTTCTGGAGAACCGGTAGTGGCAATTTTGAGTAGTGTGGAATACCATCTCTGACTGGCCCCATCCCCATCGATTCTCTGCCTCCCTTCTTTCGTTGCCCTCGTAGAAGAACGGAGCTGGAAAGCAGGTTAATGGGGTGGGGAGACAAAGCGGGATTTTGCAGTATCCTTCCCCTGCCACGCCCACCAAGCCACACCTACGAAGCCACACCACGCCCACCAAGCCACGCCCACAGAACCTGCAGTAAAAAAAAAATTTGAATCCCACCACTGCTTTAACCCACGTTGCTCCGTTCTCCGCTCCTCCCTGCATGCCCTAGGATGAAGAGGGTGTGGCCCTGGGTCTTCCTCTGAAGGCTCAGCCAGACTGCGCCCTTCCCAGTTTCTTCCACAGCCACCAGAGCCCCACTCCCACTCCCTGTCAGCTGTTCGACCTCCCCCTCGGAATCAGATTCCAACAGGGGCAGGACAAATGTTTTTGTCCTATGCTAGAACATAGAGTAACAGAGTTGGAAAGGACCTGAGAGGTCCTCCAGTCCAACCCCCTCTTCAAGCAGGAGACCCTGCCTCATTTCAGTCCCAAAGGTGCTCTTTTTTTTTTTTTCAACTGGACTTTCTGGGTTTTTTTTCTTTGAAGACGTTTCGCTTCTCACCCCAGAAGCTTCTCCAGCTCTTAACTGGATGGTGGGAAGGGAAGGATTTATACTCCTTGATTTATAGTTATACCTATTTATACTCACAGGTCCTTGACAGGGAAAGGCCCTTGAGTATAAGTATCAGTAGGTATCAGTATAAGTCAAGGCGTATAAACCCTTCCATTCCCCACCATCCAGTCAGAACTGAAGAAGCTTCTTGGATGCAAAACGTCTTCGGAGAATATCAAGAAAGTTTAGTTGCCTCTTGGGGGAAAAAAAAGGCTCCTTTATGGCAATCTATGACCTGGAACACCGAGAATCTCCATAAACATATACCGCCACTTCAGACCAACAGCTACCCAATCTCTTCTTAAAATCCTCCAGTAAAATCCTCCACCCACAACCATCCCCAGATCAATTGTTCTCCCTGTCAGGAAATTTCTCCTTAATTCTAGGTTGGATCGCTCTTTAATCATTTTCCTCTCGTCCCTTCTTGGAGAACACATCACGAAACAGCCCCTCAAGTACCCTGTTTCTCCAACAATACGGCCTCCCCCAATAGGAAGCCCCAGCATGTTTTATAGGCATGAAATGAAATTAAGCCCCTCCCCCACAAATTAAGGCCTATATTAAAACATGCGAAATGGGGGGGACATGGCGGGGGGGGCTTGCCGTTAGGGAGTACTTTCGTTGCACACCCGGATATGGTGCTGCCTGCGTTGACCCCGATACGAAGTGCCCCACCAATGCCGAGGTCAACATCCAAGCCGTCACCGTCCGCCCAAAGATGCAAAGGGGGGTGAATTAAGTCACCCCCGAAAAGAGGGCCAAGCCATTTTTTTGGGGCTCAAAAAAAAAAAAAAAAAAGACCTAGCCTTATTATATGAGAAACACAGTAGTGGAAGGCTGCTACCGGTATTAATTGTTCCCCTGAATCTTCTTCCTACAACTCTTCATTGTACGGTTTAGCCTCCAGTCGCTTTATAAGCTTCGTGGCTCTTTCTCTTCCTCCTTTCTGGAGTCTCAGCACCTTTTCTGTATCATGGTGACCAGAACTGACCCACTCTTCCAAGTATGGCCTCCTTAGTGCAGCCTCAGAGCGATGCTCTGTCTCTTGATGCTCTCCCTCCGTTGATGCAGCCTAGGACTGTGTTGGCCCTTTGGGGGCTCGTAATTCACTGGCCATCTGCTAAGGAACCCCTGATCCCTTTCACAGTCACTACAGAGAATCCATGGGGAATGACATTTACCACCCTGAAATAAAAGGTTCTAAACCCAAGGTTTAAAATACCAAAAAAAAAATGGGTGCATCTATATCCTTTGGCATGTAAGACATGATTGACAGCCCATTTGAAACCCTGTCTTTTGTAGAACGCCTGCTGGTGAGAAAGAGGCCCCGTGGATCGAAACGGACAAGATCCGCGTCTGTGTGCGAAAACGGCCCCTGGGTTTGCGAGAAGAGAGGCGCGGAGAAGTGAACATCCTCACGGTGGAAGACCAGGAAACGCTTTTGCTCCACGAGAAGAAAGAGGCCGTTGACCTCACGCAGTACATCTTGCAGGTGTGGGGGGGGGTGGGTGGGCGGGAGAGTAAATGAGTACGTGAAAGAGAGAGGAGGAATGTGGAAGGGGAGAGAGTGGAGAGGGAAAGGGGCCGTGGGAGAGAGAAAGAGGGAGGGGGAGAGGAAAAGAGAGGGAGGGGAAGAATACGTATCTTTTCTTTTAGGTACACTGAGAGTATTTACATCAAGACAAATTCCTTGTGTGTCCAATCACACTTGGCCAATCAAGTAATCTATTCTATTCTAGAGGGGCAGGGAGAGAGGAAGGGGAGGGGAAAAGAAAGGGGAGGGGAAGAGAGGAAGGGAGGGGGAGATGGGGAAGAGGGGAGAGATAAAGTTTTCTTTACAATTCTTAGCATAGCTCAACTTTTGTTCAATTCAATGGACTGCGCTACTGCCTTTTTAAGACCATCTAAATTTCCCCCATATTTCTATATAGCTACACCCGCTACTTTCTTCCCTACACACCTCTACTTGAAATAGAATGAGACAGGTGATCCCCCCCCCCCCACACACACACACCTGTCTGCCTATGTGCTGTTGCTGCTGGTGCCGCTTCTCGGCGGGTTTAAGGTGGCTTTGCCCTGTCAGAACCGTCCCAACTCCTCATAACTTGGAACGAGACCAGGTCCCTGGATGATGTCCGCTGCCGTTATGCCCAGCTAAAGGGATCAAACTCTTTTTCTGGCTCTAAAGGTCCTTTCTGTTATTTGCAGCACGTGTTTTATTTCGACGAAGTCTTTGGGGAGTCCTGTTCCAATCAAGACGTGTACCTGAAGACGGCCCATCCTCTGATTCAACATGTATTGAATGGGTAGAATACTTTATATATTTGTTGAATATTTCCTCGTTCCCGTTGTTCAACGATCTCGGCCTTCAGAATCAGAATCAGCAGAGAGCTGGAAGGGACCTTGGAGGTCTTCTAGTCCAGCCCCCTGCTCAAGCAGGAGAACCTATACTGTTTCAGACAGGTGGCTGTCCAGTCTTTCCCCCCCCAGGGTTGGAGCATCCACAACTTCTGGAGGCAGGCTGTTCCTCTGGTTAATTGTCCTCACTGTTAAAAACGGGGGGTCCCCAAACTTGGCAACTTTAAGACATAGCTGGCTGAGGAATTCTTGAGAGTGGAAGCCCACAAGTCTGAAAGTTGCCAAGTTTAAGGTTAAGACGTTTCTCCTCCATTCCAGGTGGCTTCTCTCCTTGGTTAGTGTCCATCCGTTGTTTCCTGTCCTCCTTTCTGGTGCTTTGGAAAATGAATTGACTCCCTCTTCTTTGCGACATTTTTGAATTCGAAGGCGTTTTTCTTACGCCTCCCAAAACCCTTCCGTTCAAGCAGTCTTCAGTTTTCGAGTGATTTTGAGAACGGAAGTCTTCGTGTACGCAAGAGGATCCGTTTTGGGAAGACTGATCTAGCCCTTCAGACAATCAAAGGAGGTGATGTGGATGGAGCTTTCAAGACTCCATGGGCCTCCTTTAGTACGAAAGTTGTCTAGTCTCCTCTTTGCTGCCCCACACAGTGTGATATAATAAGCTTGTGCCCTATTTGGGGTACTACAACTCTTTAAAGCAGCTGCCTCTTTGGCTAAGAGGGCACAACTGCCGGCAGGTGTTTCCACTGGGCCCACTTGTCACACCCGCCTGCAGCTGTGCCCTCCCAGCAAAAGAGGCAGCTGGTTTTAAAGAGCTTTGGAGCTGGATATTACATTGGTGGCCCTGCAAAAACCCCTAAACTAGAAGCTTCACCACACTGAGAGCAAACAAACCACATTCTGGTTTTAGCCCAACCCAGCCTTTGAGAAGCATGGCTAGCTTGCCTTTTAACCTCGGACCCGAGAGAGAAGGATTATTTCTAATTTCGAATGAATTTAATGTATGAAGCTGGGGAAGCCATCGGCACCAATACTGTGAATTTAACCTTCCGATGAGACTGTGGGAGGCAAACCAGCTACTGCCCTCCACTTATGGCTCAGGAGTTGAGCCACGCTTGCTCCGTCGTGTAGTTTTGCTCTTGCCGTAAAGGCTAGAGCGCCTCTGGAGAGCATTAGTATCTCAACCTTCAAAAGAACGGGTGAGTTCATCGTCTCAGCCTGACACCTGTCAGTTCACTTTCCGAAGCTGCTCTCTCTTTATTTCCACTTCGCTTGAACACTATCTTGACTTTTCATTTGCAGACTGCAGGAGTTGAGATATTTGTGTGGGGGGGTGACAGGGCTCCGACAAATCCACCCCCATTCGAATCACAAGTCTCTAGCCGCATCTCTCAGAGTAAAAAAAAAAATGATTTATTAGGAGTTAACATGTCGGCGTATCCTGGGTGCAGCCGACACTAAGACACACCATTCATTTCCCCCTTGACCATGGTCTTCCCCCACCCCCTGGATGTACATTCTCCAATGGGACACATCCACAGCCAAGAGTCATCAATCATCCACTCCAGTAATAATCTTGCGCGCCAACAGCCTCGGCTGCTTAGCAATTATCTGAAGCATTTGAGGAATGCACTACTTTCTCCCCTCCCTTTCTGCTGGCAACTAAAAAGACCAAAGAAGTATTTTTTAGTTGACCTTGGCTTTGGGGGTGGTGGCGGGGTTTGCCCTTTTTCAGCTCTCGCCTCACCAATCCGGAGTCCATGAGTTCGATCCTAGGTAGAGGCAGGTATATTCTCTCTCTGGTCACACTGAGAATATATCTGCTGAACAAAACTCCACATTGGTGACAGGGAGGATATCCAGCCAGTAAACACTCAGCTCCGTTCAGTGGCCCAGACTCCACCCCGCAAGGGATTATGGGGTCATTAAAAGAAGATAGCGCTATTCAAACAAATATAGGGCATACCTAGACAGCATGGAACATACCGAAGTCTGTTAACAAAAGCTTTATTACGCTTATTTTTAACCTTTCCTTGGTTGCAGAGGCAATGCCACCTGCTTTGCGTACGGACAGACCGGGGCAGGGAAAACATACACCATGTTTGGTACTCATAAAACGCCCGGCCTCTATGCCTTGGCCGCTAAAGAGATCTTCAAGCAACTGGAAACAACTCAGGCTAGGAAAGATCTCCATGTCTGGATCAGCTTTTATGAGATCTACTGTGGGCAGCTTTATGATCTGCTAAACGGAAGAAAGAGGTATTTTGATCATGTGGTTACGGAGAAGCTGTAAAAGTCATAAGAATGAAAAATGGTCATGTCATTTTTTTTTTAGTACAGTTGAAACTTTAGTGGTCACTAAGTGAATGTAAGTTAAGGACTAGTTGTATCTTTTTATACTGGTATTGCTGCTGTCTGATTATTCCTTTGAGGCACATCAGAAAAATTTCCAAATAGCTGAAAGATTTTAATCTGCCTAGACCATATTTTATGGGAAATCATTGTAACCCTTAGTCCCAAAGGTGCTTTTTCAGGAGGCAACTGGATTTTCTGGTTTTTCACTTCTCATCCAAGAAGCTTCACCCGTTCTGAGAGAAGGGACATTCTTCATTCAGAACTCAAGAAGCTTCTTGGATCAGAAGCGAAACGTCTTCAAAAAAACCCCAGAAAGTCCAGTTGCCTCTTGAAAAAGCACTTTTGGGACAACCAGGACCTGGATGGCTGACGTTCTCCATATATATTGTAACCAATACTTTTTCAAAGTTTATTTTTAAAGCCATTTATCGCACTTCTTTCCAAGTTTCTTTACTAATCTCTGAGGGTTTCTCCGCAGGCTGTTTGCAAGGGAAGATAGTAAACATGTTGTACAAATAGTTGGGCTGCGCGAAGTCCATGTGAACACAGTCAACTTGCTCCTGGAGGTAATTTTCGACCCTGTAGAATTCAATTTATCCTCTTGTGTTTATAGTAATGGGAAACTTTTGTCTTCAGCCTCTTATTTTCAGGGAAACACGGGCATCATCAACAGTGCTAGAAGAGAGGGGAATTTGCTCTCTACTTATATACAAGTGACTTGCCCTGTCAGTACTGGTAGGAAGGTTCTTGGTGGTTCCTTGATAAGGCTGTTTTTTATTGCTTGATTGTTGGTCTAGTATTAAGATGAGAGAGGGGGGGAGGAGATGAAGAGGAAGGGCAAGAAAGAGAAACCAACCAATAGAATGAGCCTCTGTGGCACAGTGGTTAGAGTGCAGGACATCCAAGCTGCTTCTGCAGCCAGCTGCCTATAATTTGGCAGTTCAAATCCCACCAGGCTCCAGATTGACTCAGCCTTCCGTCCTTCCGAGGTGGGTCAAATGAGGACCCAGATTGTTGGGGGCAAGAGGCAGACTCTGTAAACTGCTTAGAGAGGGCTGTAAAAGCACTATAAAGCGGTATATGTCTAAGTGCTAGTGCTAGAAAGAGAACGCTTGTAGCGCAGGGTTGGCATGAGGGGTCCTTGGTGCTCTCTCTCAAACAACTTTGGTTGTTTTCTTGCAGACGTTACACTACCAAATTAGGTAACTTCATCAGTGCTAAAAGGGAAGAGTTTGCCCTCTGTTTGGCTTTCCCACACTGACAGGGCGAGCCACTTCTGTATAAACCAAGAGCAAATCCCATTCCTTCTTGCACTTTTATCTATTTTTACGACGGCTACAATCATGGTTTATCCCTTATAGCTTTTGTGCACACTGAAAGCTGCTGCACCCAAGACGAATTCCTTGCGTGTCCAATCGCACTTGGCCAATAAAGAATTCCGTTCCATTTTACCTAAGCGGGTCATGAAACGTCTGCAAGGAAACAGCCAAGTTCAGAAAAACATGATGGACCCCGCAATGCTGTTACTGTGCAATTTCCCCGCCCTCCTATTTACCTGCTTTCGACCCCTTCCTCCCCCCAGGTTATTCTGAAAGGAGGGAAGGAGCGCAGCACAGGAGCGACTGGCGTCAACTCTGATTCTTCCCGGTCCCATGCCGTCATCCAGATTCAAATGAAAGACCCCACACACCGAGTCTTTGGGAGGTGAGCACAGAAGAAGGAGAAATAGCAGGCTTTCCTTGAACCCGCTGCTGTCTTAAAAGGTGTAAGGTGGCTGGGCATCCTTAGCAGTTCCTTCAGCACAGGTAGGTAGTTTGAATACCTCAGCATCAGCTCAGCTCAGCTCAACTCAGGATAAAATAGAAAATAGGAATAGAACAGAACAGAACAGAATTCTTTATTGGCCAAGTGGGATTGGACACACAAGGAATTTGTCTTTGGTGCAAATATTCTCAGTGTACCTAAAAGAAAAGATACATTCATCAAGAGTCAAGAATCATCAGGTACAACACTTAATGATAGGGTACAATAGGGTACAATAAGCAATCAAATCAGATAGAGATAGATAGATAGATAGATAGATAGATAGATAGATAGATAGATAGATAGATAGGAAGGAAGGAAGAAAGAAAAGAAAGAAAGAAAGAAAGAAAGAAAGAAAGAAAGAAAGAAAGAAAGTTAGTTAGTTCTTTATTGGCCAAGTGTGATTGGACACACAAGGAATTTGTCTTTGGTGCAAATGCTCTCAGTGTACATAAAAGAAAAGATACATTCATCAAGAGTCAAGAATCATCAGGCACAACACTTAATGATAGTCATAGGGTACAATAAGCAATCAAATTGTACTAGGAAACAGTCAATATAAATTGTAAGGATACAAGCGACAAAGTTGCAGTCATACAGACACAAGTGGGAGGGGATGGGTGATAAGGAGTGATGAGATTAATAGTAATAGTAGTGCAGACTTTGTAATAGTTGAACAGTGTTGAGGGAATTATTTGTTTAGCAGAGTGATGGCGTTCGGGGAAAAAACTGTCCTTGTGTCTAGTTCTGGTGTGCAGTGCTCTATATAGTATCTTTTTGAGGGTAGGAGTTGAAACAGTTTATGACCAGGATGTGAGGGGTCCGTAAATATTTTCACAGCCCTCTTTTTGACTCGTGCAGGATACGGGTCCTCCAAGGAAGGCAGGTTGGTAGTAATTGTTTTTTCTGCAGTCCTAATTACTCTCTGAAGTCTGTGTCTGTCCTGTTGGGTTGCAGAACCAGACCAGACAGTTTAAGAGGTGCGGATGACAGACTCAATCGTTCCTCTGCAGAACTGGATCAGCAGCTCCTTGGGCAGTTTGAGCTTTCTGAATTGGGGCAGAAAGAACATTCTTTGTCGTTTACTGGGCAGGAGCTTTTGAAACGAATCACACCATTTGTTTCTACATCATTTATTTTTATTTACTTAGAAAATTGATATTGCTGCCTATTTGCAGGTGGCGACTCAAGGCGGCATACATGAATCCAAAAACATCATGTATAAAAAATAAAACTAATAGAAGAAAATAATCAAATAATTAATTAATGAAACAATATAATAGCCCTCCATCCCGGTGACAACACATCGTGCGAAGCCATTTAATGGGCTCCATCCCGCTCTGGGTTCCCCAGGCCCACTGGCAGAACCAGGCCTTCAGCGCCTTCTGTAATTGGGGGCCAGTCTAATCTTTGGGGAAATGATGTTCCAGAGAGAGGGAGCCACCACGGAGAAGGCCCTTCTCCTGGGTCCCACCAGGTGTATCTTCTCAGGGGATGGGACCCATCCCTTGTGACCGGCAAGAGATGGTCCCTCAGATAACCTGGTGGATAATCATGATAGATCATTAGAAGACCGCCCAAACATTTGGGTAGCAGGCCATTTTCCCCATTTAATTTCCTGTTTTCTTTCCTGAGCTGGAAGTATTCACTGGGCCTTTTACTGTCTTGATTGGTTATTGTTATTTTCCTTGAACTATTGAATCCCAAGAGTGGTGTGATTTTTTTTGAAGTTGATCTGAGACGTACTTCAATATCCTTCAGCAAATCACAGCTTAGGAATAAAGTGCAGAAAGTACAACTTCATTGGGCAGATGAACACGATATCGCGAACCTTGTCTTTCAGAATCTCGTTTATTGACCTGGCTGGCAGCGAGAGGGCAGCGGATGCCAAAGACTCTGACCGGCAGACGAAAATGGAAGGAGCAGAGATCAATCAGAGTCTTCTAGCGGTAAGTCAACCCAGGTTCCTCGGAAGGCTGCACTTCATGGCTCAAGCATTTGCTTAGTCAGGGTTGGGCGGGAGGATTTGGCCATGATCCTCGATGCCCTCCGGTAAAAGTAACCCCCCGGTTGGATGCGCCTCAGGGTCGTCCAGCTTTCATGAACCTCGTGACCATCTGGCTTGGACCGATTCCTCCTCAAGCTACACCTCCTCCAGCCAGTCTGCTTCACCTTGAACCCAGTGTGGCCAAGGAGGGGCTGCTTTCAGGGTTCCGGGCTCTTCCTGGTCGCTCCTGTGGGTTGACATTGAGCCTCAGCCCCCATGGTAGACCGGGTCGGCTGATGAAGCAGATCTTGCCTAATTGTTCTGACCCAAACCTTGTTCCAAGGAAACAAACGTGAAACGGAGGTAATAGAAAAAGCTTTTAATGATTCTTTACGAATTCAGTTCCTTCGCAGTTAAAGGGCTGTTTCAAACTAATTGTCTCTGCTAAGAACGAGCCTTGCCAAGGTGGTGCGAGGCTGCCAAGAACACCAGATAAAGTTGCCAAGAAATAATTCAAACACAAAGAGTCTCCAAACACAAATGAAAAGAGTCCGAATGTCTACAAGGCTCGAGTGCAAAAACTTCTTTGCTTCCTGCAAAGGACTCCGGTTCCTCAGCTGGCTTTTATCTTCTCAGGGAGGGGCAACTACCTTGCAGCCTTACTCCCGAGTCGCCCGTGCTGCTGCAGCTGCTCTTTCCTACGCGTGCTGAGCACAGGCTCCTCGGGGGCCTCTTCCTCACTGCTGCCAGCCTCCACCATCTCCAAAGGCAGCACTCCACTCCCTGATGGTCCTGGCCCCATCCCTGCCTCACACGCAGGCCCCTCATCCGAGTCCTCGCTCTCCGAGACCTCAGCCGTCCTCACCTGCTTCCGGCAAACCACAACACTAATGTCAGGACTGCCTCCATTCAAAACCTAAGAAAGAAAACCGCCAACTCCATTTGTTTAGAGAAGAAGTGCTTTTACTATGGTTGAATTGATAGCAGGAAGCGCAAGGCAAGATCTGAACCAAAGCACCCGAATGTTACAATATTGAAAGTCACCCCAAATCCCTCTCCCCCCCGCAAGGACCCAGCACTGAGCATCCAATCAACATCCAGTAAGATGTTATGGGAAAGCTCCTCTACAGGTATTTCTCGCATCTGCCGTCCCAGGACAGCTGGCCTTGAATAGGTATGAACAACTCCACTCAGCAGTGCCATAATTCATGAGTGCAAAACTGCCTTCCAATTCTCATGAGACTACTTACACACCAGCTTGCTTCCCCCAAGCCAAATGCCATGCCCTCCTCCCCATTTCTACAGCAGCTGAGAGCAAGCAAGCTTCAAAAAACCAGATCTGTCTTCTGACAGGCGTATCCCTGGGTTAGGATGGGAAAGGGCCCTGTCTGGAAAAACAGCTGCTACTGGAAAGATCTATCCAGCCTAGCAGAGTATAAATTTCATCCCTCTGGCTCTGGGGATACGAGACCAAGATCTCCAGCCTGTTGAGCTAAACTGATCAGCTGGTGGTCTGACTTCAGAAAGGAAGCGCTTCCTATGTTCATACAAGCAGGAATGGGTAAATAGAATCTTTTTTTAAAAAAAAACAGTGCAATAATATTTTGATAAAAAGGATAAAAAGGAAAAAAATATCAGGAGAAGGAAGGAACTAGTTCAAATGAAAACAGAACAAAACAGTAAGAGGTAACTTACAGAGAATGATTATTTACCCACCACACCCACCCAAAAAAACTGAACACCAGAAATTTTGGGAAAGGAAAGCAGAGATCTGTCCCGCTGATCAGAAGTACACATAGCTTAGTAAGAGTAATAGATAGCAAGGGTGTTACTCTAACTCCTTGTGTGGGGTCCTTGGTGCTCTCTGAACTTGATAGTTTTCTTGCAGATGTTTCATTACCCAACTAGGCAACATCATCAGTGCTAGGAAGAAGGACTAGTTCTCTGTTTATATACAAGTAGCGTGTAATCAAGAAACCACCCAGAATGCTCCCACCATCACTGACAGAACTAGCTCTAACCAAAGGCAGAGTCCACCCAGGGCCCCACAGTCCTTCCCCTCCTCCTCCTCCTTCCTCTTCACAAACCCCCATTCCCTTCTACACTGATTATGTTACCTAGTTGGGTCATGAAATGTCTGCCAGGAAACCACTAACCTCAGAGAGCACCAAGGACTCCACAGTCCTCCTCCTCCTCTCCACAAACCCCACTCCCTTCTAGCTGATGAGGTCACCTAGTTGGGTCAGAAAACATCTTCAAGAAAATACCAAGCTCAGAGAGCACTAAGGACCCAAGAGTCATCGACCTCCTCCTCCTCCTCCTCCTCCTCCTCCTCCTCCTCTTCCTCCTCCTCTTCCTCCTCCTCTTCTCCACAAACCCTACTCCCTTCTAGCACTGAGATTGTCACCTACTTGTATCATGAAACGTCTTCCAGAAAAACCACCCATCTCAGAGAGCACCAGGGAGCCCACAGTTGAACCCTGAGCGACAGAGCTTCTCTTCCCTCTAACCGCTTGACGTAGGAAGGAAATACCTTGACGGAGCTCTTGCAGAACGTTGGAGG
>NW_020769372.1:196487-216175 GCF_900518735.1 Pseudonaja textilis
AGAAGCAGAAGCAGAAGCAGAAGCAGAAGCAGAAGCAGAAGCAGAAGAAGAAGAAGAAGAAGAAGAAGAAGAAGAAGAAGAAACGATATACTGATGATGTCACCTACTTGGGTCCTGAAATGTCTGCAAGAAAACCACCAAGCTCAGAGAGTACCAAGCATCCCGCAATAAAAAGAAAGGAAACAAAGCATGAAGAAATATGCCTGGGAGTGCATCAAATTTTCAAAGCCTTCCAGAGCATCACAAGGATGGGAGCTACCTGGATCTCTGGGGAGAGACTGTTCCAAAGAGCAGCTGCCAAGGTAGAGAACACGCACTTCCTGATTCAGCAATGTTCCGTTTTATTGCCCTGAGAGGCCAACAAACGACTGAAAAATAGCATCCCTCCTTTAAGTGCCGCAACCTCTTACTGCCCACACAGAGCCAGGATTTTGCAGGCAGTCCAATACTGGCCCCTTGGTGTAGGTGACAGCCTCACTTCCTCCACAACACAACAAGAGTTTCCTTTCTATTCCGGTCTTATTCTGGGCAGATTCCAAAGAATATGACTAGCCCATGTGCCAATAAGGTAAGCCACAGCTATAGCAATAGCAACAGTACTTATATACCTCTATATACTTCTTGCAGCCCTTTCTAAGCAGTTTACAGAATCAGCCTGTTGCCCCCAACAAACTGGGTCCTTGTTTCACCGACCTCGGAAGGATGGAAGGCTGAGTCAACCTCGAGCCAGTTAGCATCGAACTGCTAGCAGTGAGCTGAATTAGCCTGAAATACTGGATTCTGACCACGAAGCACCACGACTCTGAGATGCTAGCTAGCTAGACAGACAGACAGACAAGACCAGGAATCCCCAAACTTCCCGGAGTTGAAGTCCACAAGTCTTAAAAGTTGCCAAGTTTGGAGACCTTTGTGATAGACACACAGACAGAACTTAGAAATACCACTTATATACCACTTCACAGTGGTTTACAGCCCTCTGTATGCAGTTTACAGAGTCAGCCTATTGCTCCCAACAATCTGGGTCCTCATGGTACCGACCGCAGAAGGATGGAAGGCTGAGTCCACCCTGAGCTATTCAGCCATTCAGGGATCAAACTCCTGGTAGTTGGCAGAAGCAGCATTCTACCAGTGTGCCACCCTGGCTTCTCACAGCCCAAGTCTTCATACCGAAGCAGAAAAAGCCCACAAACCTTCATAAGATAAAACCACCAGACCAAGCTCGCAGGGGCAAAACCCAACTTTCAAAGAAGCAGAGTTAATAAAAATAACTAGAACCGCAGGATTAGGGCTTAATCCACGCAGGCTCTACACAAAAAATCCACTCTTCTTCCACTTCAGGGGTTGGGCTAACTCAACAATTACTACTTCCCATTCAGGAAGGCATATGGGCACCAGTGTTTCTCGTTTTTGGCAACTTGAAACTCCATGGACTTCAATTCCCAGAATTCCCTAGCCAAAATTTTGGTCACATGACCATAGGGATGCTGCAAGGGTCGTAAGTGTGAAAAAACAATCATAAGTCACTTTTTTTCACTGTTATTGTAACTCTGGTCACTAAATGAACTGTTGTAAGTTGAGGACTACCTGTATTTATAAAACACCTAAAATCCGAGGTGACTAGTAATTTAATCAAGTTTGCTGATTGATACCAAATTGTTCTGAGTGATAAAAACAATATAAGGAAGTCTTCAACTTACAACTGTTCATTTAGTGAAGTTCGAAGTTACAAAGGAACAAAAAAAAGTTGTAACCATTAGCTCTGACACTGTAAAAACAGGATCAGAGCTAACTGATGAAGGAGATCTGGAACTAACAGTAAACAGTTCAATAAATTGGTCAATACAATGTCCATCTACTGTAAGAAAAAAGGCGGACATATGCTAAGGGTAATTAAAAATTATCCTGTTTTTCCACATGGAAAATGTTGTGTTCCCTATTTTAGCTGCCTTCCACTGCCCTCCTTCCAGCTGCAGGTGTGAAACTGGGGTTTGGGTGGGTAATGTTCAGTGCCACTGTAACTTCGGTCATTAAACGAATCGTAAGCCGTCTGCATTCCATCACCCACTTAATTTCTGTCTTCCCAAAAATCGATCCAGATTGGGGAACATGGCTTTTATTTATACCATTTAGAATATCATACCGTTCAGAACGGAGGTCTCCAAACTGGGCAACTTTAAGACTTGTGGACTGCAACTCCCAGAATTTTCCAGCCAGCTGGGAGTTGAAGTCCACAAGTCTTAAAGTTGCCAAGTTTGGGGGCCCCTGATTTAGAATAAGAGAGCTGGAAGGGACCTTGGAGGTCTAGTTCTAATGCTTAGGCAGGAAACTCTACACCAGTTCAGACTATTAAGAGATTATCTAATCTCTTCTTTAAAACTTCCAGTTAGATCAAAACTGGATGCAGTATTCTAGGACTTACTAAGGCATTATAAAGTGGCATTTAGTACAAAACAGCCACAAATACATTGTTTTTTGTTTAGTTTGGTTCTGTGTCTCTTTGATTTTTTTCACCTTTGGATTTTGATCTTTTGAACAAAATAAAAATCGTGAGAGAAAAAAACACACAGCTCCCACCATCACAACCCCTCCTCCTCCTCCTCCTCCTCTCGAAGCTCATGCTTTAACACACACACACACACACCCCAAGCGCACTTCTCCTATGGTGCAGCCCTTACCGCTGTGGCTGTAGTGAGAGCCGGAATGTTTTCTGTACATGCTGCGGAGGTGGGCTGGGAAGGACCTCTGGACACGGATAGCGTTCGCGTGTCTGGGCCAGGGTCCACGGCAAAGGCAGGAGCCCCGATCCCGTGGTGCCCATTCAGTTCATTGGCTTTGTCCGGTAAAGCGCCCAGGAAAGTGCCGTTGTGTGCTCGGTAGGTGTTCACCAGCCTTGCAGCCTGCAAGTCGCTCTCATCCAAATCCAGCTTTGGGAAGGAGAGGGACTTGATGTTGCTGACCGTCGTCACGGGCGAGAGGGACACCTTCTCGCACCCACCCAGCTGGGGCAAGGTCACGAGACCGTTGGGTTTGTGGAGGGGCTTGAGGTCCAAAGCTGCCCTTTCCAAAGAGGCCAAGACCTCCTGGTCTTGCAAGACCGACGGGGGCGCCACTTTAGGCAAGCCGCCATCCAGCAGTTGGGCCACGATCGGCCCCGTGGTGTCGACGTGGATCTGGAGGATGTTCTTCAGTTCTTCCCTGTCATCCAGGGTCTTCAGCTCCAACTTGTCAAAGGGGTCTTCTTCGCACTCGAAGTCCGCTGGGTTGAAGTCGGCCTTGGTGTGGGAGGGACTCAGCGCCTTTTGCTTCAACGCGCTGCTGTTGGCCGGAGTGGGAGTGAGGATGGAGTTGTGATGCAGGCCAGCCAGGATGGGGTTGATGGGGAGAGGCAGGGCAGCCCCCGGGCCGCAACCCTCGGGCAGGTGCTCCTCTGAGCCCCCCTTCACATTGGCCAGCGTCTCCTTGGCCTTCCGCTCGGTTTCTTGCTGGACAGCTTGGATTCTTTTAATGTTCTCGGCCCACTCGATCGTTTTCTTTTCCAGAGAGAAGTCATACTGGAGAGAGAGAGAGAGAAATCGTGGTAATCGACCGGAGACTCAACCAAAGAGAAGATTTAGTAGCTCGTGAGTGTTGTGGTTTTTCTTGCAGGTGTTTCGAAATCCAGCTAGGTAACATCAGCAGTGCTAGAAGGGAGGGGTGTGTATGTGGAAAGAAGGACAAGTGGTGGTGGTGGAGATGGAGAAGGAAGGAGAAAAGGGAGGAGAGAGAGAAGAGGAAGAGAGAGAGAGCAGGAGGAAGAAAAGGAGAGAGAGGGAAGAGGAAAAGGAGAGAGGGAGGAGAACGATGACCGTGTGGTTCTTGGTGCTCTCTAAGCTTCATTGTTTTCTTGCGGACATTTCATTACCACACTAGATAACATCATCGGTATTACAAGGGAATGGGATTTGTTCTCATTTTTGTATACTAGTATATAAAATAAGGACATTCCCGCCCCCTCCTCCCTTCTAGCACTGATATTACCCAGCTGGATTCTGAAAAGTCTGCAAGAAAACAACCAAGCTCAAAGGACACCAAGGAGCCCACAAACCGAAGTACTCCCAGAGCAAAGGTATTTCCTCTAAAGGAAAAGCACCTACAGATCCTTTTGCGTAGTTCATTGAGAGCCAAATAAGGAGCCCTTATTAAGGTAACTTCCGCAAAAGCCAAGTATGAAGTCAAAAACACCCTGGCTGTGAGGACACATCGGAATCTAAAATCTTCAAAAGAAGAGGAACTTCAAAAGAAAGGGGGATCTCTTCCTTGGACTGCAACTTCCACTTAAGTTCTCCCTGATGATTAACAAAGAAGTGCTGACCCCTGCAAATCTATTGTTTTGTTCTTTGGCTTCTACACACAACACGGCAGAGGTGCAACCAAATCAAAGCAGTTCTGGTTTAAGGGAACAGGAGGAATCAACCCAATGAGGTCAACTAGAGAAGAGCTTTAAACTGAGGTGAGTCTCATCAGAGAGATGAATTAGGAACTATATAATGTGCGGGACGTTCCTTATCGTGTCAATTGAGATTCAGCAAACAGGTTAAAGCGTCGTTTATTTTTTTAAAAAAACGTCCAGAACTTATGACTCACCTGGGCTTCCGTTATCAGTTGGGGAGAGTCTGGCAAATAGAAACCAATGGGGAGGCCAACTTTCGCCGGTCTTCTGAATTTTTCTCCTATCTTGAATGGAACATCGTCAAGGTAACTGAAGGACCCTGGACGGAA
The DNA here is from genome assembly GCF_900518735.1 of Pseudonaja textilis. Next base: position 201,246 of record NW_020769372.1, read on the forward strand.
GAAATCAGACTGTGATTTAGCAGTTACCAATCAACGCAGATCTCCTACTTGTCCAGTTTGCTCAAGTGTAGTATAATGGCTAAAACTTTTGACTCACTCTAGAACAGGAGAGTCCAACCTTGGCAACTTTAAGACTTGTGGACTTCGACTGCTAGAATTCCTCAGCCAGCTTTGCACAAGTCCACAAGTCTTAAAGTTGCCAAGGTTGGGCTCCCTTGTTCTAGAGCACGTAGAGAGCCAGTCTGGAGTCTGATGAAGGCAACAGGCCTCAAACTGGGAGACTGCTGAGTTCTAGGCTCACCTAAGGCACAAAGCCAGCTGGGTAACTTAGAGCCAGTCATTCTCTCAAGACCTAAAGAGGAGGCAAGGAGGAAATACTTCTGGCAAAACAAAACAAAAAACCCCCAAAACCTGAAGGGACTTGTCCGGGCAATGGCTAGGAGACAAGACTGACTGAACAGAAAAGAATAAGAGTCGGAAGGGACCTTGGAGGTCTTCTAGTCCAACCCCCTGCTCAAGCAGGAGCCCCTACACCATTTCAGACAAATGGCTATCCAACCTCTTCTTGAAAAACCTCCAGCGATGGAGGACCCGCAACTTCTTTCCACCGATAAGATGGTTCTCTTGGTCAGGAAATTTTTCCTTACTTTTAGGTTGGCTCTTTCCTTGATTAGTTTCCACCCATTGCTTCTTATTCTGCATTCAGGTGCTTTGGAGGATAGGTTGACACCCCCCTGCGCCCTTCTTTGGGGCAGCCCCCCCCCCCCAAATATTGGAAGGTTGCTATTATATCACCCCCTGGTCCTTCTTTTCATCAAACTAGACATACCCAATTCCTGCAACTGTTCTTTATGTGTTTTATCCTCCATTCCCCTTATTATTTTTGATTGCTCTTCTCTGCACTCTTTCCGGAGTCTCAACGTCTTTCTTTTATGTCAGGGTGACCAAATCTGGATGCAGCATTGCAAGTGTGGTCTTCCCAAGGCCTTATAAAGCGGTACTAACAACTTCATGTGATCTGGATTCTATCCTCTGTTAAGACTAGAAGACACCAAACAATTGCAAAGAAAGCCGCTATCTAAGTCAGCCTTCCAAGCGTGCTGGGATTACAACTTCTAGAATTCTTAGCTGTGTTAAGGAAAGTTGGCTTTGACCACCATTTCTATTCCCTTTGGGAACACAAGTTCCCATCAAATGTCTAATACCGGGGATAAGTTATAGAGAAGTTTTCACAACCAAGAATTCCACACAGGGCACAGTAGTTGTGCTGTTTTCTATTCTGGAGACCGGCCTTTCATAAGAGAACAATTCTCTGAAGTTCTTCCCCACCAAAAGTATCTAACACCGTATTCTTAAATTGGGTGCCTCGGTCAAATGCAGGAATCCTTGATTTACAGCTGCAATTGAACTTGGAATTAGGAAGTTACATCATTGTGGTCATAAGTCAGGTGAGCACAGAGTGTGTGGTTGTTATAACTTTCCCTTCGGGTTGTAAATACAGGTAGTCCTCAACTTACAACAGCTCTTTTAGTGATCGTTCAAAGTTACAACGGCACTGAAAAAAGCGACTTATGACTGTTTTTCAGAGTTAGGGCCTTTCCGGCATCCCCATGATCCCGTGATCAAAATTTAGATGCTTGGCAACCGGTTCATATTTATGGTGGTTGGCGTGTCCCAGGGTTACATGATCCCCTTTTACAACCTTCAGATAAGCCAGGTCAATGAGGAAAGCCAAACTCATTTAACAACCAGCTTATGCTAATTTATCAAGTGCAGTAATTCACTTAACAAAAAAGGTCGTAAAATAGGGCAAAATTCACTTAACAAATGTCTCACTTCACAACAAAAAAATTTGGCCTCAATGATGATTGTCAGTCAAGGTCTTCCTGTGGTCTTTGAGGACATCCATCATAACCTGGAACAGTCACTAAATGACCCATCATAAGCCAAGGACTGCCTGCATAGCACAGGCTTTGCATCACTTCAGTACATGCTTAGGAAAACTTTAGGTGTGAGAGGACCTCCTGCTATTTATTAGTACCCCAAAATGTACAATTAAGACCAGATGCAAAATACTCTCTGTAGTAAGTGCAACAATAGAAAAAAATTAAGAAACTGCTTCACTCTGTCCGCTTCCAGGCATGTAGGCTGAGTCAATACTGAAATATGTCTTGTTTTTCTCTATCTCACTTAACAACTGCGTTATTGATGTAACAACGGCAGCAATTCACGTAACCAGTTTGGTAAGAGAGCGGGGAAATGGGGCAAAAGTCCCTTTATGACTCTCTTGCTTAGCAATGGAAATTTTGGGCTCAAGTTATGGTCGTAAGGCGAGCGCTATTTCTAAAGCCTACTGAGTTTCCATGAACCATTAAATCCTCTGGTCAGAATCCTTCATGTAATAACCAGGGAGAAACGACTTCCAGGTTTTAAGTCACCTAATGGCTATTTGGGTTGGAAATATATAAACCAGGAACCATTTTAGTACTATGTCTTTAAGAGAATGCAAAAACTTGCAATTGGGTGTGGTTCTGCAAATGGCCATAAGATGGAGCCAGAAACCTGGGTTGTTTAGTGTTAGTCTCAGGAAGTCTCAAAAGAGAGTGTGAGTCTCAGTTTCCTTCTGTTGGAGAGAGTTGACTGTTACTGATCGTTGATGTAAGTCTGTTACTGAACCGTTTTTGATACTGGACTTTGATATTGGAATTATCCCTGAAATGAACACTGACTGATTTACCTGTGAATGACTTGGACTATGTGGACTTTGCTTAAAACCTTTATTGAAAGTAAACACCTACATTTACTGTACAGTGTATCTGTGTGTTGTGTGTGTATTATTCAAACACTTCTCTCACTACGTCTCCCTGTATGCGCTCATTCTCCTAACAGGGGAATTATCTCAACAACACAGATCCAGCCCTGACCATTCACTTACCGTGAAAATCAGACCCCAACTTCTTAGAAGCCATTGAGAATCTGAAAGACATTTTTAAAAAGCAGAGTTAGTAACCTTCCTATGCCTGTTTTAGTAGTTGTCATTTGGGGGTGGGGAGAGAATCTGGAAGAGCAGATGCAGCCGTTTGAAAGTGAAAGTACATTCCAACTCTTATCTTTAACAGATTGTAACTAAAATACCAGAGTTTTTGCCCAGATGAACGTGCTCAATTGGAGAATGTGATTGATGACACACCCAGGGGGAGGGGGGAAACAGGGTCACAGGGGACTGTAAATTACATATGCCAGAGTTGGCTTCATACAGGGCAGTGCCAGTATGTCGCCTCTAATGAATCCTTTGAAGTTTTTTGAAGTTTAGCTCGAGAATCATGGTTTAATTTAGAGTGATTGCTAGAATCCTGACACGTGACATCTATGACAAACTCCATTGTAGACATCGGTTCGGCTTAATGTATGCAACAGGAATTCCTCGAAGCCCTGCTTTATCGTAAGACGACTGTGTGGTTCTGGATTTAACTTTGGACTCCCAGGTATCTGTTTTCACTCTAAGTCAGATTAAGGGAGCGGTACTCTGCCCAGACTGCTGACTGGAGTGGCCTAGATACCCTGCAAATGAGTTTATGATTCAAAATTTAACAGTGGAGAGCTTTCCCATTGGTGACTATGTCCACTGGGGTTTCAAATGCCCGATTTCCACATCCTAGGTCCAGGGATGACGAGCCTATGACATGCCTGTCAAAGGTGACACAGCCCAATGTTTTGGGATGACGCCCCAGAGTTCATCAACATGCAACAACTCTTCCCGAAAGCACGCCCTGTTCTTGTGGGGTTTCTGGAGGCGGGCTGAGACCGGGGCCTGCACATGTGTGTGAACAGTGGAAGGCGGCCTTTGTGAGAGGCAACAGTGGCAACTAGGGATAGAGAGGGGGGCCTGGCTCCCCACTTCTAGCCCAACCTTGGGCTGCTAGCAAGTGAAGCTGTTCAGGGTGCCTAGATTCAGAATGGGACAACCAGCCGCAGCCAACTTATCGCTGCCAACTCGCCATGGCCAGCCCTCCATGGGACAATTCAATGCTATTGAAGGATTTAAAATAATTTTAAAAAAATATTTTGATTTTGGTCATCCTAACTTTTTCATCCTTGCTTTAATGATTCTCCTTCACCATGTCTTTGACGCTAGTGTAACTCTTGCCCTGTAGCAAGTTGTCCTGTGGTGAGTTGGCTGTGGCACACTGTCCTAGACTTTCTAGATGTGTGTGTGTGTGTGAGAGAGAGAGAGAGAGAGAGAAAGGGAGAGAAGAGAGGGGGAAGGGAGAGAGGGAGGGAGACGGGGAGAGGAAAATAGGGAGGGAGGGTAAGGGGGGGAAAGGGAGGGAGAGGGAGAGAGGGGGAGAGGCAGAGGGGGAGAGGGAGGGAGAAGGGAAAGTGAGAGAGAGACACCAGCAAAGTCAAGTTAGGCATTTTCCAAATTTCTGACACATTGAGCCCAAAGGGTTCGCCATCACTATCTGGTCTCACTGAAAGCTCATCCAGGTATCTAGTGGGTTTTAAACTATGAATCTCTAACAGTGATTACCCCTGCATTCTTTTGAAAGCTTTCTTCAAACCTTACTTAGGCAACTTGTACATCAAGCTATGTACATCAAGCTACATTAAGCTGATTTTTATTCTGTCGAATTGCATATTGTAAAAAAAGAAAAGGTTGGAAGGCTTAAGGGTCGACACGAAAATAAAACAGAAATCCCACTACCCAATGGCAAAACAGGGTGGACTGTATTGACATCACTGGTCGGGAGGTGTCAGTTCAATGCTTTAAATCATGGTTTATTCATTGGTCAGCAGGGTTCCATCACTGTTTCTAATAAAAGTATATTTTTTCTTGTTTGATATCGCATGGATTATTTAGTGTTTATACAGAGAGTTCATTTTCAGAAGTTATTGAACTGTGTGCAACACAATTATTTAACCAGGGTTTTTTCATATTCATTTTCATTAAAATTTGAAAGATAACTTAGCATCAAGCTATATCCTGGAGTTTAAGGAGCTGAATCAGCTCCATTCAAGAACAGCCCTGAAAGTTATTTTTACCCTGACAGCCTAAGAGGGGAAGGAATGATCACCAGATTTTAAATTGCATTAATGACCTTGTTTGCTTGACTTTGGTTATTGCACTGTTAGTTGGTTATTGGGACTGACAGTTTACATTTCATCTTCATATTAACGTGTGCAAGCAAATAAAAGCAAGTGTTATTTTCCTAATTATCTCTTTGATCCCTGGTCATGGTTTTTTAAATAGGCACTTAATACACATTTTCAACTATGATTCCAATTGTAAATCTAGATTTAAATTAACCAACTTTGAAATGTATCTACTTTCAACCTTGGCATGAAAGACCCACTGATCTGGGAGGTTTCAACATATTTAAGCTAGAGGGATTTTTCCTCCAAACTAAGATGACTGCCTAGCACGGTTTTTGAATCTAAACTATTTTGAATTTAATCAGCTATTTTAAAAAATGTATTTAATTTACAGGTAGTTCTCCACTTAAACAGTTCGCTTAGGGACCATTTGAAATTACAACAGCACTGAAAAAAAGTTACTTAATGACCATTTTACAGACTTATGACGGTTGCAGCATCCCCATGGTCACGTGATTGACATTCAGATGCTTGATAACTGACTCACATTTATGACATTGCCAGTCTTGAGGTCATATGATCCCCTTCAGACAAGCAAAGTCAATGGGGAAGGCCACATTCACTTAACAACTGTGTTACTCATTTAACAACTGCAGCAATTCCCTTAACTGTGGCAAGAAAAGTTGTAAAATGAGCCAAAACTCACTTAACAAATTTCTCACTTAGCAACAGAAATGTTGGGCTCAATTGTGGTCGTAAGTTGAAGACAGGTGGATTTAGCAATTTAGGCAATGGCATAGGGTCTCCTGCCTGAGCAGGGGGTTGGACTAGAAGACCTCCAAGGTCCTTTCCAGCTTTAGTCAGATTGAAACATGGAGACAAGACATAATTTGCCTTAACTGTGCTCTATTTGCAATTTGAAAACAACAACCGGATGAGTAATCTGTGCGTGATCTTGTACAGCACAATTTAGTAAACCTGACCAGGAAAACTACAAGCTGCATTTTTCCCAAGAACAGCTAGTCCTCGACTTACGACCACAATTGAGCCCAAAATTTCCATTGCCAAGCAAGACAGTTAAGTGAGTTTTGCCCCATTTTCCAATCTTCCCTGACACTGTTTGTTAAGTGAGTCCCTGCATTTGTTAAGTTAGTCACATGGTCGTTAAGTGAATCTGGCTTCCCCACTGACTTTGTTGGTAAGAAGCTCACAAAAGGGGATCACATGACCCAGGGACACAACAACCGTCGTAAGTACATGCCAGTTGCCAAGCATCTGAATTTTGATCACTTGCTCGATCGTGGGGATGTTGGAATGGCTGTAAAATGGTCATAAGTCACTTTTTTCAGCGCTGTTGTGAACAACCACTAAAGAAAAGGTTGTAAGTCAAAAGACTATCTGTAGTGCAAAACTTGCAAGTTAAATAGACAATAGGAAATAGCTAATTTTATACACCTGATCTTAAAATCAAATTTGAAACAGACCAGTGTTAAGGCGTTATTTTCCCATTTTTTGTGATAGGGTCGGAAACCACAACTGAGGCAAACCAGATCAGGGAAAACAAGGAGAGGTTCAGTGAGCGCCATAGTCAACAATTCCAAAACAGATGATATTTTGCAAAGGCCTGTAGCAACTGGGACAGCTTGTTATTACAATTTTAAATTGGCTCGTAAAATACAGAGACAAGCTGTGTTTGCTGGCCAATTCTTGGCATTATTCCTCCATATGCAACGCCAATCTTCTCTCTATAAATAGGCTGTACAGGATGATGGACCACTGAATTTGTGCGGTAGACACTGTTTTACTTCTCATTCGCAAACTCAGCCGATAAAAAGTCCCGAGAAATATGCATTATTTTTGTCTTTGAACCGTATCATGTCGTATTTGCAAACTGAAGTTTTTTTCTCCCTATCCAAATAAGGAGACGCATCGTGTTTTGTAAGGGTTGCTATTCTCATATATGGTGATTTCTAGTTCTGTCTTAGACCTGAAAACTGGCCTGGGTGACTTTGTGCCAATCACCAGGAAGCAATGAATTTCAGTCCAGCACTAAGAACAAAAGTTGGGTGACTTTGGGCCAATCACCAGGAGAATGAGAGTTCTAGTCCTGCCTTAACTATAAAAGTCATCTGAGGCACCAGTCCCTCTCTCCTAGTCCAACCTACCTCACAGGATTGTTGTTGAGAAAATAGGAGGAGGAGGAGTTATTTATAAAGTAATAAATGTGGGATATAAATAAACATATTATGATAGAAATTTTGCTTTCTCTACACAATGCAGTATTTTTAAAGCCTCTGTCCAATTATACCCCCTTCTAAGCTGTTTGAAACAGCTCTAAATCTACCTCCAGCTTTGAGCTAATCTTGGCTAGCTAGGCCTGACCCAGGGCATCCCTCCATATAAACCAGGCTCCATGGGGAAGGTCCAATTTAGCCTCCTCCTTTCTGCTCTCTGTGTTAAGGGCACGTGCCCCATTCAAGCCAAAGAAAATGACAGCAAGAAGCTAGACAAGAGCCAAAGGCTCTGCTTCACTGATTCAATGAAATATAGGAACTCTGGAAAAGGATGTGCCCTCCAGCTACACCTGGATTGCTTTTCCTGTCCAAAGAATCGTTTCATCCCTCTTCTGTCCTCAACTCCTGCCCATATTCTTTTTTTTTTAAGATTTAGTCATTGTATCATTACTTTTCATTTTCTCCCCTTCTATTGATGCTCCCAGGTGACATTGATTCTGTTCTCAGGAAACAAAGTTTTGATTATCTTCCTACTGCTACTCAATTTTGTACTACAGGGAGTCCTCAACTGCAACTGAGCCCAAAATTTCTGTGGTTAAACAAATGTGGGGTTTGCCCTATTTTTATGACTCTTCTTGCCACAGTTGTTAAGTGAAGCTGCTGGTTTGTAAGAGAGTTAAGTGATTCTGGCTGCCCCAATGACTCTGCTGGTCAGAAGCTCCCAAAAGTTGATCACATGACCCCCCCGGGACGCTGCAACCGTCATAAAGACCAGCCAGTTTGCCAATTGTCCAGATTCTGATCGCGGGCTCATGGGATGCTCCAATGGTCAAAAATGTGGCAAATGCTCATGATTCGCGTACGTTTCAGCGCCGTTATAAATCTGGATGGTCCCTAAACGAACAGTTGTAATTTAAGGACTCCCTGTAATGACCATCTCTTCCTTTCAGCCTCACTGGAGCTGTGTACAAGGCACCATTCAGTTTCCACAAACCTCTTTAAGGATTCAGGAACGGTGAAGCACAACTAGAAGGCAAAAGGCTACCGTTTCCTTCAACAGCCCTTTCATTGTTGTATTTTCGTGTGATCCCTCCATCTACTTGTCCAATGAAACTGAGTAAATTTGAAGAGTGTCCCGGTAGCCAAAACATAAGTGACCCAGAGGGCAGATCTGTGCCCAACTATCAAATAAACAACTGGTGGTTTTTGGAGAAACAGGGCTAAATTTGAAAGTCTTTAAAATTCAGTCTCAGCTCAAAGGCCCTTTTTGTTCCCAGTCCCGGCCCGCTGCAGACTTGGGAGATGTGGTGACTTTCCTTCCAAGGAGGGCTCTTTGTTCTTGGCATACGCCCCCAAACCCAAGAATTATGAGAAGATGCAGCTATTCAAGCTATTTCCTGACATTTCTTGGCAGCCCAGGCATTATTTAAAAAAAAAAAAATTATTTGGGGAAGATTAAAAGAGCAACTGTGGTGCTTAGACTGGAGCTTAGCTCAGTTAACTTTAAAATTTGGGTTGGCAAAAATCTGCATTAGGCTAAAACAAACCGTATTAAGTGAGGGCCTGGTCTGTTCAATTGTGAAGACCATCAGTGGGATCCCACAAACTACACAGCCGCAGTGTGCTATGGAAACCCAGCCGATGGTTGCATTCACACCACAAGCCACAGGTTCTTTGGGACACGCTATGGGGATGACATTTGCTGGTCTAACTCCAGATGAATCAGGGAATTTACGGCAGTCCTGATCTCCTGGAGAACCACCATCTTGAAGGCTATGTGGCATGGAGCCATTAAGCTCTTTGCAATCACATAGTTTTTTTGTCCATAACGATCTGTCCCTAACCTAGCCTTCCAACATCATTGCCCAGAGGATCACTGGTTGATCCTCTTCCCCTCTGTGGAAGAGCTTTATAGCTCCCACTGCCTTAAGAAAGTTCAAAATATTCTCCAAGATCCATCTCATCCTGGAAACCCTTTTTTTTTGATCTGTCACTATCTGGCAGACGGTACAGAATAATAAAAACAAGGACAAATAGGCTGAAAAACAGCTTCTATCCCCGGGCAGTAACTCTATTGAATTCTATTGTATAGTGGAGTGTTGGTACAGTGTCAGGGGTTTTCAATTCAATGTGTGGAGGGTGAAGGATGTGTGTTTGTGTTTATTTTCATGGTCATGATGTGCACTGAAGATGGTGCTTGATTTCGTTGTACAAGGTGCAATGACAGTAAACTAAACTAAAACTAAACTAAATAATCTTCAAGTCAGCTCAATTAATTTTGAGCTATCAAGCTTCAGGCAGAGGTCCCCACCCCCCTGTTCCATGGACCGGTTTATTTTATTTAAATTATTACCAAGGCATTGACTTAAAGAGATGTTCAGATAATCTTTCACCACCTCAAATAATGAAGAATTGGAAGAAGAGGCACGAGACGGGTGACAGAGGCACGTGTTTAGAAAGGCATACGGACTGAGTCAGCATGTCCATCACAGTATATAAGGCTGACATATTTCATGAGACTTGAAAATTGACGGGCATAAGCACCAGACCCAAATTAAAGAAAAAAGCAAAAGTTTCCCTGCTCTGTCCCCTTTCTCTTCTGTTAAGGAATAGGGGAAGCACCTTGGAGAATATACGAAACAATCATTGAGAAACTTGCAGAAAACATTACACAATTCAGAGGAGAGAGGTGCGAGAATAAAAAAAAACTCAAAATAACCCTGACTTTCATGTTTAGTAAGAGATGAAGTAGAGATAAAATTGTCTCTTGAAATCCTCCTCAGGGTACATGTTAGTCCTTGACTTACAAACATTAGTGACCATTCAAAGTTATGACACCAGACAAAGGGATTTAGGATCATTTTTCACACTTATGACTGTTATAGCATCCCCGTGGTCATCTGATCAAAATTCAGAGGCTTGGCAACTGGCATGTGTTTATGACAGTTGCGGTGTCCCGGGGTCACAATTCTCCCTTTTGGGGCGATCTTCTGACAAGCAAACTCAAGGAAGCCGGATTCACTTAACAATTGTGCTCCTAACTTAACTGCGGTGATTCACTTAACAACGGTGGCCAGGAAAGACATCAAATAAGGCAAAACTCAACCGTCTTGCTTAGCAATGATAATTTGGGGCTCCACCCGTTCTACAATAAAGTAGCATTTATGTCTGTACCTTGACCTGGCCTACCTTAGAACCATAGAACTAGAAAGGAACCTGGAGGTCTTCTAGTCCAGCCCCCTGCCCAAAGCAGGAATCCTTACTCCATCCCAAATAAAGGGTTGTACAATCTGTTCTTGAAAACCTCAAGGAATTTCTCTTCATTTCCAGTTTGGATCTCTCTCTGAGGAGCTTCCACCCCTTGGCTTCTTTTCAGGTGCTTTGGAGAAGAAGTCAAACACCCACCTTCTTATCGAGTGTCTTGCACGGAGGGGGGGGGGGGCGGCACGGCACAGTGTTACTGGCCAATAGCAAATTCTGAGTCATATAGGATCTGATCTAATAAGAGTCCCCATATCCCTGCCAAAGAGATAAGGGGAACAGCTTGTAACCGGAGCTCCCTCTGGTTGTGAAACTTGGACCTTATAAAGGCAAGACTCGTTTGAGCCGCGGGGCTGGAGAAGGCGCCTGCTATTCCTTGGACAGGAGAAGTGACCAACACGCAAGGCCTGGAGGACATAACACCAGGCGTGTCCATGGAAGGCAAAATCAGGATACTGTCTCACTTACTTTGGCCATGTCATGTAGGGGAATTCATTGGAAAAATCAATTATACTGGGAAGAGTTAATGGTAAAAGGAAACCAGGCCACCAAAGAACATGGTGGCTGGGCACCACTGTAGAAAGTTAGCACCCACCCCTCTCCTACAAGAATGAAATATTCTAGGAAATATTAAAAAGGCAGAATATTGTATTTCCCTGGATGAAAAAAAGGAGAAACATGTTTTTAAAGACAAAGCAGCTCCCTGCCCCCACCCCCCCTTCAGCTCCAGGGTGATGGGATCAGGGCATGATAGGATTAGCCCTCTACCCATCTCACCACATGGCACCTGGGAAGATTGCATCACCCAGCAAGATTCAACCAAGCTACCATGGGGTGGCCCCATGGCAGACTGACAACCAATCACGATACATTTCTTGCTACAGGAAGAGGAAGCAAGTTCAAAGCCCAGAGAGGACATAAAACCAAGGGACTCTCAGCATCTCTTTCCTTTTCGCCCAGGAGTTCCAAGGCATGCGGTCCTGTCCGCAATTAAAGCCATCTTTCCAAACAGTCGCCGTGTTTCCGGCGTCTTTCCTCCCACTTGGAACTGAACCCAGACGGACATTTCTTCCAACGCCATCAAAGCTATCACTAGCCAGAGCATAAAACAACTCAAAGAAGCAATGCGAGATCAGAAGATGTGGAGAGTCCTGGCCCAGAGAATCGCCAAGAGTTGGACACGACTGAATGGATCACATCAACACCATCAATCAACTTATATTATTCAGCTCTTGAAATCTCATTTCCAGGAAGTTGATTGCATCACTCATGTCAGCTTCATCCAAGTAGTGTGGTAACAATCATCTCAAACATACAGTACTCCAAAACACAATGTGTATTCCTTATAATTCATTACTTAGGTCTCTTAATCTCATTTTCTTCAAAGATCTTCTGTTGATCAAAGATGAATTTGCCAACATTAAGAGTAGTTCAGAAAGGAAGCCTTACACTTGGCAAACTATGACCAGATCAAGATTTTAACGAGGGGGTTCTTGGTGCTCTCTGAGCTTGGTTGTCTTCCTGCAGGTATTTCATTGCCCAAACTAGGTAACATCATCAGTGCTAGAAGGGAGTGGGATTATATTGTATATAAAGAGAGCAAACCCCATTCCCTTCTAGCACTGATGATGTTACCTAGTTTGGGCAATGAACTATCTGCCAACAAACAACAACAACCCCACAACCAAGCTCAGACAGCATCAAGGACCCCTCATTTCAATCCCAAGCCACAAATATTCCCTTTACAAGTTTTTAATATTCTGGATGAATTCTGAAAAGATGTCACCGGGCCTATTCTTGTCTTTATTGCATTATTACTGAAATACAGATAAATCACTTAACAACCAGGTTACTGATTTACCAACTGAGTGATTCACTTAGCAAGTGTGACAAGACAGAAAATGGTAAGAAAATTCACTTAACTGCCTCGCTTAGCAACAGAATTTTTGGGCTCAATCATGGTCATAAGTCAGGCCTCCTTATGTCCAAACAAACAAGCTCAGAGCACATCAATGACTCAATAGTTCAGCTCTAAGCTTATTAGCACGATGTAGTACATCTTCAGGTTACATCTTAATAAACGTAAATCTGACTTATAAGTGACAGTTGATAGTATTAGGTTGAAAGTTGAAAGTATTAGGTTTGTGATTCTCTGACGAAAAGGAGGGATAAGCAGCAAAAATAAAAATTACTATTCTGCCCGTGGCTGTTTTCCTTATAGAACAGATTACAGATGGTCCTCATTTAGTGACTGCCTCATTTAGCAGCTGTTTGCAGTTATGATGGTGATGAAAAAGTAACTATGGCCACTCCTTGTCTTTACTATGGCAGGTCTGTAAAGTAAAGGAGGGCTGAAGCTAGATCATAAACAGCCGTTTTGCTAAGCTATTGCTTTACTTAACAATCAAGTTGCAGCTCCCTACTATGGTTGCTAAACGAGGACTGCCTCCATTTCAAGACATCTCGCCATGACTACAGTGGAATAGAGAGACCTAATGAAAGGTCTCCTTATCTCATGAACTGAAGAACCTGGCTTTAAAAGGTAGAAAAATAAAAACAAAATGCTGGTTATAGATCAGAATCAGAGTGTGTGAGGTGCCCTTATACCAGTTGTGATTACTTCAAAGAGAAAAGACCGGTTTTGTCTAGCAAAATACTTCCAAGACACCAGTAAAAGGAGGCCTATATTTATTTGAGAATGATGAAGAGTAATCTTCCAAATTCAGGAAGGACTTTGCCTCTAGTTAAAACCCACTTCTGATCTTTAAGTATGTTTCAGACTGTGCTTAAGTACCCTTGCGTGATTAAGCGATCTCATTCAAGAAAAAAAAGAACAAGTTATCTCATCCTGAAAATCAAGTTTTCTTTCCTTTGACTTACAGACATGTAGAAATATTTCTTAGGCACTTTCTTACATATAAAATATAGAGTGGCATCAGTGTGCATGAATTTATAATGACATAAACACAAGGTTTAGGTATTATTGCAGGAAGGTTATGTATAGTATTTCAAGGCCTCACTAAAACGTTAGTTTAATTTCTGAAAACATACAGGCCTAGTATCCTATTCTTACAAAACCATGTACATTCTTGCAGAAGCTATACTAAAACAGTGAGGACTTTTTGGGGGGAGGGGCATATCTGTCAAAGAGATACTGCCTTGTGTCCCATAGCCAGGTAAATCAATCACAGAAATATAACAGTATAAAACTTGGAGATCCTAGTCCAAACTATCTCTAAAGTGAGACTGATATGGTCTAGTAATTAAAATTTCAGGCTATAACACTGATTGTGGGGCCTTTGGTGTTCTCAGAGCTTGGTTTTCTTGCAGATGTTTCATTGCCCAACTAGCGAACACTTTCAACAAATTTGATCATGAAATGTCTATAAGAAGACAGCCAAGATTAACAGTTAAGTCATCTTTTAAAGATACTTTTTCTTGTTAATGTCTTTTGGGTTGCTTTTTTCCTTTTGTTCTTTTTTAAATATTTCAGCATTTTGTATTTTAACTTCCTTTGAATAAGCTAAAATTTCCCCAATGCAAAACCATCAAACTCAGAGAGCACTAAGGACCCCACAATTCAACCCTGAGCTACAAATCTTCTTTTCAATTATTTCATACAAATCTTTTCTATTGGTACCAGGCAAACAATCAAGTCGAAAACACAGTAGAAAAGTAGAGAATCTTGATCAAGAAAATACCAAGAAGACATTCCCACCAAAATGACAGGTTGTTACAATGTATAAACAGAGAGCAAAACCCCCTTCCTTCTAGCACTGATGTTCTCCAGCTGGGTCATGAAACGTCTGCAAGAAAACCACCTATCTCAGAGACATCTCCATTCAACCCCTGATTTACAAACATTACAAAATACACCCCCCAAAAGATGCTATAGGGCACTGGACACCAGAACAACTAGACACAAGGACACTTTTCCCCCAAATGCCATCACTCTGCTAAACAAATAATTCCCTCAACACTGTCATACTATTATTTAGTAAGACTGTGTTACTATTCTTCTTCTCATCCATCATATTCCAATCTCCTCCCACTTAAGACTATAACCATGTTGCTTTTATCTTCACAATTTATGTTTTGTTTCCTATTATGATTTGATTACTTATTAGTAACCTATGAGTATTACTAAGTGTTGTATCTTATGATTTTTGATGAGTGTATTTTATTTTTTCTTTATGCATATTCAGAGCTTATGCACAGAAGACAAATTGTGTGTCCCAATCACACTTGGCCAATAAAGCTTGCTTGCTCTATCTCTTCTCTTCCTTTCTCTTTCATCTATCTATCTATCTATCTATCTATCTATCTATCTATCTATCTATC
>NW_020769372.1:232597-244916 GCF_900518735.1 Pseudonaja textilis
GAATAGAATAGAATAGAATAGAATAGAATAGAATAGAATAGAATAGAATAGAATAAAGCAGGAGCTAGACTAGAGTAGAGAAGACAGAATGCAAAAGAATAGGAGAGGAGAGTAATAGAGTAGAGTAGAGTAGAGTAGAGTAGAATAGAATAGAATAGGAATAGAATAGCAGAGTTGGAAGGGACCTTGGAGGTCTTCTAGTCCAACCCCCTGCTCAGGCAGGAAACTCTACATCACTTCAGACAAATGGTTATCCAATCTCTTCTTTAAAAACATCCAGTTGGAGCACCTACAACTTCCGGTAGCAAGCCGTTCCACTGGTTAATTGTCCTCACTGTCAGGAAATTCCTCCTTAGTTCCAGGTTGAATCTCTCCTTGATTAGTTTCCACCCATTGCTTCTTGTCCTGCCTTCTGGGGCTTTGGAGAATAGCTTGACTCCCTCTTCTTTTGAGGCAGCCCCTGAGATTTTGGAACCTTGCTATAACGTCACCCCTAGTCCTTCTTTTCATTAAACGAGACGTACCCAATTCCAGCAACTGTTCTTTGTATGTTTTAGCCTCCCTTAATCTTCGTTGCTGTTCTCTGCACTCTTTCCAGAGTCTCAACCTCCTTTTCACATCGTGGCAACCCAAACTGAATGCCGTCTTCCAAGTGTGGCCTTCCCAAGTGATGTTAACACTGCACATGATCTTGATTCTGTCCCTCTGTTGATGCAGCCTAGAACTGCGTTGGCCTTTTTGGCAGCTGCGGCACACGGCTGGCTCCTATTTAAGTGATTGTCCACTAGGACTCCGAGATGCCTCTCACAGTTACTGCTATTGAACCAGGTAACACCTATATTATACCTGTACACAGGAGCAAGGGATGATAGTCCACTGGGACTCCAAGATCCCTCTCTCACTGTTGAGCCAGGTACCACATATACTGTACCTGGGCATTTGGGTTTTTCTTGCCTAAGTGCAGAACCTGACTTTTTTCACCCTTGAATTTCATTTTGTTAGATAGCGCCCAATGTTCAAGTCTGTCAAGATCCATCTCCTTAAGCCCATCTCCTGGAGCGCTCCTGGCTATTCCTGCCAGCTTGGTGTCATCTGCATATCTGATGAGTTCCCCATCTAACGGTAGTGACCGTTCAAAGTTACAATATCGACCCGCGCCCATTTTTCACATGACGTGTGCAGCCTGATCGTGTGAACAAAATTCACACGCTTGGCCACTGACTCATATTTATGACAGTCGCAGGTTCACGCGATTCCCCTTTTGCGACCTGCTGGCAAGCCAAGTCAATGGGGAAGCCAGATTCACTCAACAGACGTGTTTCTCACTTAACGACGGCAGTGATTCCCTTACCCGCGGTGACAAAAAACATGAAATGGAGGGAAAAACACGCTTAAGAAATAGTCTCCCTTAATAACAGAAATTTCGTGCTCAATTGTGGTCATATTTTGAGGACTACCTATGTTCCAAATACAGCCCAATATTAATGGTTGTAAGTTAAGGACTACGTTTCATTGCTGCATCCAAGCACCTTGTCCAAAAGACCCTGGAGACCTTGAGGAATTATTCTCCTTTTGCCAGGTGTTTTTTTTTTTGCAATTCGTCTTTATTTTTGGCCACATCTCGCTTCCAACATCTGCACAGAGGAGGTCAGGAGACCTGGTGTGCCCCGTACACACAACAGGTGTGTCCCTTTTTGTTGACTGGCAGAGCTTGGAGAAAATGCGGCCAAACTGGATCGGCCTGGATGAGGCTTTAATTTTTTTTTTAAATGGTGTCTTGTTGACTAATTGCACCTGGCCTGCTTTTCTTTCTTTCTTTTTTCTTTTGGAAAAAAAGTTTTTTTTATTTTTAAAAACAAACATAGACAAACATAAACATAAAACAACTAATAAAATCTTCTTTCAATTATACAGTGTGTCAGTTGGTACATATTTCTTGTGCACAAAAACTAGTTTTTTCCTCAAGTTAAAGTTTACATTCATATTACATTAGTCAACTTTCCATATTATATTATTATTACATCATCATTAGACTTTAATTTCAAATCCATATTATTCTTTGGAGTAATGATTTTACTTTTTAATTCATATTATTCTGTAATAATCGATTGTAACCTATCATTACTATTGTGTTATACTTCAATTTCCTGCTTTTCTAACCATTGATAGAATAAATCCCACATCTTAAAATATTCTTTTTCTTCTTGCTCTCTTATTGCTAATGTTAATCTACTCATTTCTGCACATTCCATTCTTTCCTTAATCACCTCCTCCTCCTCTATGAGACTGACTTGCTTTTCTGACTTGATTTTGGGACCATCAGAAAGGTCCCTCTGGGCTTCTGCCTCGGGGTGCTTAAACATGGTTTGGGCGCTCCTGAATTTCATTGGATATCATATCTGGAGTACTAATAACCGTGGTTTCCTGGAAGGTGATGCCCTCCATGCAAAAATGGGAGCCGTCATCCTTGTAATGCACGGATGAGAAAGTTGTACGTACCTTAAATCATCGGTGGGCTATTGATTTCCCCCGTGACAGACTAGGGACTTGCCCTCTCGTTGTTGTCAGGGACTGTTCTTGGCGAAGAGCAAACCCTACTCCCTTCTAGCACTGATAGCGTTACCTAGTTGGGTCATGAAACGTCGGCAAGAAAATCACCAAGCTCACAGAGTAGCAAGGACCCCACAATTCTCCTCCTCCTCCTCCTTGTCCACCACCACCACCACCACATAAAGTTCACTCCCTTCTAGCACTGATAACATTACTTAATTGAATTATGAAACGTCTGCAAGAAAACCACCAAGGTCAGAGAGTACCAAGGACCCCACAGTTCTCCTCCTCTTCCTCTCTGCAAACTCCACTCCTTTCTAGCACTGATGATGTTACCTAGTTGGGTCATGAAATGTCTGCAAAAAGAACCAAGCTCAAAGAGTACCAGGGATCCCACAGTCTCTTCTCCCTCCTCTCCTAATTCTGCAAACCCCACTCTATTCTAATATTGATGACATTATATAGTTGGGTCATGAAATGTCTACAAGGAAACCAGTAAGCTCAGAGAGCACCAACGACCTCACAATTCTCCTCCTCCTCCTCCTCCTCCTCCTCCTCCTCCTCCTCCTCCTCTCTATAAACGCCATTGCCTTCTAGCACTAATGATGTCCCCTACTTGTATCATAAAATATCTCCCAGAAAACCACCAAGCTCAGAGAGCACCATGGACCCTACAGTCCTCTTCCTCTTCCTTCTCAACTCCACACCTTCTAGCACTGATAACGTTACCTAGCTGGGTCATGAAACGTCTGAAAGAAAGCCACAAAACTCAGAGAGCACAAAGGATCCCACAGTCATCGTCCTCCTCCTTTCCACAAACTACATTCCCTTCTAGCACTGATGAAGTTACCTAGCTGGGTAGTGAAATGTCTGCAAGAAAACCACTAAGCTCAGAGAGCACCCTGGATCCTACAGTTGTCCTGCTCCTCCTCCTCCTCCTCCTCCTGCTCCTCCTCCTCCTCCTCCTCCTCTGCAACCCCCCCCTTCTAGCACTGATGATGTTACTTAGTTGGGTTGTGAAATGTCTGCAAGAAAACAGAGGTGAGCACCGAGGACCTCACCGTTTAACCCCGAGCTACAAATATTCTCTGCTATCAATGAGCCCGTCCTCCACCTTTCCGTGTAGCTTCCTAATCCATAATACCTTCTTGAAATGTCTCAACCCACCCCACCCGTCTCTTGCAGTTGTTTGTAGTCGACGTCCAAACTGGGCAGATCACCAAGATCCCCATCCTGAAGGATCGAGAGCCCCACATCGTCAACCAGCAGGGCTGTGGGATCCACGCCATCGAGCTCAACCCTTCCCGGACCCTCTTGGCCACCGGGGGCGATAACCCCAACAGCCTGGCTATTTATCGCCTGCCCACCCTCGATCCCATCTGCGTGGGAGACGTAAGTTCCTTTCCAGGGGCAAAGATGGCGGGGAAAGCTTTGAGACGAGCTCTCAAGAAGGTCGGATTGGGTACAGGAAGTCCTCGACTTAACAACAGTCCGTTCAAAGTTGCAACAGTGCTGGCCAAAAGTGACTTAGGGCTGTTGTTCACTCGTACGATCTTTGTGGCATCCCTGTGGGTCACCTGATCAGAATCCAGAGGCTTGGCAACTGGCGTGTACTTAATGACTGTCATTGCAGAGTCCCCGAGTCACGTGATACCCTTTTGCGACCGCCCGACAGACCAAGTGTCAACTCGTAAAGCATTCCAATGCATGTTTTCAAGTTGCCATAAACTAGGGGGCGGGGAATCTGAAGGAGCAGTACATCAGTTTAAAACCAGGAGTACATTCCACCCGCATCTTAAAAAGATTGTAGCTAGGCTACCGGATCTTCTGCCCTGAAAATCCTTCATTGGAGAATCTGATTGATGACATTCAGCCCGTGGATGTGCTTTATTGGAGAATCTGATTGATGACACACCCGGGGGAGGGGGGAAACAGGGTCACGGGGAACTGTAAATTACATATGCCAGAGTTGGCTTCATTTAGGTTAATGCCGGCACGTTGCTTCTCATAAGTCTTCTGAATTCTTTTGGCCCGAGGCTCGTGATTTAATTAGGGCAATCACCGGAACCCTGACACAAAGTTAACGGGGGAAGCCTTTTACTTAACCGCTGGGTTACTAACTTATCCACTGCAGTGATTCACTTAACAACGGAGGCAAGAAAGGTCATAACACGGGGCAAAACTCCCTTTGCAAATGACTCCCCGAAACTTGGGGCTCTGTTTGGGTTGTAAGTCGAGGACTACCCGTATTGTCTTGGTAACTTCGGTGAAGAGTCGTTTAAAATCCCTGTGGAATTGTTGAGGCTATCAGGATTCCGGCAGTGACCCCCATTTAAATCACGAGTCTCGAGCCAAACTTCCAAAACTTCAAAAGGATTTATTGGGAGTTAACATGTCCGGCACTGCCCTGGGTGTAGCCGACTCTGAGGCACATCATACATTGTCACCCTTGACCCTGGTTTTCCCCCACCCCCTGGGTGTATCGTAATCCATATTCTCAAATGGGACACCTCCATAGCCCAGAGTCATCAATCATGCTCTCCAGTTAGAATTTTGCACGGCAGAAACTTCAGTCACCTAGTTACTATCTTTGAAAACATTTATGGAATGCGCTTTCGGTTTTGCAAGCTGCTGCACTGCTCCCGCCTCCCTTTCTGTTGGCAACTCTAAAAAGACCAGAGAAATATTGTAGGAGTTGACAGAGGCATTGAAAGGCAATCGATTGAGCCAACTTGTTCTCTTTTTCATTACGCCGTTAGTCCTTGACTTATGACAGTTCATTTAGCGACCATTCACTAAGTTTACGCTGGCACTGAAAAAAAGTAACTTATGACCACTTGTCATGCTTAACAACCGTGGCAGCGCCCCCATGATCACGTGATCAAAAGCTTGGCAACTGTCATGTACTTGCGCCGCTTGCACTATTCTGCGGGTTACGTGATCCCCGTTTGTGACCTTTCCCGACCAGCTTCTGACAAGCAAAGTCAATGGGGAAAGCTGGATTCACTTAATAGGTGACTCACTTAAGAACGGCAGTTTCAGTTAACAACGGTACCCCCAAAAGGTAGTAAAATCGGATATGATTCACTTAACAAATGCCTTGCTTAGCAATGGAAATTCCGGTCCCAGTTCTCGTATGTCAAGGACTGTACTGTACCTGTACTCAAGTACTGTAAAAATACGTTCAAATTTCTTCAACGGTCGGTGAGCATTGACTGTGCTACAATCACCTGATTTCTTCTCCTTCACGCTATTTCTTCTTTCTTTCTTTCTTTTTAGGATGGACACAAAGATTGGATATTTTCTATTGCATGGATTAGTGATACGATGGCTGTTTCTGGTAACCCTCAAAACTATTATTATTATTAATTATTTTTATTTTTATTATTATTATTATTATTATTATTATTATTATCAAATAAATCGTACTTTTTAGAGGAGATGTGTTCAAATTTCATTACAGCCATGAGCCCAGATATAAACAAAATGTTGACTAAAAATATTACAACATTCAGGGGGTCTCCAACCCTGGCTTTTTTATGGTTTGTGGGCTTCAACTCCCAGAATTCCCCAGCCAATGCATGCTGGCTGGGGAATTCTGGGAGTTAAAGTCCACAAGTGGTAAAGTTGCCAAGGTTCGAGGCCACTGTGTTCTACTCTCTCTCTCTACCTATACGTATACCTCTACCTACCTACATCTATCTATCTATCTATCTATCTATCTATCTATCTATCTATCTATCTATCTATCTATCTATATCATTCATCTATCTATCTTTATCATCTATCTCATTCATCTATCATCTATCTATAGTATATCCTTCGTCTATCTATCTCATCTATCATCTATCAATCAATTATCTATCATCTAGCTTATAATAATATTTCTGCCTTGTCCAGTGATATGTTACGCGGAATATTTCGAATTCATATTTTTATAGTATTTTATTCACACTATATGCATGTTTCGTATAGTTTTATCCTTTTTTAACATTCTAAGCCATCCAGACTTCCTGGACAGCCTACAAATCAGGATAGGATAGAATAGGATAACAGAGTTGGAAGGGACCTTGGAGGTCTTCTAGTCCAATCCCTGCTCAAACAGGAGACCCGATAGCATTTTAGAAAAATGGTTCTCCAATCTCTTCTTAAAGACTTCCAGAGATGGGGCACCCACAATTTCTGGTGGCAAGCTGTTCCCCTGGTTGATTGCCTTCACTGTTAGAAAGTTTCTCCTTAGTTCTAAGTTGGCTTTCCCTCTGTGGATTAACAGAGTTGGAAGGGACCTTGGAGGTCTTCTATCCCACCCCTGCTCAAGCGGGAGATCCTATGCCATTCTGGACAAATGGCTGTCCAATCTCTTCTTAAAAACCTACAGGGATGGAGCAGCCACAACTTCTGGTGGCCAGCTGTTCCACTGGTTAATTGTCCTCACTGTTAGGAAATTCCTCCTCAATTCCAGGTTGAATCTCTCCTTGATCAGTTTCCATCCTTTTTGGTTCTTGTCCTGCCCTCTGGTGCTTTGGAGACTAGCTTGACCCCCTTCTTCTTTGGGGCAGTCCTTCAAATATTGGAAGACTGCTGTCATGTCACCCCTGGTTCTAGACACTCCCAGTTCCAGCAACCGTTCTTTAAATTGAACGAATGAATAAATATTCTCCTTTCTTGGACCTGCTTTCGAAGTGGGCTTGAACGTGCTTCTTTCCGGCAGGTTCCCGAGATGGTTCAATGGGCCTCTGGGAAGTGACGGATGAAGTCTTGGCCAAGAGTGACGCCCGGCGCAACCTGTCGCAACCCGTCCCCGTCTATGCCCACATCACCCACAGGGCCCTGAAGGACATACCCAAGGAGAACACCAACCCAGCCAACTGCAAAGTCCGGGCGCTTGCTTTCAACAACAGGAACAAGGTTGGGACAATGGAGAGACAGGTAGTCCTCGGCGTACGACCATAATTGAGCCCAACGTTTCCATTGTTAAACGTGTGGTGCGGTGGCCTAGAGATGGAGCTCTCGCCTCACAATCAGGAGGCTGTGAGTTCGATCTTAGGTAGAGGCAGGCATTCAGTATATCTGCTGAATAAAACTCCACATTGGGGACAGGAAGGGCATCTGGCCAGGCAATGCTCAGCTCCATTCAGGTGGCCCAGACTCCACCCTGCCAAGGGATTATGGGGTCATTTAAAGAAGATGATTTCCGTTGTTAAGTGAGACATTTCTTAAGTGAGTTTTGCCCTGTGTCAGGGTTCCGGCAATTACTCCCAATTAAATCATGAATCTCAAGTTGAACATCTAAAACTTCAAAAGGATTTATTGGGAGTTAACATGACTGGAATTGCCTGGGTGTAGCCGACTCCGAGGCACATCATTCATTGTCACCCTTGACCCTGGTATTTCCCCCCCACCCCCTGGGTATATCCTAATTCATATTCTCCAATGGGACACCTCCATAGCCCAGAGTTTCTCAATCATGCTCTCCAGTTAGAATTTTTCAGGGCAGAAACTTCAGTCACCTAGTTACTACCTTTGAAAACATTTATGGAATGCACTTTCAATTTCCAAGCTGCTACACTGCTCTCCTCTCCCTTTCTGTTGGCAACTCTAAAAAGACCAGAGAAATATGAGTCGACTCCCTGTTTTTTACAACCTTTTCTGCCTCAGTTGTTAAGTCAGTCCCTGAGGTTGTTTAAATAAGCCACATAGTTGTTTATTGAATCTGGCTTCCCCCTTGACCTTTGTCAGAAGGTCACAAAAGGAGACCACGTAACCCTGGAACTCTACAACAGTCATAGGTACGTGCCTATTGCCAAGCATCTTAATGTTTTTTTTTGTAATCAAGTTTTTTTTTAATTTCAATCTGCACATACACAGCAATACATTAACAGTGTGGCATCAATATATCATACATTTTAGCATAGACAAAATTAATAATGCCAATTCTATCTCTTAATACACATGTTCACATTAAATCATAATCTTTCATTGCTTATTTTCAACATTTCAATACTCTCTCCTAATGCCAACCACCTAGTACCAACATACCTAGTAATTTCATTATTCAATTTCCTCCCCAGTTTTGTTTTTGTTTTAAAATAAAAAAATTCTCACTTGGCAAGCAGTGCGGTTCCAGGTTTCACACCTCAATATGACAACATGACCATAGTTACCTATTCATTATATTTATTCAATTTCATATCACGTTTTCCTTATGAGCATTAAATACTAAACTTATCCAATTCCAATTCATGTTATAACTTGTTTCATTTTTCTTAGGATATTCTCATAGCGTCTTAATTTTGATCACACGACCACAGGGGATGCTGCGAAGATCGTAACTCTGGAAAATGGTCATAAGTCACTTTTTTCAGTGCAGTTGTAACTTTGAACGGTCACTAAATGACCGGTCAAAGGCTCCCTGTATTTCTAGAGGTAATCCTCGACTTAACAATAGTTTGTTTAGACTGCAGACCGCTACTGTGTTGACCCAAAGGGGCGTGGCACAAAAGCAACAAAGTCAAAAAAGTAGGTAAATTAATTCCTCCAACTTGGCCTCCAATGTCCAGTTATCATCGGCTGGAGAAAAAACTCTCCCAAGAACAGTTTTTAACGGGAAGAAATTTCATCCGCACCCAGACTACATATAGATTATAAATAAAAACCAACACAAACCACATTGCAGCAATTAATGAGACAGGGCAGGATAAGGAATGGCAGACTTCAAAAGATAACGAAACACACACAGTTGGGAGGATGCCAGAACCCAGATAAGACTTGACAAACAAAGATAATTTACATTTTGCTTCCAGTAAGGTGCTGTGCACAAATACCCTTTTTAAATCCTGTTTTCCCAGCTGCAGCTAATGAAGGGAATCGGGGCCTTTTTCTCCCCCGTAACCCACATTGCTCCCTTCTCCGCTCCTCCCTGCATGCCTTAGGATGAAGAGGGGGTGGCCGTGGGTCTTCCTCTGTGCCCTTCCCCAGTTTCCTCCACAGCCACCAGAGCCACACTCCCACTCCCTGTCAGCAGATTCCAACAGGGGCATGACAGCTACCCTGGTCTAGTGCCCTGCTAAGCGGTAAACCATCATTTAGATATGATGATAATGGCTACATTCGGATGGTGCTAAGCCAAAACCAAGCAGTCTGAAGATTTCTGCAATACTGGTAGTTCTTGACTTACAACCATTTCTTTAGTGACTGTTTGAAGTAACAATAGCACTGGAAGAAAGCTGCTTTTCCCACTTTTTCGTCATGTGATCAAAATTCGGACGCTTGGCAATGGGTTCACATTTATGACGGTCGCAGGATCCTGGGTCGCGGGATCTCCTTTGGCAACCTTCTGACAAAGTCAGTGGGGAAGCCAGATTTACCTAATGACTGTGTGACTAAATTTAACAGTCGCAGTGATTCGACTTAACTGTGACGAGAGTCATAAAATGGGAGCAAAGCTCACTTAACAACTGTCTCGCGAAGCAATGGCTCAATTGTGATCGTAAGTGGAGGACCACCTGCCTGTAAACTCAGCCTCTCTTTTCAGAAAAAAATCAAAATGGCTAATTATTAAGGGGTGCAAGTGGAAAATTTCACGTCCCAGTTGCCTAAACGGTTAATATTTTTTCTCTTCCAGGAACTGGGAGCTGTTTCTCTGGATGGATATTTTCACCTCTGGAAAGCAGAACACATGCTGTCCAAGGTAACTCCCTTCACACCTGCCCACAGAAGTTCATAGAATACAAGAGAATAATGGAATAGAGAATAAGAACAGAATAGGGAATAGAATAGAATAAGAATAAGAAGAGAAGAATAAGTAGAATAGAATAGAAAATAGAAGAGATGAGAATGTAATAAAAATAGAAACACGAGAAGAGAAACGAGAATAGAAAATAGAATAGAATGCAGAATATAATATGATATAGAATAGAATAGGAGAATAGAACAGAATAGAATGCAGAACATAAATAATATAGACCAGAAAATAGAATAGAATAAGGAATAGAATAGAATAAGTAGAATAGAATAATAAGTAGAACAGAACAGGAGTTGGAAGGGACCTCTGGGGGTCTTCTAGTCTAGCCCCCTGCTCAAGCAGGAGACCCTATACCATTTCAGACAAATGGTTGTCCAGTGTCGTCTTAAAAGTCTCCAGTGATGGGGCACCCACACCATCTGGTGGCCAGCTGTTCCACTGGTTAATTCTCCTTGCTGTCCAGAAATTCCTCCTTATTCCCCGTGGTTTCTCTCGTGGATTAGTTTCCCTCCATCGCTTCTTGTCTTGCCTTTCGGTGGACAAGAAGGACCTTCTGTTAGATCGATGAACACAGCAGGTTAAAAACTAAACTAGAATTTCCTGGTTTGGGTGTAAGGGCGAACTTGGCTTTGCGCCGGGTTGTGCTGACAACCAGCACAGTGGAATCGGGCCAAATTATTTTTGGGTCAAAGAGTTGTGCATTCAAAAACAACATTTCTGTTGTGTTGTAAAGCTTCATCATCCACCGAAATTTCTGTACACGTTCCCGAGGGAGAAAATAAGGAAGCTTTTGTTGGCATAAGTTACACGCATAACATCAAAGTTTAAAACCCAGTGCTTTTTTAAACAAAGGATTGTTTGTGATCTGTGATGCTAAGGCCTGCGTTACAGGTACTCCTTGAGTTATGACCGGTCACTTAATGACTGTAGAAAGTTATAGCGACCTGTGCCAATATTTAGGTATAGTATTAATCAGAAAAAAAATCAGAATCGAGCTGGAAGGGGCCTTGGAGGTCTTCTAGTCCAACCCCTTGCTCGTACAGGAGATCTAATAAGAGACCTGGGTATTTTACGTTCCCTGGGTCACCTCTGGCCCTTTGGCTGTCCCTGTCTAGCCCGCGTGAGATCCATTGGAAATTAAAAATCAAATGTACATAAGTGTACACACCATGCACACAACACAACGGCATGGCTTTCATTTTGAAGGTTACTTTTTTCCCCCCCGCAATTTTTCCTCTATTGGTTTGGCCCTCCACAAGAGTTCCAGTTTTTCATGTGGCCCCTCGGGAAAATTAATTGCCAATCCTTGGTCTATAACTGGGGGTTTCTCCAAACTTCACAACTTTTAAGATTTGTGAACTCCAGCTCCCAGAATTCCCCAGCCAGCTGCTGTCTGGGGAATTCTGGGGATTGAAGTCCAGGAAGTTCTAAAAGGTGGCCACGTTTGGAAAGCCGAAGCTTAGGCCTGCCAGTCTCAACTCTTTGTCTGTGGAAAGTAGCCTGCGTGGTCTGGTTGCAATCTCAGTTGTGTGGCGGATTGCGTACCTTGTGTGAAATCCCTGCTAGGGAGGGTGTCCGTGGCGTCCAGCTGTAAAATATATCCAGAAGTGGCTCTGATTCGGCTTATTTCAGTGTCCTTCGGACTTTCCGTGGTTTGTGTGGGTCTTCCAATGTTCACCCAGGTTTTTCCCCCCCGCCCCTTTCTGGCTTTTGCAGCTCCTCTCCACCAAGCTACCCTACTGCCGGGAGAACGTGTGTTTGGCCTATGGTCAGGAGTGGTCGGTGTACGCCGTGGGGTCTCAGGCCCATGTCTCTCTCCTGGACCCCCGGCAGCCTTCCCACAAGGTTAAGTCCGTCTGCTCCAGAGAGCGAGGAAGCGGTAAGGATGCCTTCCGGGGAACATTCGTGGGTGCGGTATGAAAAATGTTGGGGATCCAACTCTTCCCCCCCCCCACAACTCAGAGCCTGCCTTCCTTCCTTCCTTCCTTCCTTCCTCTTCCTTCCTTCCTTCCTTCCTTCCTTCCT
>NW_020769372.1:245268-256105 GCF_900518735.1 Pseudonaja textilis
TCTCTCTCTCTCTCTTTTCTTTTCCTAACTTCCTTTCCTCTCCTCCCATCTCCCCTTCTCTCTTCTCCCCTTCCCTCCCTTTTCTTTCCCTGTACTTATAATGGTTGTAGCATCCTGGGGATTCTCATTTGCAGCCTTGGGGAGTTTCTGACAAGCAGAGACAATGGCGGGGAAGCCAGATTCACTTAATGACCGCGTCATTCACGTGACTTCAGCAATTTGCTTAAGTACGGTAAAACCTGGCGAGACTCACTTAACAACCGTCTGCTCAGCCAGCCAGGGGAGTTTTGGGCTCCGTTGTGGTCGTAGGTCAAGGACCTACCTGCAGGGCCGGGATTGGTTGCCGGTGTTCCCTAATGCCTCCGTCCCTCTTCCGCGACAGGCATTCGCTCCGTGAGCTTCTACGAGCACATCATCACGGTGGGGACCGGGCAGGGCTCCTTGCTGTTTTATGACATCCGAGCCCAGAGGTTCCTGGATGAGAAACCGCCCCAGAATTTCTACGGATCAAAATTGGCAGGAAGTGAAATTCTCAAGCTCTCAACCGGAAAAGGTTGGCTGGTGAGTAGCTGCAGAAAGAGGAGACTGGGGGGCTCAGGTGGGCTCCCCGAGAAGTCCACGGGAGGGGTCGTCAGGCTACGGAGAGCCTTAGAAACCAGGTGCTGCGCGTAGGTTTGTCCTTCGGCAGTCTGCATTATCGGGGTGGAAGTGATAGCTGGTCAGTTGAAAAAGAGGCAGGATGGATCCCAAAACTTCACCAGCAATCACTCAGTCAGTGACAGCTAGTTTGGTCCAGCTAGAAACCAGGAGATGGTGAGTTCAAGTCCTGGCTTACTCATAAAAGCTGGCTGGGTGGTTTTCTGCCAATCACCAGGAGACAGTGAGTTCTAGTCCTGCCTTAGACGTAAAAGCCGGCTGGGTGACTTTGGGCCAGTCACTAGGAGATGGTGAGTTCTAGTCCTGCCTTAGATGTAAAAGCCGGCTGGGTAACTTTGGGCCAGTCACTAGGAGATGGTGAGTTCTAGTCTTGCCTTAGACATGGAAATTGGCAGGGTGACCTTAGGCCAATCACCAGGAGACGGTGAGTTCTAGTCTTCTAGTCTTGCCTTAACCACGAAAACCGACAGGGTGACCTTAGGCCAATCACCAGGAGATGGTGAGTTCTAGTATTGCCTTAGACATGAAAGCTGGCTGGGTGACTTTGGGCCAGTCACTAGGAGATGGTGAGTTCTAGTTCCACCATAGGCACGAAAGCTAACTGGGTGAATCTGGACTAATCACCAGGAGATGGTGAGTTCTAGTCCTGCCTTAGGCAAGCAATCCAACAGGGTGTCATTTGGGGCCAGTCCCTCATTCTGAGCCCATGACATCATTGGGTAACAAGCTGGTCAGTCGATTCCTGCTGCCAGACACAATTGATGCAAGTGGGGGCTAATCCAGGAATTGGTTTAGCTCCTCCTGTCTTTCTTCCTCGGTCCCAGGGAGATGCAGGTAGTCCTCAACTTTTGTTTCATGACCAAAGTAACGGCACTAACAAAAAAAAGTGAACATTTCTCACACAACTATTGCAGCAAACCCATTGACACATGATTAAAATGTAGGTGCTTAGCCATTGACTCGTACTTATGACGGTTGTGGTGTCCCAGGACTCACGTCATCCCCTCTGGCGACCTTCTATCAAGCCACATCCACGGGGGAAGCCAGATTCACTTAACGACCGTGTGACTAGCTTGACAACCTGCAGTGGTTCGCTTAACGACGGTGGCAGGAAATCTCATAAAACAGGGCCAAACTCGGCGAGCGGCTGTGACGCTGGAGGGCTCAATAATTGTGGGCCATAAGCTGAGGACTGCCCGTAGAGACCGGCTCTTGGGAAGGCAGTGGGTTGCACTCGCTAACTGACGTCCGCTTCCTTTTTTGACAGAATCATGACGAAACCTGGAGGAATTACTTTTCGGACATCAGTTTCTTCCCCAACGCGGTTTACACGCACTGCTACGACTCGTCGGGCACGAAGCTTTTCGTGGCAGGAGGCCCTCTCCCTTCTGGACTCCACGGGAATTACGCCGGCCTCTGGAGCTAATGATGCTTTTCCCCCCAACCTGAAAAGGGAAAGCCTCTGGAAAGAAAGTGGCTTTCTTCTCCTCCTTCTCCTCCCCTCCCTCGCCTTCATTTCCTCTCCTTTTTTAAAAACAAAAGGATTTGTGGACCTTCCCGTCTTCTGGTTTTGATGCCACTCGGGGTTTAAAAATACACACACACACATTTTTTTTTAAAGGAGGAAAAACCGTCGAGACTCCCAGAAGTTTTTGTACATTTTTAAAAATGGGGTGGTGTTTTTGTTTTTTTTTTAATTTCTTTTGGGTTGTTGTGGTTGTTGTGGTTGTTGACCTGCTTTGATCTTTCTACGATAGAGTGAGGGTTGGCACCCTTTTTATTGCATTTCCTAAAAACAGCGGCGTCTTTGGCCCCAAGCTCAGGCCAACCGACTGACCGACCCTAAGTCTCATTTTCCTTCTCTTACTTCGCTGGGAGGTAGGATTCCTCGATGCGATCGGCTGCTGCCGAGCTTTCTATGAAAGCCCAGGGGCTGTGTGTGCGCGCGCATGCGCACACTTGTGTGTGTACATGTACGTGCAGGTATTTTTGTCGGTCACCTTTCCTGGAATAAAAATGATCCAATTAAAAATCAACATGTATTTATACCGCAGACCCTTCTACCTAATCCACGGAGTTAGGTCTGCCCTGCCCCTAAACTCTTGGGTCAATCTTTTGGAAGTGCAGGTTTTATAAGGATGCCGTTTTCGTCGCTGAGCCAATGTGGCACCTCCGTTGTCGTTTTTTAATTTATAAAAGTCTACCATGTTAATTCAAGAGAGAGAGAATTAAAGACAACCACTGAGAACCAGGAACACAACTTCAACATTCTGTTAAGTTTACAGGTGTGTATGCGTATCTATATATCTACTGTATATCTATACCCTTTTTCCCCCAAAATACGACCTACCCTGAAAGTAAGTCCTAGCTTGATTTTTTATATGTGCATCCAATTTAAGCCCCCCGCCCCCAAGCCCTAATTAAGATCCTGCCCACTCCAGAGTGACGGGTAAAAATTAAGCTAGGGATGGGGTGGAGCTGCCCTATTACCTTTGGACAGGTGTAGCCAGGCCTCGCTCCCCTGGATGAGGACCTGCTTGCCAGCCCATTTCTTCTGCAGCTAGCAAGGCTGGCAAGGTTTTCCTGAAGACCTCTGGAGCTGAGAACAAAGCTCTGGATCGATCCTGAGCTCTCTCATTGGCTGCAGAGGCCTTCAGGAAAGCCTTGCCGGCCTCAGAAGAAGTAGTTCCTGAAGGCCTTTGACAGCGAAAAGGAGGCTGGGGGCAATGCATGCACGTGAGGTTATTCAGTGGATGACATTCCCTGAAAATAAGACCTAGTGCCTTTTTTGAGGGCAAAAAAAATAAAAAATAAGACAGTCTTATTTTTGGGGAAACATGGTATCCCTCCATCTATCCATCCATATCATTCTCTCCATCCATCTCCATCCAACTATCTACACACACACACACACACACACATGTAAAAGTACTTGTACACATACCTAGTTCGCAACTGCTAAACCAGTGCATAGGCACACATTTTTCGTTTTTATTTTTAAAAACTGGCGATTAGCTACCTTCTGCTAACAGAATTTTGCATCCAGAATCTCAAATCTTCAGTTGAAACTAGTTCCTTTCCAGCTTTTAGATTGGTGTTTTTTTAAAAAACGGCTTCATATAGATTGTGTTTCTAGGTTTTTTTTTAAGTAAACAACAACTATGAATGCCCCAAAGGAGAGAAATTGCAGAGGGGAGGTTGCAGACGGGGATCTTCAGAAATGGGGTTTTCCTCTTCAGCTAATTGGAAAGAGGAGCAAGATTTTTTTTTTCCTTTGGGGCATACAGATTTGCCA
The DNA here is from genome assembly GCF_900518735.1 of Pseudonaja textilis. The sequence goes on from NW_020769372.1 coordinate 249,221, forward strand.
TGACATACAGGAATCCACAAACAAATGGCATGATAGCAGTCTTCCAATATCTCAGGGGCTGCCCCAAAGAAGAGGGAGTCAAGCTCTTCTCCAAAGCACCTGAAGGCAGGACAAGAAGCAACGGGTGGAAACTCATCAAGGAGAGAAGCAGCCTGGAACTAAGGAGGAATTTCCTGACTGAGAACAATTAACCAGTGGAACTGCTTGCCACCAGAAGCTGTGAATGCTCCAACACTGGAAGTTTTTAAGAAGAGATTGAACAGCCATTTGTCTGAAGTGGTGTAGGGTTTCCTGCCTAAGCCGGGGGTTGGACTAGAAGACCTCCAAGGTGCCTTCCAACTCTGTTATTCTAAATTCTATTCCATTCTTTCTGTTTTCTACTTTACTCTAAATGGGGCAAAACTTGCTGAACCACTGTCTCGCTTAGCAACGAAACCTTTGGGCTCCCTGGTGATTGTCAGTATGAGGACTATCTGTCACATGAAGCACAGTTTAACACACCCACACTTTAGAAGGTTGAATTAACTCACTGATACAAGCAAACCTCAGACAATTGTGTGCTTCTGGTCACACAACAACGAATGAGGTTTAATCACAAGAATGATTTGCCTTTGGTTCCGTAAGCATAATACTCAGCTAAAACTTGGGTGCTCCGGTTCCCATAGCTCAGGTCAGGGCATAGCTCATGCCCTCTGTAGTCCAGGCTTCTAAAATAGGAACAAAACACACACGGACCCAATTCTTATGGAGGGTGGAGCTATGCTCCTATAGGCAGTCCTTGAATTTCAGCGGTTCATTTAGAGACCGTTCAAAGTTAACAGCATTGATCTTAGGACCGTTTTTCGCCGTTACAACCTTGGCACCGTCCCTGTGATCACACGATGAAAATTCAGACCCTTGGCCACTGGCTCATGTTTATGACAGTTGCAGTGTGATCCCCCTTTTGCGACCTGCTGACAAAAGTCCACGGAAAGCCAGGTTCACTTAACAACCGTGTTACTAATTTAACTGCAGCAATTCAATTAACCGCTGTGACGAGGTCGGTTGTAAAATGGGGAACAAATTCACTCAAATGTTTCACTTAGCAACAGAAATTTTGTGATCCATTATAAATCAAGGACTACCTGTACTTCAGCAGCTGATGTAGCTTGGGTTGTTTGCCTTCGTACAAAGTCCACTAGTAGACAAAAACACACCTTTACTCTGAGATCTGAAAGAAAATCAAAAAGCATACAGGTAGTTCCCGACTTTCAACTATTTGTTTAGTGAAGTTACAATGGCACTGAAAAAAGTTATGGTCGTTTTCCACACTCAGGGTCTGTTGAAGCATCCCTGTGTTCACATGATCAAAATTCAGGTGCTGGGCCACTGACTCATATTTATGACGGTTGCAGCGTTCACCATTTGTGACCGCCCCAGACAGCTTGTGACAAGCAAAGGCAATGAGGGAAGCCAGATTTGTTTAATGACCACATGATTCGCTTAACAACTTTGGAAAAATAACCAGAAAAGGCTACTCTGACATTCAAAGTCTACAGAGTTTGGAGGAAAGGAAGAAGAATCTTTACACAATTCAGGCGCTGAATTATGAACGCTCAGGATGGGACTGCATTTAAAAACAATAGTATTTTGCATATGTTTTTAATCCTTTTAAAAATATAGTTAAAAAGAGGATTTTGTTTTCAACTGGATTTCTAGAGTGTCGCTTGATGAAGGAGAGACCGTTTAAGTGTCTTCTTGCTGAGCTGGATTTTATCCTACACTCAGGTGGGTGAATTTGCCTGGGGGTGGGTAAGGCAAATGGCCAGTTGCAAAAGTCAGGAGTGTTTTGTTACAGGTTGCCAGATATGAAATAAAGTATAAGATGTTTCGGTAGGAAATATTTGTAGTTCAGGGGTGAACTGTTGGGTCCTTGGTGTTCCCTGAGCGTGGTGGTTTTCATGCAATGTTTCATAATCCAACTAGGTAACATCTTCAGTGCTAGAAGGGAGAAGAGGAGGAGGAAGGGTGGGGGGCTATGGGGTCCTTGGTGCTCTCTGAGTTTGGTTACTTTCTTGCACACATTTGATGACCCAACTATGCGACATCATCAGTGCAAGAAGAGAAGGGTTTGTGGAGAAGAGAAGGACTCTGAGGTCTTTGGTGCTGTCTCAACTTGGTAGTTTTCTTATAGATATTATTTTTTATATTTTTTACTATATCCAATTTTGCCCACCACACTATAAAAATTATATTGAGACTCTACAAAGAGTGCAGAGAAGAGTAACCAAGATGATTAGTGGTCTGGAGGCTAAAACATACCAAGAACAGTTGCAGGAACTGGGCATGGCTAGTCTAGTGAAGAGAAGGACCAGGGGAGACATGATAGCAGTCTTGCAATATTTGAGGGACTGCCCCAGAGAGGAGGAAGGGGTCAAGCTGTTTTCCAAGACAGCTGATGGCCAGACAAGGAATAATGGATGGAAACTGAACAAGGAGAGATTCAACCTGGAAATAAGGAGAAACTTTCTGACAAGGAGAACAATCAACCAATGGAACAGAAGTTGCCTTCAGAAGTTGTGGCAGCTTCACCATTGGAGGTTTTCAAGAAGAGACTGGACTGCCATTTGTCACAAATGGTGTAGAGTCTGCTTGGGTGGGGGGTTGGACTAGATGACTTACAAGGTCCCTTCCAACTCTGTTAATCTGGTACAAATCTGTATTACCCAACTAGGAAGTGGTGATGTTACCGAGTCAAGTAATAAAATATCTGTGAGAAAACACCAAACTTAGAGAGCACCAAGGGATTTCTTGGTGCTCTCTGAGCTTGACAGCTCCTTTAGCCAACTAGGTAACATCAGTGTGAGGGAATGTAGAGATCTGCCTGTAAAAAAAAAAAAGAAATTTAGTTCATAAACTCTTTGAGAACTGGATTACATTCCATACACACCCTAAACTTCTCCTTGTAAAAGTTCCACTGTGTTTCCTAAGTGGAAGTTGGTTCAAAGATAGGCAGCTACAGAAATGCTTTAAATAAATAAGAACACAAATAAGTTTTGGAATGAAAAGTGATTCCAGCTGTATTTATCAGAATTAAGTGTCTCCTTGTGGGGTTTCCCCCTCTGGCTAGTTATTTGATGCCAAAAGGCAATCTTCATTAGAAGAGTAACGCTGCATGAGGATTAGAGCTCTCTAATAACCATAGTTAGTGCCGAACAGATTAAGCTTTGCAAAAATGTTGAGATCTGTAATTATCCCTGCCTGGAAACAAAGCCGGGGCTACCAAATCCCCATCAGTGGATTAGAATCAGGATTCTAAGGCTGGAAGGTACTTTGGAGGTCTTCTAGTCCAACCCCCTGCTCAAGCAACAGATCCATACCATCCCGGACAAATAGTTGTCCCATCTCTTCTTAAAAACTTCCGGTGATGGAGCATTCACAACTTCTGCTGGCAAGCAATTCCACTGGTTACTTGTTCTCACTGTCAGGAAATTTCTCCTTAGTTCTACGTTGCTTCTCTCCTTCATTAGTTTCCATCCATTGCTTCTTGTCCTGCCTTCAGGGGCTTTGGAGAAGAGGTGGATCCCCTCTTCTTTGGGGCAGCCCCTCAAATATTGGAAAACTGCTATCATGTCATCCCCAGTTCTTTTCATTAAATAAGACATACCCAATTCCTGCAACTGTTTTTCATGTTTTAGCCTCCAGCTCCCTTATTCAATTCTGTGGCTCTCCTCTGCACTTCAGTGGTGGCCCACTAAGATTCCAAGTTCCGTCTTGAAATTATTTCTGTTGAGCCAGGCATCTCCTAATCCAGGGGTATCACACTCAAGGCCTGGGAGCCAGATCTGGCCCGTGAGGGGATTACGTCTGGCCCGTGGGACCGCCCTGAAAATAACAAAGGACTGGCCCGTGGCGCCTCTGCCAGCAAAATCAGAGCTCGCGAGGGCCCTCCTGAGCTCCGGTTTCGCTGGCAGAAGGTTGCAGGAGGCTGTCGCAGCCAAAAATGGAGCTTGGGGCCTGTTTTCGCTGACAGGGCTCGGGCCACCACAGGCGCCCCCAACACAACTGACAACACAAGTGAAATCGAGTTTGACACCCCTGTCTTAGTCTAAGGGGTCCTCAGTGCTCTCTGAGGTTGCTGGTTTTCTTGCAGACGTTTCATTACCCTAATTAGGTAACACCATCAGTACTAGAAGGCTGTTGAGGTCTTTCATGCTCTCTGAGCTTGGTAGTTTTCTTGTAGATGTTTTATTACCCTACTAGGCACTGATGCTGTTACCTAGTTAAGAGTCATGAAATGTCTGCAAGAAAACAAGCTCAGAGAGCACCAAGGACCCCAGAGTCCATTCTTCCCCTTCCTCTTCTTCTTCTCCATAAACTTCACCCCCCCTTCTAGCACTGATGAGGTTACCTAGTTGGGTCATGAAACGTCTGCAAGAAAACCACCAAGCTCAGAGAGCACCGAGGACCCCTCATTTCAACCCCGATCTATAAATATTCTCCTTTATCGGCACCACCTATTTTATCCCTTTGCATTTGGCTTTTCTTGCCTAAGTGTTAAAACGTGGCTTTTCTCACCACTGAATTGCATTTTGTTGTGCAGGGCCCAATGCACCACTCTTTGGAGCGCCAAATTTCTGGATCTGGAGGTTTCATGGATTGGAGACATTGTCTTCATGGCAGAGAAAATACTTTCTATGGAGAATGTTCTGGGTTCAACAGTCCCAGGAAAGATCTCTACCCTTCAGTCACTGGATTGAATGTCTATGGAGATTCTCAATCATCCAAGTCATGGTTGTCTCAAAGGTGCTTTTTTATTTTTCCAAGAGGCAGCTGGACTTTCTGGGGTTTTTTATTGAAGACGTTTCGCTTCTCATCCAAGAAGCTTCTTCAGCTTTGCTCTTCTTCATTCAGAGCTGAAGAAGCTCCTTGGATGAGAAGCGAAACGTCTTCAAAGAAAAAACAAAGTCCAGGTGCCTCTTAAAAAAAAAAAAGCACTTTTTGAGACACTGTATTGAATTTTTGATTGATTGATTGATTGAATACTTTATTGGCCAAGTGTGATTAGACACACAAAGAATTTGTCTCCATTTTTGGGGGGGGGTTTCTTATCCTTTTCCTAAGATGTCCTCAAATTGTGGAATTCTAGGCTATTTTGTCTATTTGTTGTGCAAGGCTCCCAATGCAACCCTGCATTCAACTGTTTTAATTTCCACGCATGTTCAGGTAGTTCTCCACTTATCACAGCAATTGGGACCAGAATTTCCATTACTAAGCAAAAGTGGTCATTAAGTGAGTTGCGCCCAATTGTGTCTTTTTTTTTTGTTAAGCTAATCACTGCCATTAAGCAAATTATCATAACTCAAGGCAGTGAACATTTCTAGTAAGTCCTTTATTTTCTCCACAACAACCCTGTGAGGCCGGTTGGGCTGGTTGATTGCTATTGGGTGGATTCACATACACGTTTACATTTTATATATAATTTCTGTGTTTGCGTGTGTACTTATATATTTGGGGGTCTTTTAATGGTTTTTGTTGGGTTTTCGGTTATTTTGTTAAAAAAATTTTTTTTTTTGCTTTTTAACTTTGCACCCCGGTTCAAAGTCACCCAAGAGACTGGAAGCTGTATAAATTTACCAAATGAAACAAATTATGCAACAGGATAACACGCCTCTTAAAACAAAACCAAAGAATAATTTCACACCGTTACTTTCTCCTCAGGGAACCGCCGATCCCGCCTTTTTATTTTGGCCGGAGAGGTCACGTGTTGGTGACGTCACTCGGCTCCTCCCTCCCCCTCTCCCCCTCCCGATTCGCTAGTAAATCGATCATGTTAGGCAGGGCAGCCCCGGAGCAAGAGACTTCCTTCGGAATCCCTCCCACCTCCCGCCTGCCCCTCCCTTTTTTTCCCCTTCATATTCCTATTCCTCCGCCCCTGTCAGGATCACGTGACCGAAGACGCGGAGCCGGGAACCTCCCGAGAAGGCTACTGAGGAGGAGGAGGAGAGAGCGCGCGAGCCGGAGGGGCCCGCTGCGCAAGCGCCGACTCGGGGTGAGGGACGGGCCAAGACGGTCAACGCGCCTCCCCTCCGGCTTGGTCACGTGCCGCGCGCGCGTTGCGGAGGGGAGGAGACGAGCGGGAGGAGGAGGTGGAGGAGGGGGGTCACGTGGCGGCGGGGGGGGGGGGGGGGCGGTTGTTCGCGGGCCCGCGCGTGGGCGGCGGAGTGTGTGTGTGTGTGTGGGGGGTCGCCCGTTTTCTCTCAGGGCGGTGGGCGAGCGGGGTGGGTGGATGGGGTGGGGGGGGGCTTCAGAAGCGCCTCAGCGGCCCCCCCTTTCTTTTCCTCCCCTCAGAATGGCGTCCTCTCGCGGGGGGGGGAGGAGGAGGAGGAGGAGGCGGGCCCGCGACCCCCTGAGGGAGACTTTTAGGGACACCCGCCCCTCTTCGTGAGGGGAAGGGGAAGGAAGGGGGTGTGGGGGTGGGTGGGCTCCCGAACTTTCCCCTCACGCGCGGACTACACGCCCCATGCTCCCCAGCGCTGAGCCGGTATGGGGCCTAGAAAGGGGGCTTTGCCGGGGGCTGCCCGGTTAACCCCCCCCCCCGCCCCCTTTATAAAAGAAGAGGCAGAATAAGTGAAATTTTTGGGGGGGGGAGGCACTTTTCCCCCCTTTCCCCCCCCCCCCCCCGTTTTCCCGGGGTCACTTTTTACTTTTATTTATTTATTACCCCATTTCTATTCTCTGCCCCCCCTTTTCAGGGTCACTTTTTACCTTTATTTATTATCCCATTTCTATATGCAGCCCTTATTCTCTGCTCCCCTTTTCGGGGCCACTTTTTACTTTTATTTATTAATATATTACCCCATTTCTATTCTCTGCCCTCCCCCTTTTCTGGGTCACTTTTTACTT
>NW_020769372.1:256115-331363 GCF_900518735.1 Pseudonaja textilis
CCCCCCCCCGCCCCCTTTTCAGGGTCACTTATTTATTTATTATCCTATGCAGCCCTATTCTGTCCCCCCCTCTTTTTGAAATCACTTTTTACTGTTATTTATTTATTTATTTATCCTATTTCTATTTGCAGCACTATTCTCTGCCCCTCCCTTCTTGAGATCACTTTCTACTTTTATTTATTATTAATTTATTATTCCATTTCTGTACGCAGCCTCATTCTCTCCCACCCTTTCTTGAGATCACTTTTTACTTTTATTAATTATTAATTTATTACTTCATTTCACCCCCTATTCTCCCCTTCCCTTTTGAGATCACTTTTTTTACTTTTATTTATTAATTTATTATTCCGTTTCTATATACAACCCAGTTCTCTGCCCCTCATCGCTTTCTACATGTATCATTATTTATTATTCCATTTCTGTGCCACCCTATTCTCTCCCCACTCCTTTTGAGATCACTTTTATTTATTATTTATTATTCCGTGCCTATGCAGCTCTATTCTCTCCCCTCCCTCCCCGCTTCGAGGTCACTTTCCACTTATATTTAATGCTTATTTATGATTCCATATCTTGCAGTCTATTTGAGGGGACGAGAAGTTTATACGGGGTGCCCCACCCTTGCCTGGCTGCCCTGGCATTTGTCATGGAAAATCCGAAAATGTGCCCCCTCCCAGCTTCCCCTTCTCTGAGCCCAGTTTTATTTTGGGAGGATAGCTATCCCTTCCCAGGGTGGGTGACTTGGCCGCCCTTGGCTCCCTTCCCGGGACCGACCATCTCCCCCCTCCGGCTGGGAGAAAGGATCTCCCATGCCCCCATCCCTTTCTGGCACAGCCTGGGGTCTGCATGCGACAGAAGGGCCTCCTGTCCCCTTCTTTGCTTGCTTGCTTCGTGTGGCCCTTCCTGGGTTAGGCTGGTGGGAGAAAGGTTTCAATCTGGCTCTTTTCCAGAGAAGTCCCTGAGTTTGGACTTGTTTACGATATACAGGGAAAGATAGTCCTCGAGTTACGACCACAGTTGAGTCCAAAATTTCTGTAGTTAAGCGAGACATTCGCTCAGGGAGTTTTGCTTTTCTTGCCAGAGTTGTTAAGGGAATCACTGCAGTTGATAAGTTAGTAACTTGGTTGCTAAGTGAATCTGGCTTCCCCATTGAATTTGCTTGTCAAAAGGTTGCAAAAGGGGACCACGTGACCTTCCAAGACACAGCTGCGGTCATAAATATGAACCAGTGGCCAAGCACCTGACTTTTGATCGCATGAACGTGGGGATGCTGGAAAGGTTGTAAAAGTGAAAAACCGTCGTAAGTCATTTTTTTAGTGCTGTTGTAACATTAAATGGTAGTTAAATAAACTGTTGTAAGACTTCTAACAGTTCATTTGGTGATCATTTTTCACACTCAAGACCATTACAGCCCTCCCCCCCATAGTCAGGTGATCTAAATGCAGATACTTGGCAACTGACTCGTATTTATGATGGTTTCAGTGTCCTGGGATCATATGAACCCCTTTTATGTCCTGACAAAGTCAATGGGGAAGCCAAATTCACTCAACCATGTTACTCTCCTAAGAATTGCAGTGATTCACTTAACTGTGGCGTGAGGGGTCATAAAATGAGACAAAATTCACTTAACAAATGTCTCAGTTAGCAACAGAGATTTTGGCCTCAATTGTGGTCCTATGTCAAGGATTACCTAAATATAAAGCCACCCAACTCACAGTTAGGTGACTCCTGGAGACTGACAGAATTTAAATAAACTTACTTTGTGAAGTCTGTTGTTGCTGTTGACTAATGAAACCTTAGTAACAATAGTGACTCATTTCTTTTTGGGGCGGTGAAAGTTAAAAAAACAGTTTTCAGGTGTAACGGCAGGGAGCGCAGGGTGAATCTATTTGGCAGAGTAACATTAGTAACTGTATACAGGTAATCCTCAACTTGCTTGTTTAGTGACCAAAACACTGAAAAAAGGGGCTTATGACTATTTTTCACACCTATGACCATTGCAGCATCCCCATGGTTACATGATCAAAATTGCATGGCTTGGCATCAGGCAAGTATTTATGAGGGTTGCAGTGTCCTAGAGTCACGGGATCCCCTTTTGTAACCTGACAAGCAAAGATTCACTTAACAACTATGTTGCTAACAGTTGCATTGATTCACTTAGCAACTCTGGCAAAAAGATAATTCAATGAGGCAAAGCTAACTTAACAACTGTCCTGCTTAGCAGTGGAAATTTTGGGCTCGGTGGTGGTCATAAATGGAGGATTGCCTGTATGTCCAATCCTGCAGATATTATAGCCCTAGCCTTATCTATTAAGTTGTGTTGAAAGCAAGGATTAGTGTTTTTCCACTTGAGCTACTTTTAAGATTTGTGGATTTCGATTCTTTGAACCCCTTAGCCAGCCATGCATACAAGAGGAGAGATAGATGGAAGAGAGGTGTGAAGGAAAGGGAGAGAAAGGAAGGAAGGAAGGAAGGAAGGAAGGAAGGGTCTGAAGGTTGAAGTCCACAGGTCTTAAAGTTTCCAAGGCTGGGAAACACTGATCTAGAGGGCAACAAAGGGAAAGTGTGTTCCAGGTGTTGAACTGCTGTCCTGGACAGGTGAATTAAAAGTCAAAAAATAGTTCACATGTTGCTTATATCTGAAGTAGATGATTCTGCAAAATTGAAACTAGTATTTCTTGTGGAGTGAATTTCCTGATCGTTAACTGGTCTCCACTTCTAAGTAAGCCTTGGAAACAATTAAGTACGGTAGTTGCTTGGTAGAATTCAAGCTTTTCTCTTAATTTGAGTGAACATTGAAAAAAGAAATTAAAATGAGCAAATGGATTTAGGGGGTAATTTTGGCTGGGGAAGTGGACTTGACTTTTGAAACAATTGTCCCCTTTCACCCAAGAAACAGGCGGTGTAAGGATGAAGGGATCAAGAAAAATGTGCAAGCCTTCTTTAAAATCTGTTATTTGGGTTTTGTTTAGGTCACAACATAGTTCTGAAATTCAACAGATGGAACTTTATTAGGACTGTTGATCTTCTTTGTTGTAGTAATTTAACACATTGGGGCTTTTATGGTAGTACTCATTGGTGAACTTTTAAATTGGATATTAAAATACAGAATAACAGAGTTGGAAGGGACCTTGGAGGTCTTCTAGTCCAACCCCTTGCTCAAGCAGGAGATTCTATACCATTCCAGACAAATGGCTGTTTCACCCTCTTAAAAGCTTCCAGTGATGGAGCAAACACAACTTCTGGGGCCAAGTTGTTCCACACATTAATTGTTTTAACTGTCAGGAAATTTCTTCTTAATTCTATTTTGGGTCTCTCCTTGATCAGTTTCCACCCGTTGCTTCTTGTCCTGCCCTCAGATGCTTTGGAGAATAGCTTGACTCTCCCTTCTTTGTGGCAGCCCCTGAGATATCGGAGCACTGCTATCATGTCTCCCCTAGTCCTTCTTTTCATTAAACCAGACAATACCCAGTTACTGCAACTGTTCTTCATATGTTTTAGCTTCTGGTCCCCTAAACATCTTTGTTGCTCTTCTCTGTACTTTTTCTGGAGTCTCAATATCTTTTATATCATGGCGTCCAAAACTGGATGCCGTATTCCAAGTGTGGCCTTACCAAGGCATTTTAAAGTGGTACTAGCACTTCACGTGGTCTTGATTCTGTCTCTCTGTTGATGACATCTAGGATTGCATTGGCTTTTTTGGCGGCGGCTGCACACTGCTGGCTCATATTTAAGTGGTTGTCCACATTAGGACTTCTAGATCCCTCTTACTTGATGGTAAAGAAAAAAATTGTATGCCTAAATATGTATGTACAGCCTCAAATTATTAATTTAATAAATAATATTTATTTAAGCATGACTTTAATGCACAGGCTTACTTATTTTTTGTTCCCTGTGTGTCTGTATCACTAAAACAATGCCACATTTGCCTCACTGTAGGTACAGCTTAGATTGTTGGACACAATTCTTCTGCCAGTGTATTTGTTTGCTTAGTAAATTTCATTTAATTTTTTGTTCGATTGTGAACAATTCTATTGCTGGATTTGTGACATCTTCAGTATTTCCTCTCCTTTCTGTAATGACAAGATGTGGAGTTGTTTGTGAGAAAAATCAACAACAAAAGAAATGGAGATTGCGAAAGCATTACCGTGCAGCTTTTTCTGGTGTTGACAAAATGCCTTCAGATTGAATTCTGCTTTCTTGAAAACTTTTGTTGAATGCATTAGATTTGCATTCCTTCAAGCTATTATTTTAAAATCATTTGGTAGGGTGAAGAATACAGTTAATCTCAAGTACCCCATTCTTTTTAAAAAGAAACGCACAGAGATTGAAGATTTCTTAAATATTCTAAGCTTTAAAAGTTTGTAAGCTGCAAATTAAGAAATAATCACGGCATAATTAAACACGAAACTTTCCAGCCGTTTCTAAAAACAATTTATCTCTTTTGATAACCTTTCAGCATATAACCCTGAACTAAGTTAGTGTTCCTCAATCTGTATTTATATGGAGTTATATCTTCTGCAACCGAGGTCCTTAATGTTTTAGTAATTCACCCCACCAGCACCAATAACTGTCAAAGGTACTCTCACACAGCAAAAATGGTTAGGATTACTAGACCATTCTGTTGAGGGATGTCCATGGAGCTGGTAGGTTTTTATGGAAAAGATGTAGTCTGCCCTAGGATTGTGTTATGCCAGTAGAAGCTCTGGGCTACTAAGATATTTTTTAGCTTATTCAGTAATCCAGCCCTGGCCAAAATAACTTCACTTTCCATCTTCCCAAAACAAGATGGTATGTGAGCACCTATGCATTACTCTACTATTTTTTTTTTCACTGAGGCTAAACTATTTCTACGCGGAAACATTCCTTCTTTAATACAGGTAACCATAGTTCTCTATTTAAGATCACAGTTCAACCCAAAATTTTGGTTGCTAAGCCAGACAATAGTTAACGGAGTTTTTGCTCCATTTTATGACCTTTCTTGCCCCATGTATTAAGTAAATCACTGCAATTGTTAAATTAGTAACCTGGTAAGTGAATCCAGCTTCCCCATTGACTTTAGAATAACAGAGTTGGAAGGGACCTTGGAGGTCTTCTAGTCCAACCCCCTGCCTAGGCAGGAAACCCTATATCATTTCAGACTTTGCTCATCAGAAGGTCCCAGAAGGAGATCACATGACCCAGGCACACTGCAACTGTCATAAATACATCACAGTTGCCAAGTGCCTTTTATTTGATCGCTTGACCATGGGGGAGGCTGCAATGGTCATAAGTGTGAAAAACGGTCCCTAAGCAAATGGTTGTGAGTCGAGAACTACCTGAATTTCAGTTTGTTTTAGTGGGATTGGAATATATCCAGTAAGGGACATTTTGAGGTCAGAAAACTCAAACCTCGGTTTTGTTCACTTCCAATACAGGTAGTCCTCGACTTACAACCCCAATTGAGCCCAAAATTTATGTTGCTAAGTGTCACATTGGTTAAGTGAGGTTTTTTTTCCCCATTTTACAATTTTTTTCTTGCCGCGTTTGTTGAGTGAATCATTACAGTTGCTAAGTTAGTAACATGGTTGTTAAGTGAATCCGGCTTCCCCATTGATTTTGCTTGTCAGAGGTCGCAAAAGGGGATCACGTGATCCTGGGACATTACAACCGGCCTAAATATGAATCAGTTCTCAAGCATTCAAATGTAAATTATATGACCTTGGGGATGCTGCATTGGTCATAAGTGTGAAAAATGGTTGTAAGTCACTTTTTTTCACTGCCACTGTTACTTCAAATGGTCGTTAAACAAATTGTAAGTTGAGGACTACCTGTACTGTATTGTGCCTTTTTAAAAAGCTCTTTGTTGTGTGAAAGTTTCAGCCAGGGCAATTTCCCACACAATCAAGTAGCAGTGACCCAATTAAAAATGTATTTTAAGGTTAGGGTCAGCTTGATAACTTATTGACATGAATTGGAAAGGAATTCTCTATCACCCAGCGTTCCTCCTGCTTGACTTGCCAACCACCCTGTGGGCCAAGGTTTAAAAACTTCTTCAAAAAAGTAAAGTTAAAACAACTTTAGAAATGATTCTTCTCTTCTTGAGCGTCCAATTTTTTTGAGCCGTGAACATAATTCTGCGTAACCTTGGTTTTTCAGTAATTATTTTCTTGTACTCCCTAGGCATGAACGTAAGCTAGTTTGTGCGTAGCTGTTTTGTGTATGTCTTGGTTGTATCTTCCCTAGTAACGTTTGTGTGGAATAGGAATTCTGCGTAGAGTGTATTTGGGGGGGGTTCGTTTGTGTCACTACTCAAACTAGTATTAAATGAAATGTTTTTTTAAAAAGAAATTCAAGTCCTATTTATTACTATTTCATATTCTAACAGAACAGCAAGATAATTGGATAAAACAGTTAATGTTAGTATTGGTGAAGTTTTTGTAGTATTGAATAAGCTTTGATATCATTCCTTATCCTTGGGGGAAAAAAAATCCTTTTTAAGAATTAAAAAAAGTGTTCCACTGGTCTGTTTAAATATTTATGCTGACTTGCTTTTTACCTTATGCTTTGTATGCAATTTTATTCTGCTTGGAAATACAAATAGGAGATGGCTGTAACTATGGATTTTTATAAATATACGTGTGATGGAATGAAGGGAAATACTCCTAGCTATTTAAATAATTAGGAGTAAGATTACCATATTGCATAATATTGTTCTCTCTCAAATTTGTCAAATCCTTATAACTATAGTTCCACAATATTGTTTTCCACTAAAAATATTTTAATCTTTACACTATTACAAGGTCATCTAAGGGCAACTAGGTCGTTTTCTACTAAATCTTTCTGTGGTTTATTGATTTTAGAGTCTGTGATTTTCATTTTGGAGCAAATTTATATTTTGAGACATTTCTCATCTTCCTCCTGCTTTCTGAAGGAAAGCTATGTCTCTAAAATCTGATTGTGGCAGGAGTTTATCCCATGGAGCATAAAACATTTGTCCAAAACCAGTTTCTTCCAGACAGATTCCAAAATATTAACCCATCTATAAAGGTAAAATTGGAATTATAAAGATAGATGGTGAACGGCATGTTGCTATATAACTCAGTCATGTCTTTTCATAACTGAGAGACTCAATTATCATAAATTTCTGCTATGGTAGTCAGTGGGAGGGTAAATGCAAACACTGAAGCTCCAGCTGTTGACACTGGAAGTCTGGATCAAAATTGCTATTATCTGAAAGCCCGTCAAAAATTGTGCTTTCAGGGTTTTTTTTTCCTCCAGACCAAAAGCAAAGCTTGCGAAAGGCCCAAGGCCAGCCTTGAACACCGCGTGGCTAGCAAAGGGCACTGTTTAGAAAGAAGGGTACATGAAAAATGGAAAGCATTTTGTGGCCCAGAAGAAACAAGCCCTGAACAATTTGTGTTTCCATTCTTTGGTGAGATCAAAATCCAAAATAGCTTAGGATGTTTTGGCCGTGAGGAACAAGCTTCTTGGGTTGCAGCAAATCTGGATGACTGGGGGCTGGCAGGAAAGGGATACAGATGCTCTCTGCTTCTATGCCACTGTCGACTGAATCGTAGCCTCCCTCGCACTTTTTATTTATTTAGTATATACGACGAGAACATGGCAGAAGAGAAGTAAACACAGTCAATTATAAAGGTTTGCAGGGGTACAGTGTGGTCCCATAACTCAGTTGGTCCCAATTCAGCTGTCCCAGGAATCCCCTCTGGCATTGCTTCAAGCAAATCTTCTAGGGAACACACATCATGGGCGGTCTCACCCAATATGTTTCATAGTTGGCAGATCAGCACCCTTGCCTTTAAAGCAGCCATTTGTCATAAAATCACGGAGTTGGAAACCACATCAGTGACTCAAAACTAGAGGTGGAAGGGACCTTGGAGGTCTTCTAGTCCAACCCCCTGCTCAAGCAGGCAACCCCATTTCAGTCCAGTCTCTTCTTAAAGACCTCCAGTGATAAAGCATCCACAACTTCTGGTGGCAAGCTGTTCCACTGGTTAATTGTCCTCACTGATGTTTCTCCTTAATTCCAGGTTGCTTCTCTCCTTGATTAGTTTCCATCTATCTCTTCTTGTCCTGCCTTTCTGGTGCTTTGAAAAATAGGTTGGAAACCCCGCTCCCCCCTTTCTTTGTGGCTACCCCTCAAATACTGGAATATATCTTACCATGTCACCTCTAGTCCTCCTTTGTATTGGTTACTGAACTTCGATCATGTGACCATGGAAATATTGCAACGGTCGCAAGTGTGGAAAACAGTTGTGAATCACTTTTTTCAGTAGCTGAATGGTCATTAAATGAACTGCTGTAAGTCGAGGGCTACTTGTACAGTCTTACTGATATTGCAGAATATTTGTAGCTCATGGTTGAAGTGGGCAGTCCTTGGTCCTCTCTGAGCTTAGTTGTTTTCTTGCAGGCGTTTCATGAACCAACTAGGTGATGTCATCAGTGTTAGAAGGGAGCGGGCTAGATAACTCCAAATATAAGCAATCCAGCCTCTAAGCCAGGGATGTCTAATCTTGGCCATTTTTAAGATCTGTGGACTTCAGCTCCCAGAATTCTCCCACCAGATGGGGAATTTTGGGAGTTGAAGTGCACAACTCTTAAAAGTTGCCAAGGTTGGACATTCCTGGTTTAATCTGATGCCTAAATTGCATAGTCGAGAACAGATTCCACTACAGAGGTAGTTCTGGCCATTTCCTATGCAGGGAGGTGGGCAGGGGGATTTCTTCTTTTTCTGCACTCTTCCTAATAAATTTTCATTCATTCAAGGAATTGACCTTTTTTTCCTCCCCTTTTTCTTCACTCATGGCGGGAGGCAAGCCCAAATTTGTAGTTTTCAAGATCGTAAGTTTGCTTCCTTGTAATTTTGTGCCTATTCCTGCTAATAGAATTCCTCCCCGGTTTATTGGAGCTTTTTATTATGCTGGGAGGGTAGAGGGGTAGATGCGTGCACTGGGTTTTTGAGGCTGCGGCTGGTTAGGAACCGCCTCATGCTTCCCTTTTAAATTCCAAGCCTGTGGATGCGGAAGAGAGAGAGAAACAGGATGCTTTGAACCGGGCCCAAATCTTGGGTCACATCCTTCTTTCGGAGTTGGAGGGGAAAAAAAAGGCCCGATTGTTAGGCACCTTGATATTTCTGGAGAACCTGGCTTGATTCTAGCAGTGCAGACTTCCCTTGAACTTGGACAGGGGCTTGGTAAGGTTATTCTGCACTGAATATTTTGAGAGTCAGCTGTGAGGACAGTCGGCGATTCCTCCCCAGCTCAATATAGGGAGTCCTTGATTTACAACCATTCGTTGAGTGACCGTTCAAAGTTACAACAGCACTGGAAAACATGGCTGACGATTGTTTTTTCACACTTACGACTGTTGCAGCCTCTCCAGAGGCATGGGATCCAAATTTGGATGCTTAGTAACTGGCTCATATTTATGGCGGTTGCCCCATCCCAGGGTCACGTGATTGATCCCCTTTTGGGACCGTCTCACAAGCAAAGTCAATGGGGCAGCCAGATTCGCTTAACAACCATGTTACTAATTTAAAAAACGCAGTGATTCACTTAACTGACGAGAAAGGTCATAAAATGCGGCCAAATTCACTTAACTGTCTCGCTTAGCGTATAACAAATGGGCTTTTTTTTTTGCTATGGGGAGGTACAGATCTCTGTATCCTTATAGATTTTGTATAGTACACTAAGTCCTCGACTTAATGGCCACAATGGAACCCAATTGCTAAGCATGGCAGTGGTTCAGTGAGCTTTGCCTCATTTTATGACCTTTTTTGCCACAGTTGTGAAGTGAATCGTGCAGTTGTTAAATGAATTTGGCTTCCCCCATCGACTTTGCTTGTTGGACACTGGCTGGAATGGTTGAAAATGTGTTCCTGAGAGGCGGCAACCCAGCTGCTAAGTGTCTGAATTTTGATCACATGACCCTGGAGATGGTGCAACGTTTGTAAGTGTGAAAACCGGTCTTAAGTCACTTTTTTCAGTGCCATTGTGACTTTTAGTGACTTTGGTCGCAAAACGAATAGAGTAGACTAGACTAGAATTCTTTATTGACCAAGTCTGATGGGACACACAAGGAATTTGTCTTTGGTACACATCTGCTCTCAGTGTACATAAAAGAAAAAATAAAATACATTCATCAAGAATCATAATGCAAACACTTAGTGATAGTCATAGGTTACTAATAAGCAGTTAAATCATATTAGGAATGCTTGTAAGTCGAGGATAACCTATCCTGGTTCCTCCCAGTGCCTCAGCCCATTAACTGCCCCGGGATCTTATCCTTGCCTGTGCTTTCCATCTGCGTTTTTCCTCTCTCAGTGGTTCATGTGGGGGCCTGGAGTCTGTACTCTACAGGTA
This sequence comes from Pseudonaja textilis, assembly GCF_900518735.1. The sequence goes on from NW_020769372.1 coordinate 266,474, forward strand.
GTCCTCAACTTACAGCCACAATTGAGACCAAAACTTTGTTGCTAAGTGAGGAATTCATTAAGTGAGTTCTGCCCCCATATTACGGGCTTTCCTTACAGTCACAATTGTTAAGTGAATCACTGCAGCTGTTAAGTTAGTCACACGGTTGTTAAGTGAATCCGGCTTCCCCATTGATTTTGCCTGTCAGAAGGTTGCAAAAGGGAAATCACGTGACACCCCCCCCCCAGACACGACAACCATCATAAATATAAGCCAGTTGCTAAGGGTCCAAATTTTGATCATGTGACCATGGAGATGCTGCAACGGCCATCAGTCACCTTTTTCAGTTCTGTTGTAGCTTCAATCACTAAACCATCTGTTGTAAGTTGAGGACTACCTGTAATGATTCAGCTTGATTTGTGTTTTCGATCAATCCAGCAGGGCAATAAATTTAAGATTATAGTCGAAAGAGTCAGTAGTTTTATTCCTAGAGCTAATAGCCAGGACATAGAAACATGAAAGAAAAATGCTTTAGCTCAAGACTTTCTCTTTGGAACCGCGGTGGTTTCCGTTACGAAATCAGCGCGTTTTGGAGAAGATGCTAGAGTGTTTAGCCAGCATTGTGGCGCAAATTTCTTCCAGCCCAAACTGAGGATTGGGTGGCACAGATGGCATCCAGGGGGGTTGCCTTCTAGGGAACAAAGTTCCCCTCCTCCACTTCACTCCTGTTATTAGCAGCTGTCTTGTCTATAATAAACCAACATAGTAAGCAAAAATCTGAAGGAGTTGAAGAGACGGCTTGAACACAGACGAAGGAGGCCGAGTGCCAAATCTGCTCCTAGGTAGGTTAAAAGCTTGTGGAATGTTTCTTTCCTGCACAAGTTTTATCTTTAAAGGAACACCTTTCAGAGTTTTTCCCAAACATCCCGTCACTATTTATAGTCAAATCAGAAGAAAGATATAGTTGAATGCCCTTTTACTTGCAGTGGCCAGTGATCTTTTGGGATAAGGTTCATGAAGATTTGAATTCCATTGTTAATCCAAACCAGTTGGTGGCAGGCCCAATTCCCAAGGCATTGAAATCAGTTTAGTGCATTCATTTATTAGGCATAAGGTTGTAGACAAAGTCATTTGTCCAACAGCATGTGCTGTTTCCCCTACCCTTTTTAAAATCAAACCTGGTAAATTCTCTGAAATACACGATGATTGGATTTGAGAATCCTTTTGTACTGCTCTTTCAATCAGAATAGAGCAGGAAGGAACCTTGGAGGTCTTCTAGTCCAACCCTTCTCAAGTAGGGGACCCTTTGCCATTTCAGACAAGTGTCTATCCACCGATCCAGTCTCTTCTTAAAAGCCTCTGGTGATGGAGGCACCCACAACTTCTGGTGGCAAGCTGTTCCACTGGTTAATTGTCCTCACTGTTAGGAAGTTTCTCCTTAATTCCAGGTTGTTTCTCTCCTTAATTAGTTTCCATCCATTGTTTCTTCTCCTGCCTTCAGCTGCTTTGGAAAATAATTTGACCCCCTCTTCTTTGTGGCTGCCCCTCAAATCCTGGAAGACCGCTATCAGGTCACCCCTAATCCTTCTTTGTATTGGTTACTGAAGTATTAATTTTTTTCCAGCCCCTTGTACACTGGTGTTTTCTCCAATAGCAAGCAGCAACTTACTAGGTTTTTAACTTGTTCGTTTATTAAACTATTTCTATCCTCAATTTATCTCTAAAATCTCAAGGCAGCCTTCTAAAATCCATAAAACGGTAAGCCACAGAATAAACAATAAACCAAGCAACTAAAATTAACATTAAAAAAGTAGGGTTTTTTTTCTAAGTGGCTATCTTAAGCCCTGTGTTAGGCCTTCACTGTACTTTATTTCCTACCTTTAGATAAAGGGAATCATCTGGTACATTTTAATAGTTGGGGTCTCTCGGAACTGCAAAAGGGCGGAAACATGCAAGACTCTTGAGGTTGTTCACTCTTGTGTACATTGTGAGCCCATCTTGACTTGAGATCTCTTTCTGTGACAACAGAATGATGTCACAAATTCAGAGCTAGGGGTGAGTTAAAGTCTTACCACAGTAGGCTTGAAAGAAGAATAGAAGGAGAAGATAAAAATATTGCTCGTTTTCAGTCTTGCCACTGAAAAAAATGTGGCACGGGGTGGCCAAGGTAAAGTCATTGGATGTGGGAGCCTGTTAAGCAGTTACGTCTAGAGTTTTGAGGATTTTAAAGGATGCTTTACTGTACAATGTTTATCTGTTGTAGTGGCTGTTGGGATCCTGAATGTGATAAATTATTAAAATTGTAATCTGGGATATTTCAGATTAAGTTTCAGCCCTGTTGCAGGTGGGTTTTAAAAAGTAACAACTAAGTGGTGTTGAGTAATTCTTGAAGCTGGATAGATTTGGATTTACCCCTTCTTATGGTATGACAATGACTGTGTTCACATGATAACCAGAAAGTAGCCAACTAGATATTTAAAATTTCAATTGTCTCTTCCTTTCTTCTACCCCTACCACTTATGGAGTTAGGGTTATTGATTGATGGTTGATAGTTACCTCTGCAAATTTGGGTACCACACACCATAATCATAAGGATATTACACCAATTAATTACATCTGTGGTGGGCAAAAGCTTCTCAGACAAGACATTTTAACACTAGTGGCAGTTTGAAAAGGAATAACCGATTATTTGTGCAATCACAGACAGTGATTCTGATGTGAGAGAATATGTACTGTATTACCCAGCCCAGACCATAGTGTAGCCTCACTTTCAGTGGCTTAAAAGATAATTATCCTCTTTTTGACAGTAAATTATACATTTTAGGAAACATTTCTGAAGTAGCCAGTATTATATTTCTGATACTGTTGAGATACAAGATCAAATGTAGTGGGAAAACTCATTTTACAATGGGGTCTTTAACTTAAAATCCTTTTTTCTTGATTTATAATTAACCATTGTTTTAAGTGTACATGCTCCCAATTCTGCTTAATGATAAATGAAGCAATGTGTGTTTAAAACTTAACATTAACTTGATTTTGTTAATTGGTTTACAAGAATATATTTAGAGCAAGCATTGTAAATTAAAGCTGCTGCCATTGTGCCAGGAAACTGCCCAAGGCTGTTAATAATCGATGCCAGGAATTTCTCATCTGCTAGAAATGAAAATTTACTGTGTTAAATTATGAAAAATGTCAAGATCCTTTCTGTTTTCTGCTTAGCAGATTCTGGTAGCATAGGTAGTTCCCCATTTATAACCATCAATGAATCCCACAATCCTGTGGCTAAGCGAGACATATATTTAGTGAATTTTGCCCCATTTAATGACTTTTCTTGCTACAGCTGTTAAGTGAATCATGGTAGTTGTCAAATTAGTAACACGGTTGTTAAGTGAATCTGGCTTCCCCATGGACGTTACTTGTCAGAAGCCACAAAAAGGGATTCTATGACCCCAGGAAACTGTGACCGTCATAAACATGAGTCAGTTGCCAAGCATCTGAATTTTGATCACGTGACCTTGGGAAAGCTGCACAGTGTGAAAAACGGTCCTCAGTCACTTTTTTCAGTGCCGTTGTAACTTTGAATGGTCACTAAATGAACGTTTGTAATTCGAGGACTGCCTGTAATAGTTCCTGGTTTCATTTGGTGCATGAAATTTGAAGGCATAACCTTCCCATTATATAGCTTCCAAAAAGATGAGTGGCACCTTATTTGAGCAGGGCCTTCTTAGTTGTGGCTTTGGAAGGCTCTTGCTTTAGTGGCCAAAGTGACATAGCCATCGTCTTCTGTTCAATACCGGGAAAAAGTTGGCTTGAGCCACTAGGGAGCTATTAATATCATGGCCTGACGTTCTTTTTTTTCTTCTTCGTCACTTATTCAATGCAATTAGTGTAACTTGTTTATAATGGCGTGTTTCTAAGGTCTGTGTTTTTAACTAATTCACTGTTTATGTTTCCCTGTTTTATCTCATAACCCGAGACTCTGAATAATCTGTGGTCAAAAAGAAATATATACACAGATAGAAATAAACACGTGGCTCAAGTAAAGGCCTTGTGAGTGCTTACCTTTCCGTTTCACAGCTTGAGGGACATTTTTCACAGGTTGCCATATTAGAGGGAAGGACTAACGCTTAACAGATGAATTTATTTAAATTACCTATTCTTAGTTGAATAATATGTATTGATCTCCGGTAAATCTTAAAGTAGAACTGCAGAAAAAAAACAACAACAATTGCTCCCAATCTGCCTTCCATTTGAGGATCTGTATTCTGCACGAGTCAAAAAGAAGGCTGTGAAAATGGGCGTTGGTAAAAGCTTACCTGAGATGCCCTTTCTATACATGCTGCGAGAGAGTCCAGGATAGGGGAAGACTCCTCCTCCTCCTCCATCATCGATCTGAGTCTGCCAGAGCTGTAAAAGCCAGTCCCTGCTGCTGGATCCCAGCTATTCGACGGAGAAACTTGACAGACATGGCGTGTCTCTGAAAAATAAAACAGTAAGAAGACCCCCTCCCCAGCCGTGACCAGACAAACACAGGGTGGGGCTGGACTCTCTTGCAGCGTGTATAGAAAGGGCGCCACAGGTAAGCTTTTACCAACGCCCATTCTCCTCCATGCTGCTATGAGAGTCCAGGGTAGGGACATACCAAAGCCTGCATGTCCAAGGGAGGCTCCACGTCTGATCCCCGCTGTCCGACACTAGAAGAACCTTCTGAAGCACTCTCCTGCCAAATGCTGCTTCTGCAGAGGGGAAGGAGTCCAGTTAATAGTGCCGGATAAATGGAGAAGGCGACGCCCAGGTCGCCATCCTGCAGATCTCAATGGATGCCTGAGTAGCCCAGGCTGCTGATGTAGTACAGTGGGCTGTAACCTTCTTGGGGACTCGGAGAGATAAAGTCTCATATGCTGTGGAAATATAAGCCCTGATCCATCTGCCTATCATGGATGCGGAAGCCTTGGTCCCTAAGGAGGCTGGTTGGGAAGATGCAAACATTGCTTCTGTCTTGCAAAAAGTTGCAGTTCGTTTGACATACGTACGGAGAGCTCTCCGCACATCCAGTGTTTGCTACTTGTGTTCCAACTTTACGTTGAGGCTTAGGGCAGAAGTCCGGTAGGACTATTTTTTGTGCCCTGTGGAACCAAGAATTGATCTTTGGAATAAAAGTGCGGTCTAAGCGTAGCACCACTCTGTTCCCATGAAAAATGCACAAGTCCTGTCTCAACGAGAGAGCTGCCAACTCCGACACACTCCTGGCTGACGTGATAGCCACCAGAAAGGACACTTTAAGTGTTAAGTAATGGAGACCCACTGACCTTAGAGGTTTGAATCGGGGTCCCATCAGGGACTCGAGTACTTTTGGGAGATCCCAAGTGGGATATCTATGAACTACTGGGGGATGCAGGTTTGAGCCTCCCCTCAAAAACCTACGTATTGATGGGTGGTTGGACAGAGTTATCATTATTCCACAACAACACTGGTGGATGATTTACATGATGCCTGGATAGTTTTTATCACCTTATCGTGTAAGTATCTTTCAGAGATTTCCACTCAAGCGCCATGCCGCCAACTGGAACCACTGAGGTTCCAGGTGGAGTAAGGCCCCTTGGCTGAGGGAAATCCTGCTGGGTGGGATTCTCCATGGTCAACAGGTTCACCAGGTCATCGTACCGGGGCTGTCTAGATCAGTGAGGCGCCAGGAATATCAGTTCTGCCTTCTCCAACGTCTTCTGAAGAATGGCCAGAATGATAGGAAGGTGTAGAGGAGACCTGGAGGCCACCTGCTCTGAAGTGGATTGGTCCCTTTTGCTCCCTGGGTAGGGAACCCGGTAAAGAATCTTTCTACCTGCTCATTCTGGGGAGTGGCGAATAGGTTGACTACTGGGGACCGAATCTGTTGGACAGTTCCTGGAACAGGGATGGGTGAAGGCACCATTCCAAGTGGTTGACCTTGGCTTGACTCAGCCAATCGGCCTGGATGTTGTCGACCCCCAAGATGTGATCTGCTCTGAGGGACAGAAGGTGCCTCTCTGCCTACCACCCCAGATGTTCGGCCTCCTGCATCAAGGATTTGGACTGGGTCCCCCCCCCCATCTGTTGACATGGGCCTTGGCGGCCACCTCCATCATGATTAGCAAGCGGGACTCTGTCACCCTGTCCTGGAAATGTCTCAAAGCCAGGAAGATAGCCCTGAGTTTGAGCCAATTGATGGGCCAAGACCTGTCTGTCTGGAACCAACGACCTTGAGCTATCTCGCTTTGCAGATGTGCCCCCCACCTAGCCATAAAGACTGGCATCTGTCATGATCGTGAGTCTGTCTGGTTCCTTGAAAAAAATAACCTTTCCTGATGGCCTGGGACCGCCACCACTGGAATCACCTGAATGAATATAAGACAGACGGTAGAGGAACACAGACTTTTAAAAAATAATTTTATTTTTATATTTTAAAAACATCCCTTTTGGTGAACAATATGGTTCCAGGTTTTTACATTTCCATACAAGCATGACCTTAGTTACGTATTCATCTTTCATATTCAATTTCATATCATATCATTATTTTTCCCATTTTCCTTTAAATGTTCTCAGATATTCTTATATTCATCACCCTTATTTTATCCGTTTCCAATTTGTATCATAACTTGTTTCATTTTTCTTTAAATACCGTATTTCCCCATGTATAAGCCACCCTTTTTTTCCAAAATTTTCAAGCCCAAAAAGTAGGGGGGTGGCATATACAAAGCAGGTACACTTTTTATACGTGAAAAATGCATAAAATAATAAAGTAGGAATAAACTGGTTTTCCAGCAGTATGCTATACTTTTTTGTAAAAATTGTACGTGATGATACGATTACGAGTGCGAGTATGCGATAGAAATGCATACGCTAGGCATCGGCCTGAATGCTTCGTTCCTACTCTCGTTCCGATGCGTAGATTGCTAGCGTCGCCCGCACCGCTTTCGGCGTCATGACCGAAGTTGTAGGTCTAGACGTCGAATTTTGTTTCTTTGTAAATTTTCTTTCTTCATAACTTGTTTCTCTAATAAAATATTTTTTTCAAAACTTCACAGTCCAAAAATTGGGGGGGTGGCTTATACAAAGGGGGTGCTTATACATGGGGAAATACGGTATTCTCATGTCTATTTTACAGTGTTATCTAAAATTCTTATTTCATTTTTATATTCATTATACTTATATACTTTTATCTGTTACATTTGCAAATTTTATCACATACTATTATTTCATTTCGTTATTCAATAAATTTCACCTTATAATTAAAAAATTATCAATTTGAATGTGCCACCCCTTATACATCCCTCAATTTACCCCCCTTAACTCATAATAGAAATTTACTATAATCACTTTGATTATCACATTCTAGAATAACAATATTCTAACTACTACATACCATGTATGTATGTATGTATATATATAGAGAGAGAGAGTGAGTCAGATTCCGCATATTTTTTCCTCAATTACATTCTAAATTATTTCAAAAATGTTAACTTATTCAACTAATTATAGAAACTGATATCGACATTTCTATTCTATATATCTCATAATTCATGTTAACTTTAGTCATCATTTTGTTAAGTGTAAATAGTATTATTATAAATTTCCATTTCCACATTTATTCCAGTTATATTTATATATAATTTAACTAACCCTTACAAAAATATTTAAAAAGAAATATCAGTTCCAGTCTTTTCCATTTTAAAATCTGTATTCTTATATATCACAACACTTTACCTTGCAGAATCCCCTTTCCTGTTCTTCATCTACCCATTGTAATTTATTTTCATTTTTGTTTGCTTTCTGCATCTCCTCATTTTTTGGTCCTTTCTCTTAATCCCCCTTTTTTCCTTTATTATTTCCCTCCATTTCTTACTCCAATTTTTATTCCGCTCCCTCTCTTGAGCTTTCTTTTGTAATTCCCCTTTCTGCTGTTTCCTTTTTCTTTAACTTTCCAAACAATTCTCTCTTTAATGATCCCATCGAACCTCCAAATTTTAGTTTTTATTCTTTTTTTCCCTTTGTTTCAATATTTGTTGTTCCACTTGTTCTTTAAGGCTGGTTTCCTCTTTATTCAACTCCTCCCCTTCTGGTTCTCTTTGTTCTTCTTTAATCAGCGTCGCCATTTCTAATTTTTGTGGTATAATACTGCACATTTCCACTCTTTCATGCATCATTTCCTTCATGTTTCTTAGTTCAAATTTTATTTCCACACAAAGTTCTGCCATTTTTATATACTTTTAATTTTTATTTTTCCCTTTCTTTGATATTTAAGTCCAATCCAATTGTCCAGTAATTTATTTCAATCAGCGTCTTTGATGTTTATTTTCAATAGTCAGTGTCCATAAATTTTTGTTTCCAGGTGAGGAACACGGACTTTGATGGATGAGTGGCTGGTTCCTGCCCATTGAAATGGCAACAAGAGCCATTGTAGATTCTGGGCATGGAGGCGGGTCCATGGCCCAATGCCTATACAAGAAATCATCTCTCCTAGGAGCTGGGACAGTAGAGACAAGGGAACTGTTTGTTGCTGTTGAATCCGGTTTATCAAGTCCTTCAGACTTTCTTGACGATCCGGGGAAAGGAAAACCTCCCAGAAGGTCATGACGATGATCTCCCATAGGTATAGGAGACGGGTGGTTGGTAGAAGATGACTCTTGCTGAAGTTTATGAAAAAACCATGTTCTTCAAGGATCTGTATCATGATCCAAAGGTCACTGTTGGCGGAGTGGGTTGAAGATGACTGAATCAGTATATCCAAGTAGAACTGGACCCTCACAGGGAGGGTGCGTAGGGACGCTGTAAATGCCGCTAAAACCTTGGTAAATACCCTGGGGGCTGATTAGGGGCCAAATGCAAGGGCCCGGTATTGGTAGTGCTTGTTATTGTAGCAAAAACGAAGAACTGGCAATGAAGGAGCCAGATCAGGATATGAAGATATGCCTCGGTGAGGTCTGTGGATGAGAGGAGGTCGCCCTCCCAAACGTTCTCCAGAATAGACTGTAGAGGCTGCATCTTGAAGCACCTGTAGGGAATGAACTTGTTCAAGGAGTTGAGGTTGAGGATTGCCCCCACCTTCTCCTCCCCCCCCCTCCGTGGCCTTTGGGATCACAAAGAGCTGGGAGCAGAACCCTAGCCCCCATTGATTCACCGGAACCACCTGGATGGCTTTTATGTCTCCCAAATTTTGAATGGCTGATTCCACGAGGGCCCCTCTGGAACTGTCCCGAGAAATTGCACAGCGGACAAAAAACCTTGGAGGAGGGGAGAGGAACTTGAGTTGAAGACCCGACCTCGCAGTCCTGGGAACCCAGGTGTCCGAAGTTGACTCCTCCCACCATGAAGTGAAGAAGGCCAGACGACCTCCGATGGGAGGGGAAAGAGGGCAGTCACTTATAGCGAACGAACAACCTCTTCCACCCCGAAAGGGCCGTTTGCTGGAAAACTGCTGGTCTACCCAATCGATCAGGTTGTTGCTCCTGGTGAGGAGGGGACGCCCTTTGGCCCCGAGGAAAACGGGTGTTGGACTCCAGTTGAAAGGAAGATGGTAGGAAGTACGGAGCCTGACGAAAATCCGACCTCTTTACCGACCATGATAGAATCTTCCTTTTGTCCCTGGTTTCCACCAGGTACGGTTCCAGGGCGCCCCCAAACAGACTCTCGCCCGAGTACGGGGCAGAAGCAAGCTTCCATTTTTGACGCAAGTCTGTCTGCCAATTGCGCAGCCACAGAAGGCGTCTCGCTACCACCGAAGATGCCATCGCTTTTGATGCAAATTTTGCAGAGTTTAAGGTGGCATCAGCTGTGATCTTATTTGATGATCTTAATGATCTTATTTATGTCCTGGTGAGACCTGGTATCACCGGGAGGCAAACGATCCTGTAGCTGACGCAGCCAACGCAGAGAACACCTTGTAAAGAAGGATGTTGTGGTGGAGGCTCGGACCGCCCATGCTGCGGCTTGATGAGTACATGTAAGAGTCTGTTCTGACCTCTTGTCGTCAGTCTTAAGGACATCTTCCGGTTCTGTCGGAGGCCCAGATGTGGAGAGAGAGGCAACCACAGGAGCATCAACTGGCGCCACTAGAAGGGCCTTGGCCAAGGAAGGGCCTACGTTATAAAAATGCCTGTCATGGGATGAGGGGCGTGGCCCAGACCCTGGAGAGGTGCACTGTTCACGCACCAGGTCTACAAATAACTTGGGTGATGGAAGCACCTCAGTTTGAACAATTGAAAATAAAGAATCGCCCTGGGCTGAACCCTCCCTCAAAGGTTCTGATGCCACCTCATCAGGTCCCAGCTGGGCCTTGTGCACTGGATATTTGAACAAGGATGGCTTAAAAAGACCTGGAAAAAATGGGTTGTTCAGGGTTTAATCCCTCATCTTCTGATAGATTGAAATCTCTAACCTCCCCTTCCTCCTCCTCAGACATGGAGGAGTGACTTTGGTCTGAAGGATCCATAGAGCCCCTCTCCTCATATTGCCCCCAATCAGAATGAGTGGAAGGAAACCTTGGCTCAGGGGGCCGGGGAAATCCCCACTGTTCAGGAGGGACCACCTGAGGGAAGGTAGGGAAAAATCCTGGGCCCACCCCAGTGGGGTGAAGGAATTGCTGAAATCCTTCAGCAATCCCCTGCCTGATGGCTACAGAAACCATCTCCTTAAGACCCTCAGGACTGCTGCTTAAAGGTGGATCCACTGGGCGAAGGCCAGCAGCTGTAGTAGGTGTAAAGGTGGCCTTCGCCCTCTGTCTGCGGCCACCTTGGAGTAAATTACTCTGAGGATTGGATGCTTCTTGGAGTCCAGGCAGCCTGCCTAAAACTAGGCCCAGATGTACCCAAATCTTGAGGGGAAAACATCTCTGCTTTCTCTGGGGACCATGCCTGAAGACAAACTGGTGGAGCCTAGTTCTGCCTCTCCAGCCCTGAATACAGCCTGAAGGCCAGCTTGCAGATCTCCAGCCTGAGGAGACTGAGGTTGGCTCCTTCCACTTCTCTGCTCCAGGATCTTTGCAAATCGTTTCTCCAAGGCTGCATGACTTCTCGGCCCTGAAATTGGATTTCGAAGCCTTCGTAGTTGCGAAGGGCCTTGGCCATAATCTTTGCAGCTGCCTCCCTCTTGGCTGAATGACCCCGTGGCCGTCTCCTTTTTGCTGGCTTCTGGGCAACCTCCGAACAACGGACCTCTTCAAGGCCCTGTAGGTCAGTCAGATCGGGCCTGTGTGCTCTCCCATTTTTTGTGTGGCCTAAACACTGGAGGCGCTGAGAGCTCCTTCACTAAAGTGCCGCCTTAACTAGAGGCCAGGTGAATGGCATCCCTCTATGAGCCTCGCTCCAAAACCAAGTCCCGACTCTCCCGACTCGCTCTCGACAAAAAGAGTTCCCCAGGCTGCGTGCTATAAATTGCAGTGGGGGTAGGCTGCCTCAATAAGCGATCCCAGGCCCGAAGTCACTTTTGGCTGGTCCAAAGCCCCAGCTCCGAAGCCTCGGTGTTAAAGGAGAGCGGCTCCCCGCTCTCTGCGACCACTGGGCTCCACCGGATCCCCGGGAGCTGCTAGTTTCGCTTTCGCTGTTTCCCCTCTGCCGCTGCTCCTACCTCCAGAGACACGCTGGTCACACACAACCAGGACACAAACTGGGGGCCAGCAGCATGGGCTGGCTTTCATAGCTTTGGCAGACTCAGTTTGATGACGGAGGAGGAGGCTCTCGTAGCACAGCGTGGAGGAGAACATCTACAGACCCTTCGCATCCTGGACATAAACTGTTTCAACTTCTACCCTCAAAACGACATTATAAAGCATTGCACACCAGAACAACTAGACACAAGGACAGTTCCCTCCCCACCTCCCCAATGCTATCACTCTGCTAAACAACTAATTCCCATAACAGTGTCACACTTATCTAGAAAGGCGGTATTACCACCATTATTCTCATCTTCCCTGTTACCTATCACCTTTTTCTTCTTATGGCTATACCTTTGTTGCTTATCTCTTACAATTTAAATTGCTTAATTAGCATCCTAGTATGATTTATGTTGATTGTTTATTTAGTACCCATGACTTATTAAATGCTTGTATCTAATGTTTTATGATGAATGTATTTTTACAACGCTTATGATAATGATCTGTCACTATTGTTGTATGCACTGGAGGCAAATTCCTTGTGTGTCTAATCACACTTGGCAATAAAGAATTCTATCTAAAGGGTGCTAGATAGTCTTCTCTAAACCTGGGGTTTCGTTGGCTTGTCAAGTCACAAATTCCTCTGTCACAAAGTGGATTCTGTTGTTGCAATGAGGTTGCATACAGGCAAGCCTCAATTTACAACCATTCGTTTAATGACCATTTGAAATTTCAACTGCACTGAAAATGGTGAGTTGTGACTGGTCTTTGCACTTCACAATTGTTGCAGCAACCCTGTGGTCACACGATAAAAATTTGGGCACTTTGCAAACCAGGATGGTATGTACAATGATTACAGCATCCTGAGGTCGTGTGATGGCCATTCGCCAACCTTCCCAGCTGACTTCTGGCAGGCAAAGTCAGTATGATTCACTTAACAACTGCAGTGATTTGCTTAACAACAATGGCAAAAAGGTTGCAAAATGAAGCACAGTTCACTTAACAACCTCCTTGCTCAGGAGCGGAAATTCCCCCAATTGTGGTTGTAAGTCCAGGATTTTGTTTCTGCCCTTGTTAGTAACACCTTCTTCTCCTTCTCAAGGGTTGTTTCCTTGTACCAAATTTAAACTGGGTTCACACAGCATGCTAGATTGTCTGATAAGAGCATACACAGCTAGCCCTCAACTTACGACCACAACTGAGCCCACAATTTTATGTTGTTAATGAAAAATTTGTTAAGTGAGTTTTGCCCCAGATTACCACTTTTCTTGCCGCTTTTATTAAGTGAATCACTGCAGTTGTTAAATTAGTAACATAGTCGTTAAGTGAATCTGGACTTCCCCACTGATTTTGCTTATCAGTAGGTCGCAAAAGGGGACCCCCCGGGACTCTGCAACCGTCATAAATGTGAGTCAGTTGCCAAGCATCTGAATTTTGACCATGGGGAGGCTGCAACGGTTGTTAGTGTGAAAAATGGTCATAAGTCTCTTTTTTCAGTAGTTATAATATGGAACAGTCACTAAATGAACTGTTGTAAATCAAGGACTGCCTCTATTGCAGCGGTCACCGACTGGTGATCTGTGGACCATTGGTGTTGTGCAAGAAATTTTTGGTGGTCCTCAAAAAAATTATTTGCATTTTCTATATTGCACTAAATACTATTTATCTTTAAAAAAAAATTCATATTGGTGGTCCGTGGGATTTAAAATTATGAATTTAGTGGTCTCTGAGATCCGAAAGGTTGGTGACCCCAGCTCTATTGTGTGAACTCAGCAATTGGGTTCCATTAATTCAAGTTTAGGGTTTGGTGCTCTGTCTTATCTGTTGAAATTCAGTTGATTAAAATAACAGCAATTAATTCAGGATAATCTCATATATCGGATGGATGAGTCAAGACGAGAACTTCAAGCACTATAGATAGTCCTTGATGTACAACAGTTTGTTTAGTGACCATTCAAATTTACGGCACTGAAAAAAGTGACTTATGACTGTTTTCACACTTATGACCTTTGCAGCATCCCCATGATCGGGTGATCAAACTTCGGACGCTTGGCAACTGACTCATATTCACGACGGTTGCTCTGTCCCAAGGTCACGCGATTCTCCTTTTGTGACCTTCTGGCAAGCAAAGTCAATGGGGAAGCCAGATTCACTTAACAGCCAGGTTACTAACTTATCAACTATAGTGATTCACTTAACAACTGTGTTAAGGCAGGTTGTAAAATGGGGCAAAACTCCCTCAAAATGTCTCACATAACCACCAAACGTTTGGGCTCAATTATGGTCATAAGTCAAGGACTACCTGTATATATGAACTTTTTGCCTCTTAATTAGCTTGAGAAATGATCTCTGGGATTTATTTTGCTTTATTTTGACAGTGAATTAACTGAATCATTTGGGGTTTGGAAATCACAAGGATTGTATAATATGCTTTAATTTGTTCTGCATGGATTGCTATGTGATGTTTCTTTTCTTCCCTGAAGTCAAATATTTGACTTAGTTGTTTTCCAGCATCTCTAAACCTAGATAATAGAATTCGAGTTACATAAAGAAATAAGTCCAGAAATTAAAACCTTGTTTGGCAAAATAAGGTGGTTGTTGAATGGTAACCAGGGAAACAGTGTTTCAGGTGTGTGTTTAGTCTGATTGAAGGAAGCTCCTTAACACAAGATCAAGGGACACCTTTGTTAGGGATACACCCCTAGCAGGATCTGCAGGGCAGGCAGGCAGGCAGGCAAAATATGTGAGATAAACGTTTTTTTGTAGCTTACACTCAGTAAACCAGATACACGGTGCCAATTAAATAGTTTTATTCCAGCAAGAGTTAAAGCATAGTCAAAACAGTCCGTATATCATTCACTTAGTTCAGTCTGTCCAGGGATTATTCATTTGCAAATTCCAGTGTCGAAAAAGAGAGGTCAGTACACTTACAAATGTCAGTCCGGTGATATATCTCCTCGCAGTAGAGAGATATGAAGAACTCAAAAACTCCTCTCTTCCTTCAGCAACTCTTCAGTAGGGAAAGACGCAGCTAACAAACCATCAACGTAATCCAATCCAGTAATTGTCAGTAATTGCCAGCAAACCGTCAGGGAATCGTCAGCAATCAATCAGGTTGTCTTGCTCCCTCTTATGGTGGTTTCACACCACACCCAAAATTACATGCTTTGCATTTAAAGTGACACACACTTAAACTAACAATCATAGCTTATATATATTATTTTACCCAAACTACGTTAGGTGACCTATGTTATACCTAACAATCTTGGTCAAGTGGGTTGGACTAGAAGACCTCCAAAGTCCCTTCCAACTCTGTTATTCTGTCTTCTATTCTGTACCTTGAGCTTCTCTTTAGGCTCTCAGAAGCTCCAGGTGAGAACCACAGTCGGGACTCCATCGCTAAGCAGCATGGTGGTTAAGTAAACACATAACCTCACCGACTTACGACGGCAGCTGCGGTTGTTAAGCAAATCACTGCTAAGCACGATGTTGCGTGGTTGCGACATGCAACTTCCTGCCCTCTTCCTTACTGGATTTGCTCCTTTGGAAGCCGGTGACGAAGTTTCAAATGGCGAACCCCGACGTTGAGATGCTGCGGCCATCGTAAATGTGAATAAGTTGCCAAGTGCTCATGTTGTGATGACGTGACCACAGAAATTTTGAGGATGGGTTTATAAGGGGCGTTGGTTCTTACCTGATACGCTTCTTTTCGTGGAGCTGCGGAGAGCGTCCAGGTTGGGAGGTGCTTCAGTCTTGGCTCCTACAGGCTGAGCTTGAAATTGAGGAACGCCTCTCACCATCACGTGGTCCTCCGGCGTCCCAGTTTTGCGAAGACGAGAAAGGAAGGCCCTGTACTCATACTAACTAAAGAATGTTAATGTGCTTGGCTGACCGGCGAGGTTCCCCACCAGACGGATTAACGGGTGGGGCTGGACGCTCTCCGCAGCTCCACGAAAAGAAGCGTATCAGGTAAGAACCAACGCCCCTTTTCCATGGAGCTGCTCCGAGCGTCCAGGTTGGGACATACCAGAGCTTGGCTAGTCCTGCGGGTGGGTTCCCGTCAGGGGTGGAACCTCTTCTGGAACTTCGATAACACGCTGAAGGACACGCCTGCCAAAGGAAGCCTCAGCGGATGCAAATATATCAATCTTATAGTGCTTGATAAAGGGAGAGGGGGATGCCCAGGTGGCAGCCCTACAGAAGTCTAGTATGGAGGCTTGCGTGGCCCATGCGGCTGAGGTAGCCGCACTTCTGGTGGAATGAGCCTGGTAGGATTTGGCAATAGCGGCCCTAATCCATCGGCCCACAGTTGAGGACGTCACCTTGTGACCAAGAGAAGCAGGATGGAAGGACACAAATAAGGCCTCTGACTTGCGAAAGGGCTGGGTGCGTGTGATATACACCCTCAAGGAGCGTCTTACGTCAAGAGAGTGCCACAGTTTCTCCTTCTCGTGAGAGGGATTGGGGCAAAAGTCAGGAAGTATGAGCTCCTGATTTCTGTGAAATGCCGAGTTTACTTTAGGGAGGAAGGTGGGGTCGGGACGGAGGACGACTCTGTCAGAGTGAAAAGTACAAAGATCCTGTCTAATAGAAAGGGCCGCCAACTCCGAAATCCGACGGGCGGATGTGATGGCCACGAGAAAGACGGTCTTGAAGGTGAGGAGCTGTAAGGGAATCTCCCTTATGGGTTCAAAGGGGGGCTTGGTAAGGGCGACCAGAACCTTGTTGAGGTCCCAGGTCGGAAAGCGGTGTATGGTTGGGGGGCGGAGATTGGAAGCTCCCCTAAGAAAGGTCTTGACAAGGGGGTGATGGGAGATGGATTCCCCAGCGTCTGAGGGAACAACAGTTGCGAGGGCAGCAACCTGGCGTCTCAGGGTATTGGTAGAGAGACCCTTGTCGAGACCCCCCTGGAGGAAATCAAGGATTTGGGGTATGGAAGGAGAAAGAGGATTAATTTGAAGTTTGAGGGCCCAAGAACGAAAAGCGGCCCATGTGGCATTGTATATGCGGTTGGTCGAGGATCGTCTGGCTGCCAGGATGGTGTCTATGGCCTGGTTAGAAATTCCCTGAGCCCTTAGGCGGCTCCGCTCAACCTCCAAACGGCTAGCTGGAGCCATTGGGGTTTGGGATGAAGAAGAGGGCCCTGAGACAGGGAGATCCTGTCTGGGGGAATCCTCCAGGGAGGAGCCACCGAGAGGTTGCGGAGGTCCGCAAACCAAGGGCGTCTGGGCCAGTAGGGAGCTACTAGAAGGATCTCTGCCTGCTCCAGGATCAACTTGTGGATCACCCTGGGGATGATGGATAGGGGGGGGAATGCATAAAGGAGCCCTGGGGGCCAAGGGCAACGGAGGGCATTGTGGTTCTCTGCCCCGAGAGAGGGGTATCTTGAAATGAACCTCGGTAGTTGGGCGTTCAGAGGGGAAGCGAAGAGATCCACCAAGGGGGGCCCGAAGATGGAGGCTGCTTCCCTGAAGAGAGAAGGGTGTAGGCTCCATTCCGCTTGGTCTATAGTGGCTCTGCTGAGCCAGTCCGCTTGAATGTTGAGGGCTCCTGATATATGATCTGCCCTGATGGAGGCCAGATTTGATTCCGCCCACCTGCAAAGGCGCTCGGCTTCTCTCATGAGACTTGCTGACTGCCTGACTGCCTGTTGATGTGGGCCTTTGCGGTGATGTTGTCCGTGAGGACCAGGATATGACGACCGCGTACCTGGGGTAGGAAGCTGCGAAGCGCCAGGAGAACGGCGTGAAGCTCCAGCCAGTTTATGGAGCAGAGTTGCTCTGTTGGTGACCATTTGCCCTGTGATGATGTGGAGAGGACGTGAGCTCCCCAACCGAGTAGGCTCGCGTCCGTGGTGACGGATAGCCTGTTGGGCTCTTTGAAGTAATGACCTTTGTTTATGGCCGGCCTGGTCCACCAAAGGAGGGACGTAAGAACTCTCGGAGGAACTCTGACCCGAAGTCGCGAGTTGCTCCTTCCGGAACGTTGATACGGCAGTAGAAACCATTGTAGAGACCTGGAATGGAAACGGGCCCAGGGAATGATAGATATGCATGAGATAAGCTTCCCCAGCAACTTAGACAATTCTAAGAGAGAAACAGTTCTTGCCCTCCTGACCTCCTTAATTGATTGTTGGATGCTAAGCCACCTGTCTGGGGACAGGAAAACTAGTTCCCGGTTGGTGTCAATCACTGCCCCCAGGTGAGTAAGTTGGGTAGAGGGGGAAAGGTGACTTTTCCTCCAGTTGATAATGAACCCGTGGTTTTGCAGGGTATTAAGGGTGAGTTTGGTATCTCTTAGGGCGAGAGCTCTAGAAGATGAGAGGATGAGGATATCGTCCAGATAACAGTGGAGTCGGACGGGGAAGGAACGCAGGTGAGCGGCAAGGGCCGCCAAAACCTTCGTGAACACCCTGGGAGCGGAGGACAGACCAAAGGGAAGCGCGACGTACTGGAAATGTTGTCTATTATAGGCAAAGCGTAGGAACCTGTAGTGAGAAGGACGAATAGCAATATGCAAGTATGCCTCGGAAAGGTCAATTGAGGAGAGCCAGTCCCCTCGCCGGGTACCCATAAGTATCGACTGCAAAGTGTGCATCTTAAATTTGCGGGGGGCAATGTAGCGGTTTAGTCTTTTAAGGTCTAGGATCGCCCTCCAACCCCCCGAACTCTTGGGCACTACAAACAGGTGGGAGTAGAAGCCTCGCCCCCGTTCAGAGGAGGGAACGGGCTGGATGGCCCTTATATCTAGGAGGTGGTGAATGGCGGCCTCCATGAGGGCCCGTTTTGCAGGGTTCCTGGAAGGGGGGGAAGACATAAAGAATTCGGGGGGGGGAGGAGTGGAACTCGAGTGCCAGTCCGAGACGAACCGTATCTCTGACCCATGCGTCAGTAGTAATGGCCTCCCATTGGCGAGCAAAGTGCTTGAGGCGGCCGCCTATGGGAAGGTTTGCCCTAGTGAGATCGACGGAAAGGTCGGTTTCCGGATCCCCGGAAAGGCCTCTTGAAGGAACCTCGTCTGGACCTGTCAGACGAGTCTGACCGGACCTGCGAGGAGGGGGTTCTGTAGGGAGGTTGGGAGAATCTGGAGGGACGAAAGGAGCCTCGACGAGGGGAGGGGGAGGAGCCTCTGGGGTCGGGCCTCCGAAAAAGAGAGGGGAGGTACGTGCGTTTGTTCCGAGTCTCGGCCAGAAAGGGATCGAGGGCCGGTCCAAAAAGTTTCCCCCCAGAGATGGGGGCTGAGGCTAGTTTGGCCTTGTTTTTGACATCCGCTTGCCAGTGGCGGAGCCAGAGCAAGCGGCGGGCGGTGACTTGGGAGGAAATGGCCTTGGTGGAGAACTTGGCGGCTTGAAAGGTGGCATCCGCCGAGAATTCAGCCGCGGCCATAAGTTTGGCGATGTCCTGTTGGGCTCTGAGGTTGGCCGCAGGGACATGTTGTTTGAGTTGTTGGAGCCATTTAATCGAGGACCTAATGAAGAAAGAAGCAGCAGTGGATGCCCTGACTGCCCAGGCGTCGGAATGATGAGCGCGGCGTAGGGCCAGCTCGGCTCGTTTGTCCTCGGGCTTGAGGGCCTCGAGAGCGTCGCTAGGGGTAGACCGGGAAGCTAGTCCTACAATGGGCTCGTCCACAGGGGGGGGATCTAGCAAAAGAGTGAACTGCGGGTCGAGATTGAAGAAACGTTTATCCTGGGCAGAGGGAGGGGGGGGAGGCCCTGAGGAGGCTAGCTGCCTGGAGACCATGTCCGAGAAGATAGGTGGGACGGGGACCACATCAGTCTCCACCATGGGCTGGGAAAAGATGGAGTCGAGGGGTTCCCCCGAAGCCGCTGGTTGGGAAGGAGTGGGGGAGGTCAGGCCGGAGGTATTCTTGGCCTTAAATAGAATGGACCTAAACAGGTGCGGCTTGAACAAGCCCACGAAGGCGGGTTGGTCCGGAGTGAGGCCCTCGTCCTCCGACATGTCCCCCTCCAGTGGGTCTGCTCCCGAGAAGGGCTCACTGCCAGAAATGGACCCCAAGTCTAGGTCCTCGCCTTCCCCAAATTGGGTAGGATCCCCGAGCTCCTGAGTTTCTATCTCCTCCTCCAAAGACAGGGGGAAATTCCCGTGGGATGCTACCTGCCCGTGCGAGGCCTCGGATCCGGAGAATGAGCGAACGGAAGGTGCCTGCGCTTCAGAGGTCGCGGGCCGTGGAGCCGGGCCGGCTATATGCTGGAGCTCTTGCGTTATGCTTTGTCGGATGGCCAACTCCATCCACTGCCTGAGATTCTCCGGGATTTCCAGCACGGGAGGTGGGTGAGGCTCCTCTGGGCGTAGACCTGCAGCGGTGGGAGTAAATGTGGCCTCAGGGGCCTGTCTAGGCTGAGAGTGAGAGGAGGGTGCCGGGGAGGAGGGGAGGGGGGGTTGGGTGGAAGTTGAGGGAGTAGGGGCGGAAGGAGCCAGAGGCACGGAGCCTAACTCTCTGGACCGCCTGTCGATCTCCTTCTCAAGTGCCCTGTGTCGCCTGAGGGCATCTCTCTGGGAGGCTTTAGAGGCTTCCTGGCTTTGTTTACGCAGGTGATGAGTCTTTGATTTGGCCTTCAAGGAAGGGCCACGAGGTGTTTTGTCGTCTGCCATCTGAAGGAGCAAAAAGAGGAATTTTGGGTTAGTATTAGACGGTTGGCACGTCTGGATGTGGCCTACGGAAGGCCAGGAATCCTAGCAACTGTTTCACGCCCCCCCTTTGATCAAAAATTTTTTAGTGAACTGCTATCGAGTTGAGGGCCTGGCCCATGAAGTCAATCAGCCAAAAGGTGAACGCCCAAGCAGCTACCCTCACCGGACGGACCGGGTGGGGGGATTGCTATGCTGCTACCTCGCCTGCTGGGTAGGCTGCAAAGCCAACGGACCCTTGAAGCTCTGTAAGCCTTGAGAGGCCTGGGAAAACACGAGCAGTAGTCTAGGTAGTCCCAGGGGCTGCCTAGAGTCTCGATTACCTGCAGCCTGTAACAGAGTGCCTCAGAGAAGAAAGGTAGGCCAGAAAGCCACATTCAAAATGGCGTCGCTGTCTGAAGCCACATTCAAAATGGCGGACGCCATGCGGTGAAGCCACATTCAAAATGGCGTCGCTGTCTGAAGCCACATTCAAAATGGCGGACACCATGTGGTGAGACCACATCCAAGATGGCGTCGCTGGCTGAAGCCACATTCAAAATGGCGGACGCCATGTGGTGAGGCCACATTCAAAATGGCGGACGCCATGCTGAGGCCACCTTCAAAATGGCGGACACCATGCGGAGCCCCAAAATGGCGGCCGCAAACAATCTGAGCTAACCCAGCGGCGGAACACTCCTAATTAAGGAAGAGGCAGGGGAGCAGTTTCCCCTGAGCTAAAGGCGTTCGTGGGGGGGAAACAGTGAGAAGAGAAAGTCAAGGCAGGTAAGGAACGATGCGTTTTCGCCGGGGCGAAGGAACGACGAGCGAAGGAGGGGTGGGGGGGGTGGGGGGGGTGGCGTTCGGAACGCTAGCCTCTGCCCCTGAAATATGCGATAAAGCTCTCCCCCTGTATCAGGGTACTCCCTTGAGAGTGCAAACCTCAATTTTCCTGCGCTGGTGAAGAGAGGGTCCAATAGAATCAGTAGAAAAAAACCGATCAGCCAAGGAGCTAAGGAGCGAACAGCCTGACTGCCACGAGGCTGAGCTAAAAACTGGGACGCCGGAGGACCACGTGATGGTGAGAGGCGTTCCTCAATTTCAAGCTCAGCCTGTAGGAGCCGAGACTGAAGCACCTCCCAACCTGGACGCTCGGAGCAGCTCCATGGAAAAGCTTCTTTTTTCAGCACCTTCATAGCTTCAAAGGAACCGGCCCATTTCCGGACTTCCAAAAGGCTCATTTTCCGCCCTCCCAGAGCACTTACCTGCATCCAAAATGGAGACTCCTGGGAACGGGTGGGGCAGGCATAAAGACAACTCTGCCTTTCTTCAGGAAAAAAAAAGAAAATCTGGATTTATGCTGGCTGTCCCTTGTGAGAGCCTGCCTTCGAAGGAATCGCCATATTGTGATACCTGAGAACAAGTGTGTGAAGATCTCAGAGTGTGACCCTTAACCCATTACTGCATGCAAAGCTCAGGATCAAAAAAAAAAGAAAGTTCTCATTTCTATTCTTGTCAGATTTCAAAAACCAAGGAAGACATATTGGGTTTCTTCCAAGCACATTTCTTCATTGTTCCTCCCTATAGACAGAATCTTGCCCAACTAAAGCATACTAACACCCCCCCTCCCTGCCCCCCCCCAGGCATATACAACTGTTTGCTGTAACCAACTTATAACAAGTTTGTTTAGTGACCATTCGAAGTTACAACAGCACTGAAAGAAGTGACTTAGGACCGTTATTCACCCTTACGACCGTTGCAGCACCCCATGACCTTCTGATAAGCCGTGTCCAAGGGGAAGCCAGATTCACTTAACAACAATCTTAATATCTTAACAACTGCAATAATTCACTTCACAAATATGGCAAGGAATGTAATGAAATGGGACAAAGCTCACTGCATTGCCTCTTGTTCCTCTGGAATACGTCTCCTCCCTCCTGGCAATTGGGACCAGGTTCCGTCACAATCCTCAGTTCGTCTAAAATATGCTTATATATTGCCCCAATTACTCTAAATTTCCTATTACTTGCAGAAAATGAAAAGAATCGTTTATTTCAGGCTCATCCCAGTAAAATTGACTAAGAATTGCAGATAGAATTTCTGGAAGGATGGCTTACTCATTGCCATCAAACGTCACCTGTAAATGCTCAGCAGGAGAATGTTTGATGTGTTCCTGATAGTAAGTTTCATTTTTCTGAATGATAATATGGATAGAATGAGCCAAAGATTGTGGTTAGTCCAGGAGGAATTGTTTGAGCCCATTTACTAAGTCACTGAAAATGAATTTTACAGATGGATCCAGTTTTCCCTGTAATGGTAGCCCTCAATTTATAACAGTTCATTTAGTGACCATTCAAAGTTACAACAGTACTGAAAAAAGTGACTTACAACCGTTTTTCACACTTAACCACCATTGCAGTGTCCCTATGCTCACGTGATCAAAATTCAGATCCTTGGCAACTGACTCACATTTATGACGGTTTCCGTATCCTGGGGCCTGTGATTCCCCTTTGCGACCTAATGACAAGCAAAGTCAACAGGGAAGCCTGATTCACTTAACAACCATGTGTGACTTAGGGAGAACAATTAACCAGTGGAACAGAAGTTGCCTTCAGAAGTTGTGGGTGCACCAACACTGGAGGTTTTCAAAAAGAGATTGTACAACCTTTTGTCCAGAATGTTATGGGATCTCCTGCTTCAGTGTTGGGTTGGTCTGGATGACCTCCAAGGTCCCTTCCAACTTTCTGTTTGTAAGTGAGAAAAATGCTCATGTCACTTTTGTCAGTGCTGTCACTAAATGTACTGGTCTAAGTCCTAGGACTGCCTGTAATTAGAGGAAAAAGGTAGATTCCTAACTCGTGTATGAGAATATTTTCTTGTAAGTGCTTAATGCGTTAATACTTTTATTCAGATATTGTGGTAATGATAAACTATAAAAGAGATTCTTTTAAGAATGGTCTAGTAGTAGTGAATTTACAGAATTTAAGGATAATCAATCACAACTGCTTACATGTATAATAAGAGCTATTACTGGTAGGTAGCTGACTATTCTTATCAGATCTATTGTTACTTTAAGTTTAATGCTAATAGGTTGGATAATTCTGGCAAATTAGAGAATCTGGATTGTTTCTTATTGCAATAGATAGATGTCTCCTTTCCAAGTGTAAGTTAATTGAAGAAGCCTTTACAGTATTAATACAATTATTCAACAGTTTAGCCAGGACCAGAGCAGAGAGTATTGTTTAAGAACTGATAAATAGGCTCAGATAGGGTGATTCTTGTTCTTTTGTGACTTGGACAACCAACGGAGTTTTGGTTTTGCAAGTAGTCTTTGACTTACAAACATAACTGGGCCCAAAATTTCCGTTGCTAAGCAAGATAGTTGTTAGGTGAGTTTTTGACCCATTTTATGAGCTTTCTTGCCACGGTGTCATGCCCCTGTTGGAACCTGATTCTGAGGGGGAGGTCAAGCAGCTGACAGGGAGTGGGAGTGTGGCTCTGGTGGCTGTGGAGGAAACTGGGGAAGGGCACAGGCTGGCTGGGCCTTCATTGGAAGACCCATTCTAAGGCATGCAGGGAGGAATGGAGAAGGGAGCAACATGGGTTATGGGGGAGAAAAGGGCCCCGATTCCCTTCATTAGCTGCAGCTGGAAAACAGGATTTAAAAAGGGTGTTTGTGCATAGCACCTTGCTGGAAGCAAAGCGTGATTTATCTTTGTCAAGTCCTATCTGGATTCCGGAGTCCTCCCAACTGTGTGTGTTTTGTTATCTTTTGGAAACCTGCAATTCCTTATCCTGCCCTGTCTCATTAATTGCTGCAGTGTGTTTTGTGTTGGTTTTTATTTCTAATTTAGATGTACTTTGGAGTCAGACTGAATTTCTTCCCTTTAAAAACTGTTCTTGAGAGAGTTTTTTTCTCCAGCCGATGATAACTGGATATTGGGGGCCAAGTTGGAGGAATTAAAAGGGACTTTGCCTACTTTTGTGACTTTGTTGCTTTTGTGCCACACCCCTTTGGGTCATCACACATGGTGATTAAGTAAACCACGGCAGTCGTTAAGTGAATCTACCTTTCTTCTTGTCTTTGCTTCTCCTGTCTTCAGACATATGGCCTATCTTTGCTGTCATCTCTTAAGGTGTCATTGACTGAACGGCTGTTAAATGAGAAATATCTGTACTTCACACAGAGGAGGTGCCTCTTTAGCAAGGCATCTCTTGATGTTTGGATGGGATGAGCTTGGGAAGGCAGTCTCTGATATGTGCTACACTGCGTAGGGGTGTGTATTTGTGTGTGTGTGTGTGCTATGGGGTAGGTTTATAGGTGATAGCTGGCACTTTCATATTTCATATTTAGCAATATTCAGAAATGACAGATCTGTCATCTCTCTCCTTTCTGCCGAGTAAGCAAGGTGGATTCTTTTCACGTCTTTTTTCCCCTTTAAGGTGTAAATTAAGCACACACAGGTGACAGTTAAAAAAAAGTCCATCCGTCTAAAGAATTCACCGCTTTGTATCTTTTATGCCGTTATTTTCATTCTCTTTTGATCTTTTAGGTTATTATTTTAATTGTGCAGGAGGACAAACGTTGCTTGTGCAGAACTGGGTAGCTTCTCAGTGCCAGCCTTCCCTGCTCCTTAGGAAACCACATCCTGTGCAAAATTCTCCCTCCCATATTCCACACTCCCCAGATCGTTTTAGTTATTTTAGAAGTCATTTAATCACCCAAGGTCCTCCCTCCCTCCCTCCCTCCCCTCCTTTCTTCCCTCCCTCTTTCCTCCCCTTCTTCCCCCCTCCCTCCCTTCCTTCCCCTCTTTCCTCCCTCCTTTCTCTTCCTTCCCCTTCCCTCTCGTCCTCCCCTCCTTCCATCCCCTCTCCCTCCCTCCTTTCCTTCCTGTCTCTTTCCTCCCTCTTCCTCCCACTCCCTCCCTTCCCCTTTCCTCCCTCCTCTCTCTTCATTCTCTTCCCTCCTTCCCTCTCCTTCCCCACCTCTCCCTCCTTTCCTATCTCTTTCCTCCCTCCTTTTCCCCCTTCCTTCCTCCCTCCCTCCTTGCTTAGACCCCAGCCAGGTGAATTTCTAATACCATCTTTGGATTTTTTTTTTAAAAGGCTCATGGTTTTATCTAACATGGAAATACAGCTCAGTCCCTTTTCTGTTCTTGTTAGACCAGAATTCCCCAGTCTTTCCAGGTTGGCAGCCGGGAATGGGTGGGGGACAAGAGGGGATGGTTTTGTGGGAGAGGCAGGCATGTGCGTGCACATGAGTGTCTGTGGCTTGCTGGAGTGGGGCCACAAACACTCACTTGAGTGAGGCTGCAAACACCCACAACTCTCGAACGAGTGGGCCTGCGAGTCCCCGTGACGCTTGCATGAGTGAACCTGTGTGCGCGTTCGCAGATGCCGGCACACCAGCCGGCCAATCACATGGCCTGGTTGCAAATAGGCCGCTGACAGGTGGTGGGCTGCGGCCTACGGATTGGGGATCCCTATCCTAGATCACTGGTGGCTAATCTTTTGGGGCTCCTGTACCCAAAATTGCAATGTTTGTGGCCCCCTCATGCCCCCTGCACATGCATGTGTGATTCCCCGCTCCTTCCCCCGCTGCCCCCTTACCTGCACTGTGCCTCCCAGCTGATTTTCAGCCCGTTTGAGGCCTTTTTCAGCCTCCCAGAGGCTCGAGGGAAGCCTCTGCAACCTTTGTAGGCCGAAAAATGGGCCTGTTTCATCACTTTTGGTATTTCCAGAAATACCAGAACTGACAAAACGGGCCTGGTTTTCAGCCTACAAAGGCTGCAGAGGCTTCCCTTGAGTCTCTGGGAGGCCGAAAAAGGCCTCAAACGGCCCAAAAATCAGCTGGGAGGCGCGCGCATGCTCAGTGAGGTAAGTTTGCCTGGAGCTCGCATACCCACACAAATGGCTCTAGGTGCCGTAGGTTCACCATCATGGTCCTAGACTATTGTCTGCACTTTGTTCTTGAATCTCAGTGCCTATTTCTTTCTCGTTTCAGATTTTCTATTTTGTACATACATTGTTTTGTATATACTGTATATGATGACTTCGGTGGGCAGTGAACGTACTCGGGGCACTCGAGAAAAAACACAGATTCCAGCCGCGCAGCCGACACAACCACAGAAACCAGTAGTCCAGGTAGGAATTTGGCAGCGTTGTCTCTACATCCTGAACATGTTGATGGCCAAGTAAGAAGAATGTCACTCGTGTGAAGTCTGTAAATTACCCTTGCCAGGAGGTATTCTGTAGATTTGGGGTGTGGGTGCCCCAAAACCAGTACCAAAGTTTGAAGACGATGACTAAGCTGAAAAACCTTCTTGTCCTGTTTTTCAGTGTACCTATTGACAGTCCTCGAGTTACAACAGTTCATTTAGCGACCATTCAAAGTCACAGAGGCATTGGAAAAAAATGACTCATGACGGTGTTGTCACACTTATTACCACTGCAGAATCCTCAGGGTCACATGATCAAAATTCAGGTTCTTGGCAATTGACTCTTTTTTATGATGGTTGCAATGTCCCGGAGTCACCTGATCCTGTGATGACCCGGAGTGTGGCACAAATATAACAAAGTTACCAAAGTAGATAAATTCCCTTTAATGCCTCCAACTTGGCCCACAATGTCCAATTATCCTGGCGGGAGATCAAACTCTTTCAAAAGCAGTGTACAAAGGGAAGAAATGCAGTCCAAACCCAAAATACTGATAAAGTAGAAATAAAAAAAACCAACACAAACCATGCTGAAGTAACGCGACAGACCAGGATAATAACTTGCAGACTTCCAACAGATAACAAGGCACACGCAGTTGGGAGAACGCGAAAACCCAGATAAGCCTTGACAAAGATAATGCATGCTTTGCTTCCAGCAATTTTGCCATGCGCAGTTTGCCCTTTTAAACGGTCTTCCCAGCTGCAGCCCATGAAGGGGATCAGGGCCCTTTCCTCCCCTGTAAACCATGTTTCTCCCTTATCCCAGCCAGACTGTGCCCTCCCCAGTTTCCTCTACAGCCACCGGAGCCACACTCCCACTCCCTGTCAGCTGTTCCACCTCTCCCTCAGAATCAGATTCCAACTGGGGCATGACAGGTCCCCCTTTTGCGACCTTCAAGGCAAGCAAGGTCAATGCGGGAAGCCAGGTTCGCTTAACGACCGTGCGACTAACTTAAGAACTGCAGTGATTCACTTAACCAATCTGGCCAGAAAGGTCATAAAATGGGGCAAAACTCCCTCAGCAACAGGAATTTGGAACTCTGTTGTGATTGTAAGCCGAGGACTGTCTGTACTCTCTCTCAACTTAGTGGCAGTGAGGAAAAGCTATAATGAAACCGATCAGCCTGTCATCCTCCTGCTATTTTCATTTTTTTCTGGCGACTGGATGACCCGCAAGAGCTGCTTAGCACAGCAAAATCGTGGCTTCCAATTGGAGGAGTAACTAAAACACTTTGTCAGATGCCGCTGATGGATTGTCCTTCTTCAAATTACATGCTTAAAAATGTTGCGGTTTTTTTCCCCCTAAATGCTTCCTCAGTTCATGCTCTTTTTTTTATGGGAGTTTTGGGCTACTCAAAAAAAATAACAAGCCAGGATAAAGAAAATTTAGTTTTGTTCATCACCATTATGTTTGCAAGCCTCTTGCCCATGCCAGGGAGTTGTCAGATATTATCCCCGAGTGGAATCATGCGTCGTCTTGCTTGAGATTTCCTTTTGCTGAATTTCATAAATTAAAGCTGGTGCATTGAAATGAAAAATGCAAATATATTTAACGGTGTGGTTTAACTTTGGCCAGAAACTACATGGGTGGACTCTTAAGGGATGCCAGGTGTTTCTTGGTTTAATCAAACTTGTTTACATCCAGGCCAGAGTTCAGACCATAATTTTAAATACATTTGCAGTTTTGCTTAGATGGTAAGTGCAAATCATCACCTGTGGTTCGCATTCATTGGCTAGAGTAGCTCCATTGGGAGGTATAACCAGCTAGAAAAACCCATTAATTTATTAAATTTTTAGGCTGCCAAACTCCCCTAGAGGAGACTTGAGGCAACTTACAACCAAGCATAGGTAGTCCTTGACTTATAACTATTTGTTTACTTAACAGATTACAGATAACAGATAATCAGAGTTGGAAGGGATCTTGTAGGTCATCTAGTCCAACCCTCCCCAAGCGGGAGACCCTACACCATTTCTGACAAATGGCAGTCCAATCTCTTCTTGAAAGCCTCCATTGATGAAGCTCCCACAACTTCTGAGGGCAACTTCTGTTCCATGGGTTGATTGTTCTCACTGTCAGAAAGTTTCTCCTTATTTCCAGGTTGAATCTCACCTTGTTCAGTTTCCATCCATTGTTCCTTGTCTGGCCTTCAGGTGCCTTGGACAATAGCTTGGCCCCTTCCTCCTCTCTGTAGCAGCCCCTCAAATATTGGAAACTACTATCATGTCTCCCTTGGTCCTTCTCTTCCCTAGATTAACCAGGCCCAGTTCCATTTGAAGTTACAATGGCACTGAAAAAAATGACCTATGACCAGGGGTGGTATTCAAAAATTTCAGCAACTGGTTCTCTGCCCGGTTGCTGGGGGGTGGTGGTCATGGTGGGCGTGGCCTAGTTAGCCTCCTGCACCACGGTGGGAAGGGGGGCGTTTTCGCTCTGCCCGGGCTCTGGAAGTTTTCCTCGAGCCTCTGGAAGGGTGAAAAAAGCCTCCAGAGGCCCTCCGGAGACCAGGAACAGGCCTATTTCCGGACTTCCAGAACTTCCAGGACCCTCCCTGTACCCTGGAGGGCAGAAACGGGCTTGTTTTCACCCTCCACGAGCCTCTAGGTGGCCCGTTTTCTACCTCCCCGGGCTCCATGCACCCCCTGCACTTACCTGGGATCCAAAACGGGCTGCATGGAGACTCTTGGGCAGGGCGGGGTGGGGCCAACCAGTTGTTGGAACTACCGGTTTGCCGAACCAGACGTAAAAGTAACATCCGGTTCTCTCCAACCGATCTGAACCGGCTGAATCCCACCCCTGCTTATGACTGGTTGTTTTTTTTTTTTTAAACACTTGGGACCGTTGCAGCGTTCCCATGGTCACATGATCATAACCCGGGTGCTTGGCAACAGGCATGTATTCATGGCGTATGCAGCGTCCCAGGGTCCCCTTTGGCGACCTTCTGACAAGCCCATTTCATTTTTACTGTGTGCCAGTGGGCTCGTCGTAGAAAAAAGACAACAAAAGTTATCAAAGTCAAAGCGAGAGCCAGATTCACGGAACAACCATATTCCTCACTTAGCCGCTGCCTAGATTCATTTCACAGCTGTGGCAGGAATAGTCATAAAATGGAGCAAAGCCCACTTGACAATTGTCTTGCTTAGCGGCAGAAAATCTAGGCTCAGTTGCGGTAAGGCTAGGTCTACTTGTAAAAGAACAAGATAAAATATTAAAGTGATTAATGTCAGCATGTATTTTTTTGCCAGGAGACAAACTTAAGAACGACGAAGATGAAGAACCTTATTTTTTTTTTCTATTCCTCCCCCAAAAGCAAGAATTTGCAGCCACCCACCGTTATTTATTTTCTAAATAATGCTCATAGGCCCCAGAAACAGCTGGATAATGATTCCGAAGGCATGTTTGTTTTACAGAATATCAGCTTCCCATTCTTTTTTTATGATGATTTATTTAAATGTTTGAATCAATTGGATCATGAAGCCTAAAAGCCAACGGAGGAAGTTATCTAAGGGCCATCCGTGCTAATTCTACAGCTCCAATAACTTACTATTTTGCTTTCCAACATAATTATATTTGGCTCTGCTTAAAAGAGAGAAGATTTAGTGTTAAGCCCTGGCCAGGTCACTATTGTTGTTCAGCCAAGCGTTATTCAAGTGAACCATCTTAATGTGATGTGCTTAAAGCCATTATAAAGACTTACAGTTTCTTAAGGCTTTTTAACTATGCTTTGGAGTGCTGATTACGGCTCCTAATCTCCTTGAAATTATATTTCATTTGATAAAATATTAGTCCATTTTACGGTGCTGTGGGTGAAATCATGTACGTCTTAAGAAAGAGGTAGAACTAAGCAACCTAGAACAAAGGAAAAATTTCCTGACAGTTAGAAAAATAACTGTATTTTTCGGATTATAAGATGCACTCCCCCCCCCCCCCCCCCAAGAAAAAGAAAAAAGGATGGAAATGTCTGTGCATCTTATAGAGCAAATACAGGTCCGTTTTGGCCTTCCAAATCATCCGTGCGTCCCATTTTTGCTCTCCCCGGTGTCCAGAAACACTCTGCAGGCCAAAAATGGGCCCGTATTTGGCCTGCAAAGTGCTTCTGGATGCCGGGGAGGAAGAAAACGGGACGCACAGAGGCCAAAAACTATTTTTCCCTTGTTTTCCTTCTCTAAACCTAGGTTTGTCTTATGGTCCGGTGCATCTGATAGTCTGAAAAATATGGTAAACTTGCCTCCAACACTGGAAGTTTTTAAGAAGAGATTGGACAACCGCTTGTCTGAAGTGGTGTAGGGTTTCCTGCCTAAGCGGGGGGTTGGACTAGAAGACCTCCAAGGTCCCTTCCAACTCTTCTCTTCTCTTCTCTTCTCTTCTCTTCTCTTCTCTTCTCTTCTCTCCTCTCCTCTCCTCTCCTCTCCTCTCCTCTCCTCTCCTCTCCTCTCCTCTATTTCTATTCTATTTCTAATTTTCTCTTCTCTTCTCTTCTCTTCTCTTCTCTTCTCTTCTCTTCTCTTCTCTTCTCTTCTCTTCTCTCCTCTCCTCTCCTCTCCTCTCCTCCCCTCTCCTCTATTTCTATTCTATTTCTAATTCTCTTCTCTTCTCTTCTCTTCTCTTCTCTTCTCTTCTCTTCTCTTCTCTATTCTATTCTATTCTACTCTACTCTACTCTACTCTACTCTACTCTACTCTACTCTTATTCTATTTTTATTTCTATTTCTATTCTATTCTATTCTATTCTATTCTTTCTTATACTTATTATTCATATTCATATTCAGTCAAATGTTTTTTGTTAGGCTGTTGTTAGGAATCGTTTATTTTTTAAACAGTCGCTTATAATCTAAAATGGGGTTGCTGGACAGGGAAAAGACCCACAGAAAACGTCTTATTTCACACACACCCCAATTAAAAATAGAAGAGTAAGTTGCAGGAAAGTAAATAGTGGGGGGAGGGGGAAGTTGAAAAAGTCATTGACTTACAACAGTTCATTTAGTGACCAAAGTTATGGCGGCATTGAAAAAAGTGACGTATGAACAATTTTCACACTTACGACCACTGCAGCATCCCCCTGGTCACGCCATCAAAATTCAGATGCTGGGCAACCGATTCAAATTTACGACTGTTGCAGTGTCATAAGTACGTCACGTGATTCGCTTTTGTGACCTCCTGATGAGCAAAGTCAGTGAGGAAGCCGGATTCCCTTAACAACTGCGTCACTCACTTAACAACTGGACTGATTCACTTAGCAAACGTGGCAAGAAAAGCGCTAAAATATGTCAAAACTCACTTAACAAAGCTCCTCACATTGCAACATACATTTGGGGCTCAATTACAGTTGTAAGAAGAAATTTTCTGACAGGGAGAACCATCAACTTGTGGAACAAAAGTTGCCTTCGGAAGTTGTGGGAGCTTCATCCCCGGAGGCTTTCAAGAAGAGACTGGACGGCCATCGGTCAGAAACGGTGTAGGGTCCCCTGCTTGTGTGTGGGGTAGACTAGATGACCTACAAGGTCCCTTCCCACGCTGTTTAATCTGACTTATGGTACAATACACTTGATTTTGAATACAAATTTGTGTCTTATATTTCATGGTTTTTTTGTGTTTTTTTTCAGGCCACAGCAGAGCAAATCCGCCTGGCTCAAATGATATACGACAAGAACGATGCAGACTTCGAAGATAAAGTGAAACAAGTCAGTATCCACTCCAGCTTTGCTTTGGGGAATGAGGAGAGGGGATTGCTGTTGCATGTAGTTGAGTGGAGTCCAGTCTTATATAGGTAGTCCTCGATTTACAACACTTCGTTTAGAGACCGTTCAAAGTTACAATTGCACTGAAAACAGTAACCAGTGACCGTTTTTCACACATAATGACCATTGTAGCATTCCCATGGTCACATGATCAAAGTTCAGATGCTTGGCAACTGATTCCTATTTATGACAGTCGCAGTGTCCCCTTGGGGTCACGCGATCCCCTTTTGCGACCTTTGGACAAAGTAAACGGGAAAGCCAGATTCCTTTTAACAGCCGTGTTACTCATTTAACAGCTGCAGCGATTCACTTAACCACTGTGGCAAGAAAGGTCATAAAACAGGGTGAAATTCACTTAACGAATGTCTCGCTTAGCAACAGAACCGTTGGGCTCGATTGTGGTCATACGCGGAGGACTTGCCTATCTGTTCTAAAGCTGTATCCAAATCCTGTTGCTTCCTGAAACTGAATTAATTCTGCCTTCTGATGTGTTGCTGTGATGATTAGCATAGGCAGTCCCTGACTTACGGCCATTCATTAAGTGGCAATTTGAGGGCAACATAGCACTGAATAACATTGCGGCATTGCCACTTGATCAAGCTACTCATCAGCTGTTGTGTATTCACAACGGTTGCAGCATTTGGAGTTGTGTGATGGCCATTTGCAACCTTCCCAGCCAGCTTTCAACAATCAGAGTCAATGGAGGGAAAGTAGATTTGCTTAATGGTCTCATGAGTCACTTAACAACTGCAATGATTTCTTTGTGGCCACAACGGCCATAAAATTGGATGTGTCTCACTTAACAGCTGCCCTGCTTAGCAACAGAAATTCTAGTCCCAGTTGTGGTCCTAAGCCAAGGACTACTTGTATCTTTTTGTCATGCTCCTGTTGGAGTCTGACTCTGAGGGGTGGAATAGCTGACAGGGAGTGGGAGTGTGGCTCCGGTGGTTGTGGAGGAAACTGGGGAAGGGCACAGGCTGGATGGACATTCAGAGAAACACCCAGGGCCATCAACTCTTCATCCTAGGGCATGCAGGGAGGAGCGGATAAGGGAGAAAAGTAAGTGGTGTGGTCTATGGGGGAGGAAATGGCCCTGATTCCCTTCATGGGCTGCAGCTGAGAGGACTGTTTAAAAGAACAAACTGCGCATGGCAAAGTTGCTGGAAGCAAAGCTTGCATTATTCTTGTCAAAGCTTTTCTGGGTTTTGACTTCCTCCCAGCTGTGGTTGCTGCATTATCTGGCAGAAGTCTGCAATTTGTCATCCTGGCCTGCCGTATTAATTCCTTCAGTGTAGTTTGTGTTGTTTTTTTTAAATTTCTAATTAATTTTACTTTGGGTTCGGACTGCATTTATTCCCTCCAAAGACTGGGTTTTTTTAAAAAAAGAGTTTGATATCCAGCCAAGGATAATTGGACATTGGGGCCAAGTTGGAGGCATTAAAAGGGAATTAATTCTGTTTTTGTGACTTTGTTATTTTTGTGTCACACCCCGGGTCATCACACTTTTCAAGAAAAAGTCAGTGGTTGGGATTTGTGGAAAAGCCAAAACAAGATACAGGGAGTCCTCAGCTTATGAACAGAATTAAGTCCAGCGTTTCCATGGCTGAGCAAGATGGTTATTAAGTGAGTTTTGCCCCATTTTACGGACTTTCTTGCCACAGTTGTAAAGTGAATCCCTGCCGTTGTTAAATTAGTAACATGGTTGTTAAACGAATCTGGCTTCCCCATTGCTTGTCAGAAGGTCGCAAAAGGGGATCAGGTGACCCCTGGGACATTGCAACCGTCATAAATGCGAGTCAGTTGCCAAGCCTCTGAATGACCACGGAGATGCCGCAACAGTTGTAAGTGTGACAAATGGTCGTAAGCCACTTTTTTTTCAGTTCCATTGTAACTTTAGACCAGGGGTGTCCAACCTTGGCAACTTTAAGACTTGTGGACTTCAACTCCCAGAGCTGGCTGAGGAATTCTGGGAGTTGAAGTCCACAAGTCTTAAAGTTGCCAAGGTTGGACACCCCTGCTTTAGACGGTTACCAAAGAAACGCTTGTAAGGACTATGGTCAAGGACTACCCACATTAAGCGACGAATCCTACTAAAATTACGTTGAGATCTTTTTTGTGGAGGTGGATTTCCATCCTTGAGATTCCTCGTCCTGGCTCTGACTCCCAGGGAGCCACAGAGGCTTCCTTCGACCTGCCCAGATGTTTTTATCCCTTTTTCCCCTCTTCACCGCCAGTGAAAGCATGAAAATGCGTGTAGCTCCTGTCTGCACTCTGAGCATGCAGGAAATATTAATCCCTTCCCTAAAAACCTGTCTTGGCTCCGTGAAGTAAGCAGAGAAACTGAAATATGGCCTGCAGGTAAAACCAATCCCTCCTTGGTAGGAAGTTTTTGTGTGTGGGGGAGGGGTGGAATGAAGAAACTGAATCAGTTTGAGTCCCCAGATAAATAACATTTATGTAGCTTGGGGTTAAACTGTGGGGTCCTTGGTGCTCTCTGAGCTTGGCTGTTTTCTTGTAGATGTTTCATGGCCGGACTAAGTAACATCATGATGATATTACCTACTTTGATAATGAAACATCTGCAAGAAAACCATGAATCTCAGAGAGTACCAAGGACCCCACAGTTCTCCTCCTCCTCCTCCTCCTCCTCCTCCTCCTCTCTGCAAACCCCACTCCCATCTAGCACTGATGATGGTACCTACTTTGATAATGAAACATCTGCAAGAAAGCCATGAATCTACAGAGTACCAAGGACCCCACAGTTCTCTTCCTCCTCCTCCTCCTCCTCTTCCTCCTCCTCCTCCTCCTCCTCTTCCTCCTCCTCCTCCTCTCTGCAAACCCCCCTCCCATGTAGCACTGATGATGTTACCTACTTTGATAATGAAACATCTGCAAGAAAACCATGAATCTACAGAGTACCAAGGACCCCACAGTTGTTCTCCTCCTCCTCCTCCTCCTCCTCCTCTCTGCATACCGCACTCCCATCTAGCACTGATGATGGTACCTACTTTGATAATGAAACATCTACAAGAAAGCCATGAATCTACAGAGTACCAAGGACCCCACAGTTCTCCTCCTCCTCCTCCTCCTCCTCCTCCTCCTCCTCCTCTCTGCAAACCCCACTCCCATCTAGCACTGATGATGGTACCTACTTTGATAATGAAACATCTGCAAGAAAACCATGAATCTCAGAGAGTACCAAGGACCCCATAGTCCTCCTCCTCCTCCTCCTCCTCTCTGCAAACCCCACTCCCATCTAGCACTGATGATGGTACCTAGTTTGATAATGAAACATCTGCAAGAAAACCACGAATCTACAGAGTCCCAAGGACCCCACAGTTGTTCTCCTCCTCCTCCTCCTCCTCTCTGCAAACCCCACTCCCATCTAGCACTGATGATGGTACCTAGTTTGATAATGAAACATCTGCAAGAAAACCACGAATCTACAGAGTACCAAGGACCCCAGAGTCTCTCTACTCCTCTCTGCAAACACCACTCTCAGGTAGCACTAACTACTTTGGTAATGAAACGCCTGTAAGGAAGCACCAGGGATCCCACAGTCTTTTACATTCCAAGTTCATCCCAGGCTTTTGGCTATATTGTTCTTGAAGAAATAAAAGCATATTTGGGGACTAGACTATTCTCCCACACCTTGGAGTGAGGTAGGTGGGGCCCTCAGATGTGTTCATTATTTTTGTTTTCTATCCCAGATTGTTTCGATTTGCATTTTTAAACATTATTTGTGTCCAAATTAAATTCATAAATTCTAAAGTTAGTAGCAGTGATTCTGAGCTAATCTATAACTTGCCGTAGACATGTAACCATCTGAGCAGTTGTAATTTTATATTAATTAGACTCCCACATACAGACACACTCACTGCCATGTTTTATTTCTGTTCCTTCTATAAAGTCACCCTGGTTATTCTGAGCTGCTTTTTTTAAACATGTGTTTGTATGTGGGTTTTTATTTTTATTTTATTTTTTAGCTGATGGAAGTGACAGGGAAGAATCAGGACGACTGCATCGTAGCTCTGCACGATTGTAATGGTGATGTGAACAGAGCAATCAACCTCTTGCTGGAAGGAAGCTCAGATACAGTAAGTGCTCAATTTAGAGCCTTTAGAGTTCTTTAAAAAGTTGCCTTTCTAAAAGAATTTGTGAGGAAGACCTCCTGCTTTTAGTGGGAAATGTGAAGGCTGAAAAATGTTCATCCTTTTAGGACAAATCTTGCAGAGCTAAGAGCTCAGAAACGTGGAATAAACAGCCTCCAATATTTAATATCTTCCCATCACTTTTCTGCCAATATGAAGATTAACCATGTTCTCCTGGCGAGGCTCCTGTGTGCTTTCTAAACTTTTGCTTATTCTCCAAGAAAGCAGAATTTTAAAACATCACGATGAGCCATGCAGGAAATTGAAATGCCCAACTCCACCTTGCCTTTCTCATCTTTCTGGGATCTGAAATTTCAGAAAATATTATTCAAGCATACCTGACCCACATTAAGGAAAAGGAGCATGCTTTTTTAAAAAAAGCAGATATTTTTACGTTACTTAATTATCTGCTCTCTGCCATCCAATTTATCCTTTTCTTCCCTTCTAAAGAATTGTGCCGTCTATGTAACCTCGTGTTTATGGTCTAGTGTGCATGAAATAAGCCAGGACAGTTTTCTTTTTCACCCAGATAATGAAAAATGAAACCTTTGCTCTTTTGTGAAGTTAAGGACAGTTTCCTTAATGTTCAGTTGGCTTTCTTGCTTATAAGGCAGCCAAGACAACATTGGCAACAGGATGGCAGATTTTCCCCCCTTGTTGGTTTGTTTAGAAAATTTCAGTGGCTGCCCAACTCACCCACGATGAGTCTAGGTTGCCTACAGAAATATAACCCCAAATTTAAAAATCCAATAAATTCCCACCTCTCTGGTGACTGCAATCAAACACACCACTTGATGGGCTTCATGTCACACCTGGTTCCTCAGTCTCACAGGCAAACTATGTCTTGAGGGATCCAAAGGTGCTTTTTTCAAGAGGCAACTGGACTTTCTGGTTTTTCTTTGAAGACTTTTCGCTTCTCATCCAAGAAGCTTCTTCAGCTCTGACAGGATAGTGGGGAAGGGAAGGATTTATACTCCTTGCAGACAGCTGGCCGTTTGCATCCTTTTAGAGGGTCATTGAGGCCACCTGGAGGTTTATTTGTGTCCTCAGGATCACCTGAGTGGTGCTCCTGGTTCCTGTAGTTTGCAATTTTTATCTCTGGAAATCCATTCCTACTCCCACACCATTCCTACTTCATTGCTACTCCCATTCAAAGGGTGTTCAACTGAAATCGTATAGCTAAAAGTCTGTAGAGATTCTCCATCATCCAGGTCCTGGTTGTCCCAAAAGTCCTTTTTTTCCGGAGGCAACTGGACTACCTTGGTTTTCTCTGAAGATGTTTCGCTTCTTAGGCAAGAAGCTGCTTCAGATGAGAAGCAGTGCAGAGCTGAAGAAGCTTCTTGGATGAGAAGCGAAAGGTCTTCAAAGAAAAAAAACAGAGAGTCCATCTGCCTTGAAAAAAAAAAAGCACCCTTGGGATAACCATGGCTTGGATGACGTGTCTTGAGGGCCATTTAAAAGAATGTCGAGGTGGAGGACCAATCCTATATCCACCGGGATGATGTTCTACCCGGAGGGAGCCACCAATGAGAAGGCCCTTCTTCTTAGTCCCACTAGTTCAGTGACCCCCAGTGGGCCGCGAGAAAATTCTGGTGGTCCACATGGTGTGTGCGCTGCATTGTGAGCGAGCAGTTGGCTAAAAGGCGATTTAGCATTCCACAGACAAGGAATGAGCTGTTTGGAATCTCTCTTCCCCTTGAAGATGTGACCAGAGCCAGCAACTCACATTTTTTGCACAGAAGACCCAAACGTGAAAACCTGTACAGCCACCCCCTCATCTCTGGTCTTGCAAAAGGAGGAATAAGTGCAGTGTCTCAAAGAAACGAGGGCATGTGTAGTGAAAAAACACATAAATATCTTTAGTATTTTTTTTTATTGTTTATTTTTTACTAAGTACGGCGTCTTGGAGATCCTAGCAAGGTGTGATGACCCAGGGTGGGATACAAAATATTTGTCCCAAGTCCCAAAAACAGATGAAGCCCCTTTTATTCCTTCACTTTGCTTCAAAGCTCCAAATATGCTTGACTGGAAACAAAAAACTCCCCCACAAGCAGTTACAAATTTTTTTAATTTAATTTAAATTAAAATTAAATTAAAAATGTCTATAAATTGTACAACACAAACCACACTGAAGCAATTAAGGGAACCAGGCAAGATAAGGGCTTGAAGACGTCCACAGATATCGGAACACCCACTGGGAAGGACGCCAAATTGAGAGAGGAACGACAGACTAGTGATATTTCCATGCTTTGTTTCCAGCATTGGGCCATACGCATGTCTGTCCTTTTAACCAGTTCTCACAGCTGCAGCCCATGAAGGGGATCAAGGCCCTTTCCTCCCCCATAGACCATGCCATTCACGTTTCTCCCTTATCCTCTTCTCCCTGCGTGCCCTGGGATGGAGAGGGGATGGGCCTGGGTCTTCCTCCGACTGTCCAGCCAGCCTCTGCCCTTCCCCAGCCTCCTCCACAACCTCCGGAGCCACACTCCCACTCCCTGTCGGCTGTTCCTCCTCTCCCTTGGAGTCATGACACAAGGCTAGAGAGGGAAGAAATCTCCTTCTGAATGACAGGCTGGAGAAAAAAAAGGTCCATTAGGACTGAAGTGTGAAAGGGGGAATACTAGCATTTTAAATTGTAAAGACCTTTTTTTTTTTAATTGTAAGCCTCCCAGAGTCATTGATAGAGATGGGCAACTGTAGAAATTAAATTAAAAATTAAATTAATAAATTAATTAGAAATTAAATGAATGAGTGAATGAACGAACAAACGAACAAATAAATGAAGAAATGAATGAATAAACAAACAAACCCTTCCCCCAGCGTCCTATTTTTGTTCAACCCTTCCTGGGACTAAAAAATACAGCTAGCCCTCAACTTGTAACCACAATTCAGCCCAACATTTCTGTTGCTAAGTGAGGCATTTGTTAAATGAGTTTTTGGCCCCTTTTATGACTTTTTTGCTACAATTGCTAAGTGAATCATTGCAGTTGTTAAGTTAGTAAAACGGTTGTTAAGTGAATCTGGCTGTTCCCACTGACTTTGCTTATCAGAAGGTTTCACAAGGCCTCCAGACAAGCCCAACTTCACAGCTGTCTCTCTCAGCCACAGAAAATTTGGAAGGAGCTCAAATGTGGCCATATGTTGAGGACTACCTGTACATTCCTTTCTAAGAATCCTGCTCCCGTGTTGTCGGGATGTTTTCTGAGAGGTTTTGGGAGACGGTGTTTGGGCAAGGCTCTGCAAGACTTGTCTTTCATTCTGAATTGTTCTGTCTTGTTTTCCTCCTCCGCCCGACTAGACTTCGTGGGAGACGGTAGGAGTCAAGAAGAAAAGCCTTGGAAAAGAGAGCTCCGAAAACAAAGAGAACAGAGAAAAGCGAGGGGACAGAGAAGGAAGCCGTGGACGGGGAACTTCCAACAGGCGAGGAAGAGGAGGCAGCCGTGGTCGAGAGTGTAAGTCCCCAGACTTCGGACTGCAAGGTGCAGGGTGGGCGTAGTTAGAGTATAGCATATAGCATATAGTGGATAGTGGATAGTGGATAGAGCAGAACAGAATAGAATTCTTTATTGGCCAAGTGCGCTTGGACACACAAGGAATTTGTCTTCGGTGCATAAGCTCTCAGCGTGCATAAAGGATATTCATCAAGAATCATGTATCTTATGACTTTACACTTAACGATAGTCATAGGATGCTAAATAAGCTATCAAAGTCATACTAGGAAACCGGATAAAACAATATAACGATAAAGATTACAAGCAACAAGGTTATAGTCATAAGTAGAATAGGCGATAGGTGATAGGAAGAATGGGAAGAATAGTTTGACAGTGTTGTGGGAGTTAGCTGCTTAGCAGAGGGATGGCTTGGGCAGGAAAACCGTCCTTGTGCCTAGTTGTTCTGGTGTGCAATGTTCTAGAATGTCATTTTGAAGGTAGAAGTTGAAACAGTTTAATGTCCAGGATGTGAGGGGTCCGTGGAGTTGCTTGCAGCTCGACAAGGAGCACAGCACAGTGGACTTGAGCTGCTTCGTTGTATGTTTGCAATAGAGGCTGATGGAGAAATGTGCATGTGTGCGCACGTGCGCGCGCACACACACACACACACACACACACACAGACAGATGCCCTGGGAAATAGCTTAATCCCGATCGGCTTTTGCTTTGTCCTTGATTCCTCTCCCTCCCAGGGTGAGAACACTGGGGTGATTTGGGTCCGTGATGGAGAATGTGCGAAGCGCAGCTCACCAACTCTCAGTTGCGGGGCCTGAACAGCCTTCATTGCAGTCCTTTGAAGAAGGCTTGGGGAGCCTCACAGAGATTTCAAAACTGCGAGGGCACTGTAACACTCAGTAAAACAACTCGGCCATATAAACAGACAAACAAGACAACAGAAAACCATGGTGCTTCTAAGCTTGGTTTTTTTCTTGTGGATGTCTCACTACCCAACTAGGTACCATCATCAGAGCTAGCGAGGGTGGCCTTTGCGGCAGGCTTTGTTTTGGTCCCAGAACTCATCCTCTCCAGCAACCTACACCAAGATAAGCAGGGATTAATATCAGACAAATAAGCAGAAAATCGTGCCCTAACTCGGGGTCCTCAACCCTACGGTTCGCAGACCAGTGCTGGGCCATAGCCAGTTCAGAACTGGGCCATGGAAGTGTTGTGTGTGTGTGTGTGCAACGCATTTGTGAAAGCAGCATGCTCGTGCAAAACCATCCCTCCTTCCCCCTGCTGTTCCACTGCTGCCTTTGCCAGTCCTCTGAGCCAGAAAGGTTGGAGAAGACCACTGCCCTAACTGAGGAACTACTCCCACCAGCACTGGCAGGGCAAGCAGACCCCTACACTCAATACAAACTGATGATGTGATCTAGCTGGGTTATGAAACATTTGGATGAAACCCAGCAAGATCAGAGAGCACCAAGGAAACCACAGTCGTCGTCCTCCTCCTCCTCCTCCTCCTCCTCCTCCTCCTCCTCCTCCTCCTCCTCCTCTTCTTCTTCTGCAAACCCCACTCCTTCCAAGCACTGATGGTGTTAACTAGTTAGGTCATGAAACATCTACAAGAAAACCACCAAGGGAAAGCACCGAGTACCCCAAAGTTCCATCCTGGGCTACAAATATTCTCTTCCATCAGAAACAAAAAAAAACTCCCAGCCCTAAATCATTTAGGTAAGTGAAAGGCAGCACGAAAATGTGTAAGCAGATGAATGGAAAGAGGCTACAAGTTGCAAGTCGGTGGAAAAATGAAGGGGTGTTGTTAAACAAGGGTTGATTACCACACGGGGTTTAACCACATTGACCGTAGGACAAAGACAGTTGGCGGCAACAGTCACATTTGCCACCAATCGCTGCACCTTCCCTCCTTCCCCTCTTGCTGTCTTCAACGTTTGTGCACAGTTGAAAATATCCGACTGAACTCTCCGATGCGTAAAAACGATGCGTATGCTCTGAGATTATATCTCTTGTTTTTCTCTCCTCTCTAGTTAGAGTCGAGGAAAACGGAGTAGAAACGCCACCTGGGGACAGGCCTTCCGATCGTGGCAAACGTGGCAAGGGGAGAGGTAAAGTGCCAGTATTTTTATATTCCTCAACTATTCGTGGCCCAAGTAGTTAAGCCACCTCTCGTAATTTTTTTTTTTTTTTAAAAGAAACCCACCTCAAAAGGAACAGTTTGGATGAAAAGCTTTCGCGGTGCACTTTTGGCAACTTCTTGGGTGGGAGGTCTGCAGGGGGGGGTTGTTTGCTTTTGGGTTGGGGAATGTGTTTAAGGTACGTCGTGGCCCCAAAAAGAACATCTTATACAAATAATAAAAGCATCGCCTGAAATGCTTTTAAAAGTGACTGGAATTGACAGAATTTGCCCTTTTATCAGATAACCACAAAGGAGCGCAGACTAAAACCGTGTAGTTAGTCCTCCGTGTACAAGCGCAGTTGAGGCCAAACTTTATGTTGCTAAAGTGAAACGTTTGTTAAAGTGAGTTTTGCCCTCTTTTACAACCTTTCTTGCCAGCATGGTTAAGTGAATCACTGCAGTTAAATTTGTCACGTGGTTGTTAAGTGAACCTGGCTTTCCCATTGACTTTGTGTTGTGGCCTCTCCAGTAGTCAAATCAGAGGAGGAGGAGGAGGAGGAGGAGGAGTGGGAGTCAGGGTCAGCATCAAGGCAACCTGGGAGCTCTGAGGGGAAAGAGGGAAGAGTGTAAGAGAGGGAGAGAGAAAGAGAAAGAAAGAGGGGGAGAGAGAGAGAGAGAGAGAGGAGGAAGAGAGAGAGAGAGAGAAAGGAAGAGAAGGAGAGAGAAAGAGAGGGGGAGGGAGAGAAAGAGAGAGAGAGGGAGGGAGAGAGGGAGGAAGAGAGGGAAGGAGGGGGAGAGAGAGAGAAAGGAAGAGAAGGAGAGAGAAAGAGAGAGGGGGGGAGGGAGAAAGAGGGAGGGAGAGAGAGAGGGAAGGAGCGGGAGAGAGAGAGAGAGAGAGACTGGGCCATCTGTCAGCCCTCAGATGGAGAGTCAACAGCCTCCAGGTCTGGAGGTGGCTTATGAGGAAGTGGAGGAACAGCCAGAGGAGAGGAGAGCAGTGGAAATCTATGGGCCGGTCTTTGGGACGTAGCAATGCCCCACCCTAGCTCTGGGAGGGGGTGGAGATGAAGAGATGTGGCAGATAACTATTCATCTCCCTGCCAGACATATTTATTAGCCTGCGTTGAGAGAGAAACTTTTTCCCGGGGCTGCTGGTGCTCCTAATAAAGGAAACTTTGAGTTCACTTCAGAGGGTTTGTCGTGTCTGGGGAGCTGGGTCAGAACACTTTGCTTGTCAGATGGTTGCAAAAGGGGACCACACAACCCTGGGACACGGCGACCGTCATAAACACATGCCAGTTACATCCGAATTTTGACCACGTGAACATGGGGACACTGCAATGGTCGTAAGTGTGAAAAACAGTCCTAAGTTACTTTTTAAGCGCCCTTGTGATTTCCAACCATCACTCAATAAATTGCTGTAAATCAAGGACCACCTGTAGTTAAGTCTCAAATCGGCTGGGCTGTGCAGAAGATTGTGGAGCCTTCTCAGCCCCCCGATTCACCTTTTTCTTTTCTTTTTTTTTTAAATTGTATTGGTTTTTTAAAACAAACATAAACAAACAAAACATAAAAACATCAAGCTGTCTTCCATAGGTGTACACACAGTGTGCCGGTTGGTTTACAAATTGTTTTGTGCTTCCGTTTCGTAGTCTTCAATTACAGTTCAATTACATATAATCTCATATTGTCAATCAAAAACTAAATACCTTAGTATCATTATTAATCAATCATTTGACTATACTTTTATTCATTCATGTTTTACAAGATAACCATAATTTACTTAATTTATTGTATAACAGTTCATATTATCATCCCAAATCTATCCTAAAAACATTTTGTAGTTATAATTAAAAAAAGGTACATCTTTATATATTTATTATTTTCTAGAAATCTACATATTTCATTACTGTACTTTGTTATCTAACCATTGATAGAAAAGATCCCAAATTTTATAAAATTGTTTATCCTCTTGTTCTCTAATTTCAAATGTCAATCTACTCATTTCAGCACATTCCAATATTTTCTTCATTATTTCCTCCTGTGATGGTATCGTCTCATTTTTCCAGTTTTTAGCAAATACAATCCTAGCCGCTGTTAATACATTTACAATCAGGTATTTCAAGTCTTTGCTATATATTACAGGTAAAATTACCAATAAAAATATCTCTGGTTTCAAGTCTATATGTTTTTTCGTCATTTTC
Organism: Pseudonaja textilis; assembly: GCF_900518735.1. The sequence continues at coordinate 310,575 of NW_020769372.1, forward strand.
TCCAACCACATGTGGATTTTAGTCCAGTATTTTTTGGCATCCGCACAAGTCCACCGCATCTTGGCAACGTTTCGACGAGGTCCCACTCGCCATCTTCAGGCTGGTGCTTTCGGCTTCGGGCTTGTGTGAGCAAAAAGCACGAACAAGCACAAAGCCGAAAGCACCAGCCTGAAGATGGCGAGTGGGACCTCGTCGAAACGTCGCCAAGATGCTCTCAATCTCACACGGGAAAAGACCCGAACACGCCAAGACTTGCATACCTGTACCCGTGAAAATCTACGAACGTTTCTCAGCAGAGCAACTGGGCCCGTTGTCCCCTTCCAGGCCTGCCAGCTGCCCGTCAACTCTGGAGTCCAGAAGCACAGCTGAGAATGCAAATTTTGGCAGAAGCCTGGGCTGCCGGACTTGGCAACCCGGCAGAGAACTTGGCCGCCCTAATAAGCATGTTTGTCAACATGGTCTGTGGAGCTTCTCAATCATCCAGCTCATGGTTGTCTCAAAAGTGCTTTTCCAAAGGCAATTTGAACTTTGTTTTTTTTCTTTGAAAACATTTCTCATCTATGAAGATTCTCAATCATCCAGGTCCTGGTTGTCCCAAAGGTGCTTTTTTTTCAAGAGGCAACTGGACTTTCTGGTTTTTTTCTTTTTTTTTTTTTGAACAAATTTTATTGATTTTCCAAAACAATACACAGACAAACAAAACATAAAATATAATGACATAGGAGTTTTTTTTCTTAAAAAGCCAATACAACATCTTATTTAAAGACAGAATTATTCCAAGTTATCACATTTCCAAACAAGCACAATTTGATATATATATTTACCTTATCTGTTCATCTTCATATCTTATCCCAAACTTCTCTTTATTACTTCCTTTCCTTCTATTTATTCAAATTATATCTCTTTAACTTTAGATTGTATACATTTTTTATATCCATCTGTCTTATACATTTTCATTATTCTCTTCCAATAAAAAAACAAACAAGACATAAAACATAAAAACAGAAAACATCTTTTCTGAAAGTTGCTTGATCCCGGGTTAAAACTCATCGTACAGACACCTCTTCAAAAATCATGTTCCTTTTATATATCATTCCATATCTTATTACCGTTTTCCATTTTCTATATAGCTTCTTCCTTTTTTTAACTCTCTTAATTTTATTCTACTCATCTCAGTTCAAGTCATAATACTTAACATTCTTTGTCTGTTCTCAACTATCCATTCATTTTTTCTCTTTAAACAAAACCTCTCCTGTACACTAATTAGAGTATGACGCCTTTAACTCTTTCCCCTAACCTAATAATACTTAATATCACACATAACTTGTATTGGGATTCTGTTTAGCACATCCTAAAGTCACACAATATATTATATAAAGAGAAAAAGAAAAAAGAAAGAACGACAATAACAAACAAATTTATAGATATATAATATAGGTAGTACCCCTGTCAAAACCATTTTAATTGTACCTATTGATACTTATTTATATATTTATATCTTAAACATTTTATTCTATAAATGCCTATAATAACACAATCTTATGTACCTTACAGAATCCCTTTTTCAATTAAATTTACCCACTGTCTCTAAATAAATTTTGTTTCTTCAAATCTTGCTTCCCATCGTTGAGACTTCTCACCCCTTCCTTTCTTCCTTGCTTATTCTTTTCCTCACCCTGTTTACCCCTTTGTCTTTCCACCTCCCTTTTCTTCTTGTGCTTTCCCCCTTCCTGTTGTTTTCTAACCTTATATCCACCCTTCAACTCATTTTTATCTTTTTTGGTTGTTTTTTTAGGTTTTAAAATCCCTTTTTCCTTTTCCTCTTCCTCCTTTTTCTCCCCCAATAGAGTCACATGTTCATCAAAAATGGTTCCTTCTTTGTCCCAATTATCCTGCTGCGCAATCAATTCTCCATAGGAATGCACCGCCATTTCTAGAGATTGAAAAAGAATGTCCAAGATATCTTTCCAGTCTTGTTCTTCCTTTTTATATTTTAGATATTCAGTTTTAAATTCATCCAAAAGTGGTGCCATTATAAAGAGGAAAAAATTTTCCAAAAACAACCACCCGAGTGTTTTTAAACAAAGAAAAAAAAGTTTCCCAAAAGATGCAAAGTCACCAAACAATCCAGATAGACTATTTCATTTAGCACTTTTTCCCTTCTTCCATTTCTTTTTCTGGGGTTGCTATTAAATCACAAAATTCCAATTATAATATGTCTTTTGAAGTCTTATTAATGTTCAAATGGCTCTTTAAAATTCTAGGCAGTCTGCTCCTTATTTTCAACTTCTACTTCAATTTTTTTCCTCTCCCTTCCCACTCACAGCAGAAGAAAAAATTTTCTTTAAATATTTAGAAATCCATATCCCTTTGGCATTAGCATAGTCTTTAGCATTTAGCATACCTTCAATGCGGGTTTCTGATTTCTCTCAAAGCTGTTCTGTTTGGAAGGAGAGTGAAAAGAAAAAAAGTTTTCTCTTTGATATCCATTCGCTGCTTACTCAGTCTGGGAACAATGTGTCTTTAGTAGGTGTTAAATACCAGGATACTTTCACTGTTCCTTTGTCCCGGTCAGCAAAATCAGTTTCATTTCTTCACAACCCCCTCCAGCACTTCCTTTTCCCGGCTGAGCTCTTCTAAGTGGCGGCCATTAGAGACCGCCGTTCAGTTGCCATCGGAGAGGGAGATTTAGCCGGCTAGGGAAGAGAGATGCGATGTCTCTCGTCCCTGCCAGAACCCCCCAGTCTTCACCACCTTCTACAAAGGTGGCTTAGCCCCGAAGCCAAATGGCTCGAGGCACTCAGGCAGTGAACACAGGCAGAAACCGTGCACAGTCACGGATTCCTGCCTGCACCGAAGCACCACAAGCCGGAAGTTTTGGTCTACTTTCTGGTTTTTTTTCTTTGAAGATGTTTCGCTTCTCATCCAAGAAGCTTCTTCAGCTCTGGCTGAATGGTGGCGAATGGAAGGATTTTAGAATATAAGAATGTTCTAAACGTAAATCCGTTTGTCAACATTATTCTTGGTCCTGTGGTTTGGATTTGGCATAACCTGCAAAGTGGACTGTGCAAAGTGTGTTTATGAATCACAAAACTGCGCCTCACTTCCCATGTCATGCGGGGAAATTTACTGGAGAAAGCAATTATGTTCGGAAAAGTTACTGGTAAAAGCAAACCAGGCCATCAAAGAACTTGATGGATGGACACGATCAAAGCTAACACCAGCCAGAGCATAAAACAACTCAAGGAAATTGTGCAAGATCAGAAGCAATATTTGAGGGGCTGCCACAGAGAGGAGAAAGGGGGTCAAGCTATTTTCCAAGGCAGACAAGGAATAATGGATGGAAACTGATCAAGGAGAGACTCAACCTAGAAATAAGGAGAAATGTTCTGACAGTGAGAACAATCAACCAATGGAACAGAAGTTGTCTTTGGAAGTTGTGGGAGCTTCATCGCTTTCAAGAAGAGACTGTCAGAAATGGCATAAGGTCCCTTGCTTGTACAGGGGGTTGGATTAGACTAGATGACCTCCAAGGTTCCTTCCAACTCTGCTATTCTGTTTCTGAATTCTGATTTCTGAAGATGTGGAGAGACGTGGCCCAGAGAATCTCCCAAGAGTCAGACACGACTGAATGGATATCATCATCACCATTGTCGTTGTCGTCATGTTTATGAACATTTTTAGGGCTAAATACTCATTTGAAGATGCCATTGTCATGAAAGATGTCGGCATATCTGATAGCCAAGTCCCAAATAAAACCTGGAGGAAGGGGATGTTTTCTCGCAAAAGGACCTATCATTATCAGGGATCAAGGTTTATCTTTGGATGTGTTCTGACCCAAGCCTCGTTCAAATCAAACAAATGCAAAACAGAGATAAAAGCAAAAGCTTTTTAATGCATCTCTGTGAATTCTGCTCATTCACAGCAAAGCGCTGTTAAAACTAATTGTCCCAGATAAGAGCAAGCCCTGTCGAGGTTTTGCAAGGCTGCCAAGAGCACGAGATTAAGTGCCAGGAAATATTCAAAGCCAAAAGTCTCCAAAAACAAGCCAGGATAGACCGAACTTCCATGAGGACTTGAAGGGCAAGAACTTCTTTGCTTCCTGCAAAGAATCCCACCTCCGAGGGCTGGCTTTTATCCCTTATGGGAGGGGCCATCACCTTGCAGCCTTACTCCCGAGTCCCCCGTGTTGCTGCAGCTGCTCTTTCCTACGTGTGCTGAGCACAGGCTCCTCAGGGGCCTCTTCCTCACTGCTGCCAGCCTCCCCAATCTCCAAAGGCAGCACTCCACTCCCTGATGGTCCTGGTCCCATCCCTGCATCACACGCAGGCCCCTCATCTGAGTCCTCGCTCTCCGAGACCTCAGCCGTCCGCACCTGCTGCCGGCAAACCACAACAGGATGAGACTTGGTAAAGTCAAGCGTCTCTTTTCCTAAGAGGGTTAGGGATCTGGTGTCAAAATGCCTTTCTTTTTCTAGGGGGCTGCTGCTTATCCGAATAACTAATAAAACCTAAACAAGCAGAGTGCATGATGTGTCAGATTATCAGGACAGGAAACATAGTCCCTAGTGCTTTCTTCTCTTCGTCTGTCCAGTCTGTGTATTAATTGCTTTTATACCAACTACAGCAGTGGGACAAAACATTATTATGCAATGAATCTACAATACAAGTAATCCACTGACTGCTCAAAGCCGCAACGGCACTGAAAAAAGTGACTTACGGTCATTTTTCACACTTAATGACCGTTGCAGCATCCCAGGGGTCACGTGATCAAAATTCAGACCACTTGGTCACTGACTCCTATTTATGACTATTGCCGTATCACCTTTTGCAACTTTCTGACAAGCAACATCCATGGGGGAAGCAGATTCATTTAACAACCATGTTTATGAACTGAACAATTGTAGGGATTCACTTAACAACCATGGCAAGAAAGGTCGTGAAACGGGGCAAAACTCAGTTCACGACTGTCTCAGTTAGCAACATAAAGTTTGGGCTCGATTGTGGTCATAAGTCAAGAACTACCTGTATTTATGTAGACATGGTAGTGAGAATATAGGCTGCATCTTTGATACCAACATTTTCTCACCTTGCTTTCCATGTCTAAAAAATTCTTAAGGATTAGAAAGTGTTGTTCAGGGCAGTGGTCGCCAACCATCGGGCTGGGGACCACTGGTGGTCCACGAGAAAATTTTGATGGTCCGCAGAGAAATGTCATCCCCAAAGCAATTAATCTAGGCTGCACGGGAACATAAGGCTGCTCTGCCTACATGGCCCATGGGAACACAAGGCTTGCGTGGCTTGCGTTGCTTGCATTGCAAACAACACGAGGTAGTAAGGGGAGGGGGGAAAGGCCAGAGGGGGGAAATTCGCCCCACGTGTGCCTGGCCTGGGCCCCGGGCTCCTTCTTTCCATTTCTCCTGCCTTTTGGCTGCACGCAAGGAAAGCAGCAAAAGTCTTTCTTTCTCTTCCCCAGACTCCGCCAGAAATGAGTCTTTGGGACCCTGCAAGGCCTCCTGCTCCAAGAGGCTGCACTGGAAAAGACTAGTTTCTGGCGGTTTGGGAGAGAGAAAGAAAGACTTCTGCAGCTTCTGCTGTTTTCCTTGCATGAAGCCAAAAGTGTCTCTCTCTCTCTCTCTCTCTCTCTCTCTCTCTCTCTCTCTCTCTCTCTCTCTCTCTCTCTCCCCCCCCACCCCCCGAGAACGGAGCTGGAGACGGTATTCTGCGATCCCAAATAAAGAACGATTGATTGGTAGAAAAATGGGGTGGGGAATTTTCCTGCAGCCTTTTGGGGGGATTTTCCCAGGGTCTCTGGTCCGCGGGATTTAAAATTCTGAGTTTGGTGGTTCCTGAGGTCCAAAAGGTTGGCGACCCCTGGTTTAGAGCACGTTCGGTCATTGCTGCCTTGGGACAAGAAAATAAAGACGTGAGGAAAAAAAAAAAAACCAAATAAAATCATCTTTCACCTTTCCAGATGGGTTGACTGATAAATTCTATATCTCAAAGTAGGCAGCTCACCTTTTGCAAATTTCACTTTTTATTTTCCCTGTGTGTGTCTCTGTGTGTGTGTCCTGCAAACCTGGGGCTGCTTGCTTACATTCTTACATACAATAAGAATAACACATTGCATTTCTTGTTCCGCCCCTTTGTCGTCTTCTGCTCTAGAGGCGAAGGGGCCTGCCTGCCTCCAATTCCTCAGTTGATGTTGACGTGTAAATCCAGAATCCCTGCCGTTTTTTTAAAACCCTACTAGCCCTTGAGCACTGACTGATGGCTTAAGAAACCGATTTATAGCCAGACACAGAGGGGAATGGAAAAGGACCCAGCTGAAAAAGAAGATGGCAGATTCTAGCCCCAGGCCAGCCAGGAATCTGAGCAGTAAAGATGTTCTGGAAGTCAAGTCAATCTGAATAATGAGGTCGTTTCTATGGGACTGGATGCCTTGGCAGGCCTAGACTGCGGTGGCTAAATTCTTGTGGATCCTTGGTGCTCCCTGGGCTTGGTTGTTTCCTTGCAGATTTGGTTGTCTTGGCAAACATGGCAAGTTCAAGACTGGTGGACTTCAACTCCCAGAATTCCCGAGCTAACATGACTGGAGTAGGAATTCTGGGAGTTGGAAGTCCACAAGTCTTAAAGCTGTCAAGTTTGAAGTCCCCGGGTTTAACCAAATGGGTAACATCATCAGTGCTAGAAGGGTTTGCTCTCTTGCCTATAGACAGGTAGTCCTCGACTAGCAACAGTTCATTTAGTGACCGTTAACAGCAGCATTGAAAAATATGATTTATGAGCGTTTTTCACAGTTAGGTCCTTTACAGCCTCCCTGTGGTCACATGATCAAAATTCAGGTGCTTGGCAACTGGCATGTACTTAGGACGGTTGTAGTGTCCTGGGATCATGCAATCCCCTCTTGCGTCCTTCCGACAAGCAAAGTCAGTGGGGAAGCCATTGATCAGCTGCAGTGATTCACTTAACAGCTGTGGGCAAGAAAGGTCGTTAAATGGGGCAAAACTCACTTCACTATCTTGCTTAGCAACAGAAGAGTTGGGCTCGACTCTGGTCATAAGTTGAGAACTACCTGGGCAGGTAGCTTGCCCTAGACACGGATGGATGGATGGATGGATGGATAGTTAGATAAAGATAGGTAGATAGATAGAGGTAGGTAGGTAGATGAAGGTAAATAAAGGTAGATAGATAAAGGTAGGTAGGTAGATAGATTTAGGTAGATAGGTAGAGGTAGGTAGGCAGATGTAGGTAGATAAAGGTAGATTAAAGATAGGTAGAGGTAGGTAGGTAGATAGATTTAGGTTGATAAAAGTAGGTACATAGGTAGGTAGGTAGATAGATGTAGGTAGATGTAGGTAGGTAGGTAGGTAGGTAGGTAGATAGATAGATAGATAGATAGATAGATAGATAGATAGATAGATAGATAGATAGAAAAGAGAAGAGCAAACCCCATTTCCTCTTAGCACTGATGATGTTACCTTGTTGGGTCATGTAACGTTTGCGAGAAAACAACCCAGCAACAAGGAATCCACAGTTCAACCCTCCGCTCCAAATATCCTCTTCTTCTATTGGACCTGTGGCTTTTTTTTAAACGGAGCCTTCATCAATTTGATCTTGGCTTTCCTCCTTTTTGGACAAAGAAGTAGAGCCAGATTTTCTCAGGATAACCATTCTTCTCTAGCATCCTTATAAATATTCTACCAAGTTATCTTTATCTTAAACCTGGTTCTGCTTCCTTGTTCAAGATGTATTTTACCCTTAGAAGGAGAAAAAAAAATGCACATTTTTTTTTCTTTCCTCGTTTTCCTCTTGAAATTCTGTTTATCCACCTTGCCCTTTGAAATTAAGTTCTTCCTTTTTCTATAGGATTTGGACGGGCCAGAGGAAGAGGAACTGGGAGATTTTCATCCCAAGGCATGGGGTAGGTTTTTAATAGCAAGTTGGACGTAAGATTTGTACTTTGATTACATGTGGACCAAACAAGACTGCTTAACTATGCATGGCTGGAAATTCTTCAGATTTTGTTGAGCAGGACTTTCTGCCTATATTTCCCTTAGCAAAGAAGCTTGGAAAAGGACAAAAAGCAGTCAAATCAGAAATCCAGATTATAAATTTTTCTTAGGCATGGAAGCCAGCTGGATGACCGTAGGCTATTTATTCCCCCTCAGACTCTTTGAGGGGCTGGCCGATCAATAAAATCTCATTGCATCATAGCAAGAGCAGGTAGACTTATATACCAATTCACAGTGTTTTCCAGCCCTCTCTAAGTGGTTTACAGAGTCAGCCTCTCGCCCCCCAAAATCTGGCTTGTCATTTTACTGATCTCAGAATGGTAGGGGGCTGAGTCAACCTTAGTTTGGTCATGATTGAACTTCTGGCTGTGGGCAGTGTTCACTTCCAATATTTCATTCTAACCATTGCACTACCACAGCTTTTAAATAGAATAGGATAGAATAAGGAAAGAATAGAATAGAATAGAATAGAATAGAATAGAATAGAATAAGGAAAGAATAGGATAGAATAGGGAAAGAATAGGATAGAATAAGGAAAGAATAGGATAGCATAAGGAAAGAATAGGATAGGATAGAATAAGAATAAGAATAGAATAGAATAGAATAGAATAGAATAGAATAAGGAAAGAATAGAATAGAGTAGAATAGAATAAGGAAAGAATAGAATAAGGAAAGAATAGAGTAGAGTAGAATAGAATAGAATAGAATAGAATAGAATAGAATAAGGAAAGAATAGGATAAAATAGGGAAAGAACAGGATAGAATAGGGAAAGAATAGGATAGAATAAGGAAAGGATAGGATAGGACAGAATAAGAATAGGATAGAATAAGGAAAGAATAGGATAGAATAGGGAAAGAATAGGATAGAATACGGAAAGAATAGGATAGGATAGAGTAAGAATTAGAATAGAATAGAATAGGATAGAATAGGATAGAATAAGGAAAGAGTAGAATAGAATAAGGAAAGAATAGAATAGAATAGAATTTTTTATTGGCCAAGTGTGATTGGACAAACAAGGAACTTGTCTTCAGTGCATAAGCTGTCAGTGTACATAAAAGCTATAAGTGGTATCTTGCATTGATAGCTTGGTTTTAAGATCTAGGTTAATACAGTTTGGAAATGGTGGTTCTCTTGTAGAGTCCCTGGTGCTGTCTGAGGTTTGTAGTTGTCTTGCAGACGTTTCATTACCCAACTAGGTAATATCAGTGCTAGAAGGGAAGGGGCTTAGTCTCTGTTTATATACAGATGGCTTGCCCTGTCAGTATTAATAAGATTGTTCCTGGTAATTCATTGATTAGGCTGTCGTTTTACTCTGGGGTCCTTGGTGTTCTCCGAGCTTGGTGGGTTTCTTGCAGACATCTCATTACCCAACAAGGTAACATGATCAGCTTTAGAAGGGATGGAGGTTTGCTCAGTGTCCTTTTCTTATTTTTGCTTTAGTGATCTTGCATGATTTTGACCTTGTGTTTACTGCCCAGAGTCACAACTGAGAAGTGGGCAGCTATATAACTTACTATAATAAGTAAAGTGGCTGTGAATAAATCGTCATACAGGACAACGTTTTGTTCGCAGATCTGTTTGAATGGACAAAAAGATCACAGCAACCTTGACATTTCAAGGGATTTTTTTCAGTGCTGACTAATAAATCTAAGGGGATTTATTTTGTGCTGAGTTACTCTACAGGTTGTTTTTCTCCCTCTGTCTCCACACCCACGCAAAGTTTTCCAATTCCCCCCTTTCAACCTGGAAATTTCATATGAAGTATCAATATTGCCCCACTGATCTATGCCTTGATCCACTTTATGGGCGTGTTGCTTTAGACAGTTGTGAGTATGAAGACCCACAAAACATTCCATGTTGTGAAATATCCCATTTCAAGCATTTTGGAAAGGACCAGACCAGTTCAAAAGGAAATGCTTTTCAGATCCATACCGGCAATTAAATTAAAAGAATCACTTCATAAGCGCCTGGCACAACATAGGAAAACAAACCCATCAGGACCAGATTCAGCAGTCCATCTGCATTTAAAAGACAAAGGCCACTCTTTTGAAGACAGCAAAGTCGATATTTTGGACAGAAATGACTGCTGGTTTGAAAGAGGGGTCAAAGAAGCCATCTATGTCAAAACTGATCAGCGTTCTCTTGGGAGAGTGGGAGGGATAGGACGTCATCTATTCCAATCTACAATACAGTCCTTTCAGCAGTTCCCAGAAGGCTCCACATTCATTTGCACCACTCAGGGGACCCTGTGGACACAGACAAACCTCCAGGTGATCTCAACAACCCACCAAAAGGGTGCGAATGACCAGCTGTCTGCAAGAAGTATAAATCTTTCCCTTTCCCACTGTCCAGTCAGAGCAGAAGAAGCTTCTTGGAAGAGAAGTGAAACTCCTTCCAAGAAAAACCATAAAATCCGGTTGCCTCTTGAAAAAAAAAAAAAACCATACCTTTGGGTTAAATCAAAACAGTTTTTCTTTTTTCCCTATTCATCCTGTGGATGCTAAACATGAAGAGTTCCTGGATGTGGCCAATCTTGGTGGCCCTTCCACCCATCTGGGTTCCTCCAGAAAGCCCGTGAGATCTTGGCTTCAATCCCCAGAGGTAGTGGAGGGTTTGAAAGATTGAACTGAAAGACTGAAAACAGGAGCCACCTACAACATAGGGTGGAAAGACTGGGACCAACCCTAGTGGAAAGCCACTGGTCTGAAATGGTCTCCTGCTTGAGTGGACGGGTTGGACTAGAAGATCTTCCAACTCTTGTTACTCTGGTAATTCTGGTAATGTAGAACAAACAGAAGATTAGCAGAGTGCATCCATTAACACAACTAGCAGTCAGAAGACAGGATGAAAACTCGTAATTTCACAGTAGACTCAACCATAGTTTCAACTGGGAAACTAGGACCATCCTAGACCAAGCCAAGTCCCAAAATGCTAGACAATTCTTGGAAGCCAGGCAGTCCAACAAATCGTCCATCAATAGACACATGGACATAAACCAACATCTACATACTGTGGAAAAGAGACAATCCACACATCAAAAAGGGATCTGAAAGACCAAAACACCTTCCTACTAGCGGTCAATACTCAGCTGAGCGTAGATTAACATTTCAAGATGAACATTAGTCCAACAATCGAGAAATAAACCATGTTCCAGTCAAGGAACTGCCAAGCAAGCTAACAGTAAAGGTAAAGGTTCCCCTCGCATATATGTGCTAGTTGTTTCCAGCTCTAGGGGGTGGTGCTCATCTCTCTTACAAAGCCGAAGAGCCGGCGCTGTCCGAAGACGTTTCCGTGGTCAGGTCGCTGGCATGACCAAACACCAAAGGTGCACAGAACTCTGTTCCCTTCCCACCAAAGGGGTCCCTATTTTTCTACTTGCAGTTTTTAGTGTTTTCGAACTGCTAGGTTGGCAGAAGCTGCTGGGACAAGTAACGGGAGCTCACTCCGTTATGTGGCGCTAGGGATTTGAACCGCCGACCTGCCGACCTTTCTGATCGACAAGCTGAGCGTCTTAGCACTGATCCACCGCGTCCCTCTTAAACAGCCCAAACAAAACCCTCCCAAGACCTCCCTGACCAGCACTGACAGGGCAATATAAATTGAGAGCAAAACCCACTCCTTTCTAGCACTGATGATGTTACCTAGTTGGGTAATAAAATGTCTGCAACCAACAACCAACTTTAGAGAGCACCAAGGACCCCACAGTCCTCTTCCCCCCTCCTCCTCCCAAACTCCATTCCCTTTTAGCACTGATCATGTTACCTAGATAGGTAATACAACGTCTGCAAGGAAACCAACAAGCTCAGAGAATCAAGGACCCCACAGTCCTCCTCCTTTACCTTCTAACACTGACGATGTTCTCTAGTTGGGTCATAAAACATCTGCAAGAAAACAAGCAAGTTCACAAGAGCACCAAGAACCTTTGAGGCCTCTCTAGGTTGGAAGGGGAAATGGTGGGCTAGACTGACCAGACAATTACCGAAGCCTCGCTTTTTCTAAGAGTTCTGACTTTCTCCACCTCTCTTGACCTGTAGGACATTTAACCCTGCAGATTACACCGATTCCTCTGCCACTGACGGCTTTGGAGCAAAACAGGAGTCTTGGGAACTGGGAGAAAACGATGCAGCGGAAGGAACAGGTGAGGGAACCGCAAGGTTGCAGATCACAAGCCTCCCCCAAATTGCCAGTCATTGCAGGCGATAATGGCTGCGCGTTTCCCCCGATAAGAGCAGAACGTGCATCTTTTGCTAAGACTAGCTGAAGGAAAGGCGGCGTACGAGCCGTCTGTAATCTTACCCGCAAAGCAGTTTTCAGTAAAGGGGAATATTTGTAGCTCGGGGTTGACAGGAGGGTTTTCCTTGGTGCCCTCTGAGCTTGCTTGTTTTTCTCTTGCAGACGTTTTGTGACCCAAACTAGGCTAACGTCATCCGTGCTGAAGATGTTACTCAGTTTGGGTCACGAAAGGTCTGCAAGAAAAACAAGCAAGCTCAGAGAACCTCAAAAGAGTTTTCCATTGGGGTGTGTGTGTGTGTGTGTGTGTTTGTGTGTGTGTGTGAGAGAGAGAGAGAGAGAGAGAGTGAAACAAACAGAGGAAGGGGGAGAGAGAGAACGAGAATGAGAATGATGTGGAACTAAGAACTTGGTTTTCTACCCACCACTTATCCTGACTTCTCCCCACAAAAGGGGAAGGCCGTTGCAACCACTTTATGCCAAACTCGGCACTACTGTGATCTTTTCTATCGAAGCTGCTTGTGAATTTTTCTTTCTTACTCTTAGGTAGATAGATAGATTAACAGAGTTGGGAGGGACCTTGCAGGTCATCTAGTCCAACCCTCCCCAAGCAGGGGACCCTACACCATTTCTGACAAATGGCAGTCCAGTCTTTTCCTTGAAAGTCTCAAGTGATGGCGCTCCCACAACTTCCGAGGGCAACTTCTGTTCCGTTGGTTGATTGTTCTCACTGTCAGAAAATTTCTCCTTATTTCCAGGCTGAATCTCTCCTTGTTCAGTTTTCAACCATTATTCCTTCTCTGGCCTTTTGATGCTTTGGAAAACAGGTTGACCGCCTTCCTCTCCGTGGCAGCCCCTCAAATATTGGAAGACTGCTCTCCTGTCCCTCCTGGTCCTTCTCTTCCCTAGACTAGCCAGGCCCAGTTCCTGCAACCGTTCATCGTATGTTTTAGCCTCCAGTCCCCTCATCATCCTGGTTGCTCTTCTCTGCACCCTTTCCAGAGTCTCAACATCTTTTTAATAGTGTGGTGACCAAAGTGGATGCACTACTCTAGGTGTGGCCTTACTAAGGCTTTATAGAGTGGTATTAGTACCTCACTAGATCTTGATTATATCTCTTTGTTAATGCAACTTAGGATCACGTTAGCTTTTTTGGATGCCACCACACACTGCTGTCTCATATCATATCATACTCTGATCTGTGTCACAAAGAAGAGACAGAAAAACACAGTTAGAAGGGACCTTGGAGGTCTTCTAGTCCAACCCCCTACTCAGGCAGGAAACCCTATACCATTTCAGACAAATAGTTGCCCAGTCTCTTCTTAGGAACCTCCAGTGTTAAGAGCACCCACAACTTTTGGAGGCAAGCTATTCCACTGGTTAATTGTTCTCACTCTTAGGAAGTGAGGACAATTAGAAAGTTTCTCCTTAATCCCAGATTTCTTCTTTCCTTAGTTTCCATCCGTTGCTTCTTGTCCTGCGCTCTGGTGTTTTGGAAAATAAATGGACCCCCTCTTCTTTGTGGCAACCTTGGAAGGCTGGCTCGTTTGAACCTTTCCACCTGCTACCGCAGCACCCATTTTTAAAAAAATTTCTTTCCTCTGTTAACTTATTTAGTCTAAACTTAGAACAGAAGAGACGCTCCGAAATGCAAAATAAACACAGTCTGAACATACTTGCAGGACGGATGTCAAGATAAGTTTTTTACAATAGCTCCATAGTTAAGATTTCCTGGTTTGCAAACCAATGGAAGCATGCCAGGCTCTGCTCTTTTTAGTTTAAGGTGGCTTGGGGTCGGAATAGCCCCCAAGAAACTCACTTGTACATAAATGTCATCTAGCAATAGCAAGAGCACTTAGACTTATATACCACTTTACAGTGCTTTATAGGCCTTTCTAAGCGGTTTACAGAGTCAGCATATTGCCCCCAACAGTCTGGGTCCTCTACATGTAAAGTCCAGGTAAATTTGTTGTCATTCTTTTTGAATTCTCATGAGTGCTGGAAAAGTTGCCAGTGGTTTGGAAGCACCGAAGGGAAAAAAAAACCCTTTTGTTTTTGGGAACCCATAGTTCATATTTTCCCTGGGTGGGAATATTCCTCTTTTAGGAAAACATTTTAATATCTTCAATGGCCCAGTTTCCCATACTCTATAAAATCTACCTAAGTAATTTTAAAACACCTTTCCTTGAAATCTCTTTCAATGTCTTTGCGTCACGATAATCCTCACTACCCAATATGTATCACGACTTCCAAGTAAGAAAATAAATTTTATAAAAACCCTGAACACACACACACACACACACACACACACACAATCAACGGCCACCTATGAAATGATTTCTAAACATGAAACGTTTAATTTTGGCGGAAAAAAATCTTTTTGACTGCTGGAGACTTTGTCCAGTGACACAAAACGAAGGTGTCCTCGCTCTGAACTTTACTTGGCTCTTCTGTCTCTGCCATGAGATGTTAATTTGCAGTTTAAAAATGATTTATCACAGTAGCAGGCTGGGAAGGCTGTTTTAAGAAGTTGGCCGTGTGGGCTAGACTCCGGGGTCACCAACCTTTTGGACCTCAGGAACCACCAAGCTCATCATTTTAAATCCGGCGGACCAGAGACCCTGGGAAAATTCCCCAAAAAGTCTGCAGGAAACCGCCCCCACCCCATTTTCCTACCTTCTTGATTTGAATTTATTTATTTGAATTTATTTATTTAAATCATTCTTTATTTGGGATCGCAGGATACCATCTTTAGCTCTGTTCTCGGCGGGAGCGGGGAGAGGAAAGAGAGACTTTTGGCTTCGTGCAAGGAAAGCAGCAGAAGCAGCCGAAGTCTTTCTTCCTCTCCCCCAAACTCTGCCAGAAACGAGTCTTTGCTGGTGCAGCCTCTTGGAACAGGAGGCCTTGCAGGGTCCCCAAGACTCATTTCTGGGGGAGTCTGGGGGAGAGAAAGAAAGACTTTGGCTGCTTTCCTTGCGTCCAGCCAAAAGGCAGAAGAAATGGAAAGAAGGAGCCCGGTGGCCAGGCCAGGCGCGTGGGGCGAGTTTCCCCCTTCCCCTCACTACCTTGTGTTGTTCGCAATGCAAGCGACGCAAGCCTTGTGTTCCCGTGGGCCATGTGGGCAGCACAGCCTTGTGTTCCCACGCAACCTGGATTAATTGCTTTGGGGGTGATATTTCTCTGCGGACCACCAAATTTTTCTCATGGATCACCAGTGCTCCCCAGCCCACTGGTTGGTGACCACTGGGCTAGAACTCACGTCCTCCCAGTTTCTAGCCTGATGCCTTAACCATTAGGCCAAACTGGCTCTTTTGAACTGTGTGTGGTTCAGTGCACCCTTTCCCACTTCCTTCATACGTTTTTATCATTTTTATTAGCGTGATAATTTGCTATAATAAGCACCTCCTGGATCACAGCAGAAATTTTTTTCAAACAATCGGAGAAGGAAGATGTTCCTTCCTAACCTCGGTTCTCCCACTTACATCTCTGTGGTGGGTAGGGCACGGAGCAGCTGAGAGTTGGTTTTACAGGTTTTACATGCAGCTCAGGCTGTTTTCTGTGGATAAGATTTTGTCCAAAAAAACAAAAAAAAGTTTGGATTTTTGGCTTCTGTGAGGGCAGAATCATTATGACCTTCTTTGTCTAATGTAATGTTGTAATATTGCTTGGCTGACCATAGTTTTAATCCTACATGTTTTAACCTGTCAGATGTAATCACATCTGTAATCCAAGACATGGAAAATTTATGGCCCTCGACTAAAATTAGAATTATAATTCTTTTATTGACCAAGTGTGATTGGACACACAAGGAATTTGTCTTGATGCAAATGCTGTCAGTGTACAGAAAAGAAAAGATACAATCGTCAAGAGTCAAGAATCATCAGGTACAACACTTAATGATAGCCATAGGGTACAATAAGCAATCAAATCAGATAGATAGATAGAAAGAAAGAAAGAAAGAAAAGGAAAGAAATAAAGAAAGAATAGAATAGAATAGAATAGAATAGAATAGAATAGGATTCTTTATTGGCCAAGTGGGATTGGACATGTACATAAAAAGAAAAGATAAATTCGTCAAGAGTCAAGAATCATCAGGTACAATACTTAATGATGGTCATAAGGTACAATAAGCCGTCAAATCATACTAGGAAACAGTCAGTATAAATCGTAAGGATGCAAGCAACAAAGTCACAGTCCTACAGTCACAAGTGGAAAGGGATGGGTGATAAGGTGTGATGAGATTAATAGCGATAGTAATGCAGATTTGTAAATAGTTGGACAGTGTTGAGGGAATTATTTTTTTAGCAGAGTGATGGCGTTCTGGAAAAATGTGTCCTTGTGTCTAGTTGTTCTGATGTGCAGGGCTCTATAGCATCGTTTTGAGGGAAGGAGTTGAAACAGTTTGTGTCCAGAATGGGAGGGGTCTGTAAACATTTTCACAGCCCTCTTTTTGACTCGTGCAGGATACGGGTCCTCGATTGAAGGCAGGTTGGTAGCCATTGTTTTTTCTGCAGTCCTAATTCTCCTCTGAAGTCTGTGTCTGTCCTGTTGGGTTGCAGAACCAAACCAGACAGTCATAGAGGTGCAGATGACAGACTCAATGATTCCTCTGTAGAACTGGATCAGCAGCTCCCTGGGCAGTTTGAGCTTCCTGAGTTGGCGCAGAAAGAACATTCTTTGTTGTGCTTTTTTGATGATATTTTTGATGTTAGGTGTCCATTGTAGGTCATGTGATATAATAGAACCTAGAAATTTGAAGGTCTCCACTGTTGATACTGTGTTGTCTAACATTGTAAGAGGTGGTAGTATGGAAGGGTTTCCTCTAAAGTTTACCGCCATTTCTATGACCCCTAACATCCCTAACCGTTGTCCATTTTGGGTTTGGCTGCTTGGGAATTGTAATTTTAACAAGGTACCACTTTTCCTTAAGGAATGAGCAGTTTTTCTGACCAGCCCTTTGTTCTACAGGAGCATGGAAGAATTCAATAGAAGAATGGACGGCCGAAGACTGGAACGAAGATGTAAGTCTAGATTTTGTTTTTGTTTTTTGTTATTGTGCCGTGCCAGTTCTCTTTGAAAAGACTGTTGCAGAATACGTTGCCTGACTTTTAAACACTTTTAACCTCTCTTGACTGTTATTTGGCTAAGTTTAATCCTGGGGCAATTGTTCAGATATTGTCAGGGCTCCAGCATCCACCCCCATTTAAATCACGAGTCTCTAGCCGCATCTCTCAGAGTTTAAAGAAGATTTATTAGGCGTGAACATGCAGGTGCTACCTGGGTGCAGTCGACTCTGAGATACATCATTCATTTCCCCCTTGACCCTGGTCTTCCGCCCCCACCCCCTGGATGTAGATTCTCCAATGGGACACCTCCATAGCCAAGAGTCATCAATCATGCTCTCCAGTAATAATCTTGCACACCAACAGCTTCGGCTGCCTAGCAATTATCTGAAGCATTTAAGGAATGCACTGCTCCCGCCACTCCTTTTCTGCTGACAACTCTAAAAGACCAGAGAAATATTTTATGAGTTGACAGATATAATTTTTCAGAGAATTTAAGTGGAGACTAGATAGATCTCCTAAAATCTGTGCTATCACAACTTTCTGAAAATCTGCACTTAAAAAAAACAAACGTACTTGTATGGAAAATACAGCTACAGGTATTCCTCAACTTACAACCATTCGTTTAGTGACCACTCTAAGTTTACAATGGCACTAAAATGCGATTTATGTCCATTTTTCACGACCGTTGCAGCATCCCCATAGTCACGGGGTCAAAATTTGGAGGCAGTTGACGCATAGTTATGACGGTTGCAATATCCTGGGGTCTCGTGATCCCCTTTTGCGACCTACTGACAAACAAAAATCAAGGGGGAGGCCAAATTCCCTCAAAAACTGCACTGAAGAACTGCAGTGATTCGCTTAACAACTATGGCAAGGAAGGTCGTAAAATGGGGCAAAACCCACTTAACGACAGTCTAGCTTAGCAGAAATTTGAAGCTCCTTTGTGCTTGTGAGTCAAGGATTAACTGTACAGGTAGTCCTTGACTTACAATAATTCATTTAGTGACCATTCGTAGTTACACTGGCACTGAAAAATAGTGACATGACCATTTTTCACACTTATGGCCGTTGCAGCAATCCCGATAATCACGTGATTTATATTCAGCAGCTTGGCAAAACCACTCATATTTATGACCGTCGCTGTGTCCCAACGTCACGCGATCCCCTTTTGCAGCCTTCTGACAAGTATAGTCAGATTCACTTAACAACCGTGTCACTAACGTAACAACTGCTGGAATTCATTTGACAAACGGGGCAAGAAAAGTCATTAAACGGGGCCCAACTCGCTTAACAACGTAAATTTGGGGCTCAGTTGTGCTTGTGAGTCAAGGGTTACCTGACTGTATTGTTGTTCCTTGTGCAGATGATGGCTGAAAGTGCCCACAGGTGTTGCATTGGTCCAGTGGTGGCTAACCTTTTTCGGCTCCCATGCCGAAAACTGAACGCGCACTGGTGCACGCGCTTTCGCGTGCCAGAACCCAGAAGGCAATGAGCCTTGTCCTCCCTGCGCATGCACGGCGCAACACCCCCCCCGCGTCTCTTTGCCTGCACTGTGCATGCGCGTGCCTCCCAGCTGATTTTTGGCCCGTTTGAGGCCATTTTCATCCTCCCAGAGGCTCAAGGGAAGCCTCTGCAGCCTTTGTAGGCTGAAATACCGGAAGTGCCAAAACAGGCCCGTTTTTCAGCCTCCAAAGGCTGCAGAGGTTTTCTCTCAAGCCCCCAGGAGGGTGAAAATGGCCTCCGGAGGCTGAAAACAGGCACTTCTGGTATTTCCGGAAGGCCCGTTTTTCGGCCTCCCGAGGCTGCAGAGGCTTCCCTTGAGCCTCAGGGAGGCCAAAAAAGGCCTCAAACAGGCCGGAAATCAGCTGGGAGGCGCACACATGTGCAGTGCAGGTAAGTTTGGCTGATGCTCGCACAAATGGCTCTGTGTGCCACCTGTGGCACATGTGCCATAGGTTCGCCATGACAGCATTGGTCTGATTGAGAAGCTTCAAATCACTTCTTCAGATAACCAAAACCAACAAAACATACATACATTCAAGAGATGATTATCCGTGGTTTGTCCTCGGAACTGAGTTTGCTTTTCAAGAGTGGAAATTTCGGTGTAGAGAATCTGACTGGTCATTTGATTCCAGCAAAACTCCCAACTTAAACCAGCTGCTGGTTTTCAGGAATTGTCCGTTTCCAGAAAGGAATTCCTGGTGTTTTTTTGATGTTGTTGTTGACGTTGTGCCTCACTTAGTTTCTGGCCAGCATTTCACAAGCAGATTTAAGTTGCTTCTCAGAAATCTTGCAGGCTTCTGTGTAACCTAAAACCTTTCAGCTGTTGTGTGGCTCAAGTGACCCCATAATTGCCACGTTATGGGCAGCGTCCTGTTTACCTTTCTGGACAGGCCAGGACAAGCAGCTCCACCCACAAGCAGAGGACAGTTATAGGCTTGTTTATTTTAGGATATACTCTTTTCAAGTCCTCTCTTGATTTGGAAGCTGCTTGAAAGGGTTGTGTCGTGGGTTTAACCGACCCAATTTATTGGGGCATTTGTGGCCTCTCGAAATAAACATTCCTTAACAGTCTCTGGAGATTCTCAGTCATCCAGGTCACACAAGAATACACTTAAGACAGAAGTTTGTCCATCCCACAAATAAAACACCCAGACACAAACTGAGCAACGTGATCTATGCAGCACAATGCAGTGAACCATGTGCAGATCTGTACGCTGGGGAAACAAAACAGCCATTTCATAAACACACGGCACAACATAGGAGAACAAACCCATCAGGATTTAGATTCGGCAGTCCATCTGCATTTAAAAGACACAGGCTACTCTTTTGAAGACAGCACAGTCCACATTTTGGACAGAGATGACCACTGGTTTGAAAAGGGGTCAAAGAGGCCATCTGCGTCCAAAGTGAATAGCGCCCTCTCAACAGAGAGGGGGGGATACAGCATCATCTATCTCAAATCTACAACACAGTCCTTTCAATAGTTCCAGGAAGGCTCCACATCCATTTGGCCCCCTCAGGTAACCCTGATGCCACAGATAAACCCCCAGTAATCACTTGCTAAAAGGATGCAAATGACCAGCTGTCTGCAAGGAATATAAATCCTTCCAATCCCCACCATCCAAGTTAGAGCTGAAGAAGCTCCTTGGATGAGAAGTGAAACATCTTCAGAAGTAAAATCAGAAAGTCCAGTTGCCTCCTGAAAAAGCACCTTTGGAACATTCCTTAACAGGTGCTTGCTGGATTTACCCAGTCACTGTTAAATCTGGTCTCCAGTAGTCCTGGGAAGGAAGCACAAAACATCTCTTTGAAAGAGGCTCTGGTAGAAAATTGTGATATGTCGTTCCTTCTCCTGAAAGTTGGTGACTCAAAGGTGCTTCGCCCACCTCTTCAAAAAGGCACCCAGCTAGCTTTCATGCCTAAAGTAGGACTAGAACTCCCAATCCCCCGGTGATTGCCCCAAAGTTACAAAACC
>NW_020769372.1:389030-400855 GCF_900518735.1 Pseudonaja textilis
GGTTGTAAGTGTGAAAAACGCTCATTAAGTCACTTTATTGTAACTTCCAGCGGTCACTCGGTGAAGTGTTGCAAGTCGAGGACTCGCCTGTACTGCATACCCTTGCCTAGTTGCGGCAGGCCTGACGGAGGGAGTAAAGAACCGTCATTTTAGAAAAAATTCTTTGTATTTAGGAGGAAATTATGATTATTATAATTTCTTTTTGCTCAGGAGACAGGAAATACTTGCAAGGCCGTCTGTTAAAATCATCCTGTCGGTTCTTAGCTCTCTGCACCCATCAGCTCCCCATCTCCAAAACAGAGAGGAAGTCCCGTGAAGCCCCTCGCCCCAAATCTGTCGGCCCTGCTGAGATCTTCAGTTATCTAGGCTACTCAACCGTTGCTCCAGGAATTCTGGTGCTGAGGGGAGGCCTTCAGTGAGAACAAGCCACCTTCCCCACCGTGGTTCAAACTCAGAGGAAAAATTGGGATAAGTTTCAGGGTGCCCCTTTTAAGGGCGTAGTAGGAGGACCCCTCCGCCTGAACTGAAAATGCCCGTGGTCTGTGGAGAGGGTCTCCACCATCCAGGCTACGGTTGGTTGTCCCAGAGGTTCTTTCTCCAAAAGGCAACTGGATTTTCTTGGGCTTTGATGTGAAACTGTTTCAGAACTGATGAAGCTTCTTCAGAATAACAGAGTTGGAAGGGACCTTAGAGGTCTTCTAGTCCAACCCCCTGCTCAAGGAGGAGATTCTTCACCATTTCTGACAAATGGTAGTCCAATCTCCTCTTGAAGGTCTCAAGTGTTGAAGCTCCCACAACTTCCAAAGGCAACTTCTGTTCCATGGGTTGATTGTTCTCACCGTCAGAAAGTTTCTCCTTATTTCCAGGTTAAATCTCTCCTTGTCCAGTTTCCATCCCTTATTCCTTGTCTGGCCTTCAAAGGTGCTTTAGAAAATAGCTTGACCCCTTCCTCCTTCTCTCTGTGGCAGCCCCTCAAATCTTGGAAGACTGCTCTCCTGTCTCCCCTTGTCCTTCTCTTCCCTAGACTAGCCAGGCCCAGTTCCTGCAACCGTTCGTTGTTTGTTTCAGCCTCCAGTCCCCTCATCATCTCAGTTGCTCTTCTCTGTGCTTTTTCTAGATTTTCAGCATCTATTTTTATATTGTAACCAAAATTGGACGCAGTATTCCCAGTGTGGCCTTACAAAGCAGCAGAAACAAGTTTTTGTCATCTTGGATGGGAAGCAAAACCCAAGAAAGAGGAGTTGCCTTTTGGAAAAAGCACTTTTGGGACATCCTGCAACCTCCTAAACTCCTGGAATCAACCTGGGGCATCATAGGAAATAGGAAGTGTGTGTGTGTGTGTGTGTGTGTGTGTGTGTGTGAGTGTGTGTGTGAGAGAGAGAGAGAGAGAGAGCGAGCATCAGTCCATAGGGCAGTTGGGGAACACATGGATCCAACAAGTTTTATATACTGTTTCTAGACCTTTAATTGGGGACACGGTGGCTCAGGGGCTAAGACGCTAAGCTTGTCGATCAGAAAGGTTGGCAGTTTGGCGGTTCGAATCCCCAGCGCCGCATGATGGAGTGAGCTCCCGTTCCTTGTCCCAGCAGCTTCTGCCAACCTGGCAGTTCGAAAGCACGTAAAAACTTCAAGTAGAAAAATAGGGACCCCTTTGGTGGGAAGGGAACAGCGTTCCGTGCGCCTTCGGTGTTTAGTCATGCCGGCCACATGACCACGGAGATGTCTCCGGACAGCGCTTCCTCTTCTTTGGCTTTGTAACGGAGATGAGCAGCGCCCTCTAGAGCCGGGAACGACTAGCACGGATGTGCAAGGAGGGAAACCTTTTACCTTTAATATTTGATTTATACACCGGCCAGAGGAGATGTCTGCTGCCTTAAATCTATTCTAAATAAAACCTTTTCCCTCCGTTCCGCTGTAGGGTGGCTCTGTCCAGCGCAACCAACCAAGTGTCCTGCAGCAGAAACCTCAGGCTACAAAAACCACCTACGGGACATCTCCATACTGGACGAACTAAGCTCTGGCGTGGAGGATAGGAAGACAACCCGGAGATAGCCCAGGTCCTTCTCAGGCTCCCACCCTCCACCGGAGACCGTCGACTGCGGAGGGAAGAGATTCCCCTCCCTCCCCCCTCCCGCTCTTCCTGGGAGAGCACGGCTCAGACACCCCGTGGGAAGAATTGGCAGCCACTCACCCCCCTCGTCCGTGACTCTTCCCGATTGGCTGTTTTGTGTAAAATATTTATGTATGTATTTGTAAAGGTAGTAGGGCCTAACCGTGGTTCCCGCATGTTTCTGAAGACTCGTTTTTGATTTCTCTTCCCGATCAGGACGGCGTAAGCAAACTGGCTCCCCCTTCGGGCCTTCTGGCAGCTTCTCTCTCTCTCTCTCTTTTTTTTTGTATAGTTTGGAGGATTTTAGCGCTTCTCTGAAGGGCAAGAGTGTGCCACTTTTTAAAATACATGTATATATATATATATATATGTATGTGTATATATATATATATATATATATATTGGACCCCGGAAAGCCTTTTCTGACTTTTAAAATACTACTTCGCTCAGGCAAGCAGTCAGAGACTCGAGAAAAAGAGTAGTTTTTAAATCTTGTTCCCGGTTTCTTTTTTTAAAATATAATTTTGGCGCTCATTCGGCCTCATTCCTGCCAGCCGGAAGGTTGAACGGTTGTGGGCAGCTTAGTTATAAATTGCAGCCTTGCACTTTTCTTGGGGACGATGAAAGAAATAAGCGAAGGGTTATTCAGTCTCCCTTCCCTCCCATCTTCCAGTTTTCGTTTTCGGTAGCCGGTTCTTGGACTGTCCAGCTTCTCCCCAAATGGTGTCTGCCAATCTGTTGAGCTCCCTTTCCTTGGCCAGGGTTTTGACTCCGCCAGGGCGCCCTCCTGCCTTCCACGGTCACGTTCTTCCTCCCCTCTCAAGAGGGGCTCCAAGACTGAAGGGTGCGGGTGCCAGAAAACTCCCCCTCCTCACCTTAATGAAGGTTTCAAAAATTTCATTTATTTTTTAGCCCAGACCCTCGCCTAATAAAAAGTTCTAAGCATATCAACAGCAACGTTTGCCGTCTCTCGTTTTCCCAACCGGATTCGGTGGGTGGTTGGGTAACTGAACTAAGACTCTGCAACGCAGCAGCAGCAGCTCTAAGGAGACCCATGTGCCACTGCCAAAAGGTAGAAGCCAACGTTCTTTTCATAGGGTAGAGGAATGAGTATACGGAGAACAGAAGCCATCTACTTCGTCGAGAGTTGGGTTTTAGTGAGTCTTGGAAGACGTGGGCCTGTTTGGTGGGTCTCCAACAGTTCACGTGGGCATCTTGGTCACTTAGGAAAGGGGGTCAATGCACAGGAATTGATTGCTTGGGAAGACTGAGATTATCAGTCTACCATCGATAAAGGGAACTTTCAGTGTCTCCAGAAATGGTAGGTCATCGCTGGCAATTGAAGAATCTGCTACTACTACTGCTACTTACTACTACTATTGTCGATGTTGGGCAGTGCTGAAGCACTTCAACGTTGAAAGGATTTCAACTGTGACATCACCATGGCCTGGAGGACGCCCAATTGGTGGTGGTGGGCTTCTTTCACGTCCCCATTAAGCTGCCCACTGAAGTGGTACCCACTTATCTACTCGCAGTTGTCCAGTGTCGAACTGCTGGGTTAAGCAGGAGCTGGAGCGAGTGACGGGAGCTCACCCCTGGCAGCAACCGGGTCTCGAACGTGAAGCAACTGATCGTCAACTCAGTGTTGTACCCTGGTGAGCCTTCGCACCCTTCGACTTAAGAACCACAGGATCGGTTCTGGGGCTCGGCATGGGGCGGGAAGCTTTTGGTTATCCAAAAGTCACATTTTGCTCATGCTGCTACAACAACGGACAGAGGGAAGTAAGCTACAGGTCAGGTCTCCCCAACAAATCCACCCCCATTCAAATCAAAAATTTCTAGCCGCATCTCTCAAGAGTAAAAAAAAAATTGATTTATTGGGAGTGGCCACGTTGACGTTAGCTGGGTGCATCCAACACTAAAATACAGCATTTCACCCTTGACCCTGGTCTTCCCCCCCCCACGCCCCCTGGATGTATATTCTCCAATCAGAGATTAGAGATTTTTTTTTCAAATCAGAAAGATGTAAACGCAGACCAAAAGGTAGAAGAGAGAGAGAACCAGAGTTGGGGATGATGGCTCAAGGTAACAGTTGTCCGCCAATCTCTTCAATCCGCATTTTCAGCAAAACCAGTAGGATCCTGAAAAGGGGAAACCAACAAGTGGCTAGGCCAGAGAGGAACGTCCGTTGGCCGGAGGGGAGGAGACGCAGCCCTGGCCGACTGGCTGCGGGATAGGACGGGACGGGAAGTTCCCCAGACCCTCTAAAAATGTAGCCCAAGGGAAGGACAGAGTAACGCATCTCGCACACCGCCAAGCTTCAGCATACAAGTCACTGGAGAGAATACAATACAAGGAAAGACAGCTGAAAAGACGCGGCATCCTCAGTTCGAGCCAAGCTAAGGACGCCGATGCTGGACCCAGTACGGACAGATACCCCGCCACCTCAAGAACCCCATTCAAGGGCTGACATTTGGGGTGCCTGTTGCAACCGCTCCTGTTCTCCACTCCGGCAGATTTTTCAGAGTTTTTAACGAGTTCCTCTCGCAGGAGGGAAGGAAAGATAATAAGATTGTCCAAATTTGTTCGTTCCGTCCACCCTCGTCGTTTCTTCTTATCCGTTTGGTTTTTCCCCCCCCCAAACTGGGGTTCTTCTGAACAGACCTCCTTGTCCAATAGGGAGACAACCCATCCACAGTTACCCCTTCTTTCCACCAGGGGACCAGAAGACAAAATCGAAGGGCTCAGCATTCAAGGAACCACCTTTGTTCGGAAATGCCGTCCAACCCAAGAAGACCCAACGGCAGCTCTGGGTCAATGTGGGTCCCAGTGGGCCCTTCCCAGCTGGGATCCCGAGGCCCCCAAGGGCCAGGCTCAGAAACAGGGTGCGTGGAAGGCAAAGCCACCGTTTTGAAGAAGCGAAATTTCTCGATGGGCACCTGGGATCATCCCAGCGGTCTCGCTTTTCCTGCAATTTGATGCATGGGGGAAAGGAAGAGGGGTTTTAATACAAGGGGTGGGGAACCCTAGAAACACTCATCGGATCTTGGTTGATTTCCCTTGAGACCGTCACGGAGCCTCCTCAAAGCACTTCGATCCTCTTTTGGGGAACCCTTCACCTGGACAGTTGGTGCTGATGGAATTGCCAAGAAGCTATCGCTCCGACGGCATCGGGTTTCTGCCCAAAAAGGAATACAAGCAATGCACCCCAAAGACTCCCCCCGCCGGCTCCCCGTTTTCTAATGGCTCTCCGGGAATTTTCAACCTGCGATCCTTGTTTCCTTTTCGACAAGTCTTTTATTTATTTTTTCCGCCCTCCACCATTGGTGTGGTCTGAGACAGGGCTCTGTCCAAGCTTGGCATCTTGAAGACTTGTGGACTTCAACTCCCAGAATCCCTCAGCCAGCTAATTCTGGGAGTTGGAAGTCCACAAGCCTTCAAAGTTACCAAGCTTGGAGAGAGCCTCGGTTTAAAGCAATATTTCGGGGCAACCGCTCTTTTCTCTCTCCAGCCCCAGGACTGCACGCTTCTTCCGAAGAAAAGACCCGTCCGCGGCAAGGCGTCATTTGCAAACCTCCGGATGCAGAAAGCCGCTGGGTTTCCCGGAGAGAAGCCACATTCCAGATCCCATCCGTTTTTGATGACACTGCTCTCTGCAAACGGGGAGAAAGGGCAGCCGTTCTCCAGATGCAACCACTGCAACTCGGGACAGAAAACGGAGCGCGTTTCGACGTGTTTATTGGAAGATTCATATCACAAGAAAACCGCTTCTCCCACTCGGACGATTTCTTACCCCCCCCCTCCCCCTTCGATCTGCCTCGGAGGTTTTTGTCCCTCCTCGCCAAGCTGCTAATCCCACCCCACCCGCCTCCCTTATCCCGACCGTGAGCTTAGCAAACTTGAAACTGGAACAGCGGGGCCTTTTCTCGGCACCAGGTCCGGCGGCGGCCCAGTTCAAAAAAAAACAAACCAAAACACCACAGAAGCTTTTCACCCTCCGCCTTGGGGGGGGGGGAAAGAAAAAAAAAATAACAACAAAAAAAAAAGGAGAAAAAACCACCACCGGCACCAACCACCACAAGGCTAAACAAGTGCGCACACGAGGAGAGCAGCGAAGAAGGCCCCAGAAAGAAAGGAGGGGGGGGTCTCCACGCAGGCCAGTGGGGGAAGAGTGTCGTTTTCCTCTCCCCCTTCCATGGTCTCCGGCCGGCCGTTAAAATACATCGAAACCTCTTGATGAAAGACTGGGTTTAATTCGAGAACCTAAACACAGAGCGAGCCTGTTTTGTTGTACTGTGAACTCTCCAGAAGAGGGGCAGGAAGGGAGGGGGCGGTGGGGTGGGGGAGAGGCGGGGGGGGGGGGGGGGGGTATTGTCTTTTTTTAAAAACAAAAAAAGGAGGGGGAGAGGAAGGAGGGAAATCAAAAACACAGTGATGGGACGGGAAAAGGAAGTGCGATCCAAGATCATCTGCGCAGGTCTTTCTCGCTACGAGGCCAAAAAAGGACCAGAAAAGTGTGATGGAGTGGGGGGGGGCGCAGGTGGGGGGGGGGGAGGACTGACGGAATCGAGAATCCGTCCGAGGAGAAAAGCAGAAATGCAACGTTTTGGTTGGGGGTCTTTTTCGCCCCACCCGCCTGCCCCTTTTGTAGGTATATCTCTCTTTTTTTCTTTTTTCTTTTTTGCTGAACGGTCCTTGGCGTTACCGCTGCGTCCCCCTCTGGCAAAACTGGCGGGGCGGTATGATTGGGAGGCTGGGCGGGTGTGGAAGGGAGGGAAGGAGGGCCAGAAGGGGACAGGTCACGACTCCTCGTTGCCAGAATCATCGTCGTCGTAACAATCGGCGTCTTCCTCTTCCTCCTCCTCCTCGTCTTCGTCATCGATGTCGTCGTCGTACAGGTCGTCGTAAAGCAAGTCGGAGCTGTTGTCGTTGGAAGGCACTTTAGTTTTGATGCAGTACTCGGCCAGCGTGGTGGGCACCTTCACACCGTCCTTCTCCGCCTCTGCCTTGGTGGCCTGCACTTGTTTCCTGCAAAGGGGGGGTGGAGGGCAGGGGAAGTTAGCGGGGTTGAGGTCAGCCTCTGCTCTGACCTGAGGCTTCCTTAGAAAGCATAAAACAACAATGTTAAATCCCGGCAAAACCTCTTTTATTTCCCTGGCTGTGAATTACGTTCATTCCCAGCCTGCAAGTCTTCGCCAACAGTCTTTCAGGGGGATGTTTATAAACACCCGCCTTATCGCACTTGGAATGCGGCCAGAGAACGAACGGCCAAACGCAGGGCAAGGCCAAACTTGACGCAGAGTCAAACAGAACGTTTCAAAGCTTGAACTGACCAGACGAACAAATTGCTTCCTGCAAAAGCTCACATCCCATTTGCTCCTCTTTTATGTTCCATGGGAGGGGCCAATCATCTCCCAGGTGTGGCCTTACTCCTGAGTCGACCCTGCTTTCTCAATTGTTCTTGTCGTCCTCTAGCTCTGCACATGCACAGGCTAGGAACTGGTTCCAGAAGCTTCCCCGCCTCACTGCTGTCTGAACCTGAAGGCAGTGATTCACTTAACCTGCAGTGATTCACTTAACAGCGGAGGCAAGAGAGGTTGTAAAATGGGGCTGATCTCACTTGGCAACATAAACCTGGGGCTCCCTTGTGGTCGTAAATTGAGGGCTACCTGTAATAATACAGGCTCGAGAGAGCTGGTCCTCCCTGGCTCTGCCTGGCAGCCTTTAGTGCCCCTGGATCAGGAGAGCTGAACTCTTAAGAGGGCATGGCTAGCGTCGTGGCCACGACGCGTCCCTTGGGAGCTCTGGAGGAGGATAGCACCGAATCCAACCTGCCGGGATGGTCCATTTGGACCGAAATCGCCTCAAAGGGGCAATGAACAAAGAGAGCTCACTATGCTGATCTCAGGGATCCCCGCAAACTCCCTGATCGACTCAGAGAAGAAGCAGCTTAGGATTTCTTCTCTGCCCCTGAGATATACATGTTCCTCTAGAATGAGGGTATCAAACTGCGTTTCGCCGAGGGCCGGATCAGCATTATAGTTCTGCTCCGTGGCCCGGCGGGGAAGAACAGGCAACGAGGGGAGGAAGACAGGACAGACACCTGCAGCACCATTCCGGCCAAAATGGGGTACACCAAGGCCCCGCGAAGTCCTGTGCAGCCCATTTTCAGCCTCCATGGCCTCCTGAATCACTCTGCTGGACAAAAACGGACCGCTCCGGGGCATCGCGAGGCCCAGTTTTGACTGGCAGAGTGCTGCTGGAGGCAGAAAATGGGCTGTGCAATGACCGCACGGCCCCCAACCCTGCGGCCCATTTTGCCTGGCAGAGGCGCCGCAGGCCAGTCCTTTGGTATTTCCGGGCCGGCCCCACGGGCCAGAGTTAAGCACTTCGTGGGCCAGATGTGCCCCGCCCCTCCACTCTACACCATTTGTAGCTCAGGGTTGGACTGTGGGATCCTCGATGCTCTCTGAGCTTGGTGGTTTTCTTGCAGACGCTTCATGGCCCAAGTAGGTGACGTCATCAGTGCTTAGAGTGGAAATTAGGGAAAAGAGGAAGAGGAGGGGAGTGAGAAGCGCAGGAAGAGGACGACAAGTGTGGGGTTCTTGGTAGTTTTCCGGCAGACGTTTCATGACCCAAGTGGGTAACATCACCAGTGCTAGAAGCAATAGGGTTTGTGGAAGAGGAGGACGAAGGCCTTGGGGGCCCTTGGTGTTCTCTGAGCTTCGTTTTTTTTCCTGCAGACATTTCGTGACCCAACTAGGGAACATCATCAGTGGTAGAAGTTGCCCACCTTTTTAGCACTGATGATGTTAGCTAGTTGGGGTCATGAAATGTCTGCAAGGAAACCACCAAAGCTCAGAGAGCACCAAGGACCCCTCAATCCTCCCTCCTCCTCCTCCTCCTTTCCCTTCTAGCATTGATGACGCTCCCTAGTTAAGTCATGAAACGTCTGCAGAAAACCAACCGAGCTCAGAGAGCACCAAGGACTCCATAGTTCTCTTCCCCCTGCCCTGCCGTTCACACCACCACTCCCTTCTAGCGCTGAAGTTGTTATTTAGTTAAAAGTCATGAAATGTCTGCAAGGAAACGGCCCAGCTCAGAGAACCCCCAAGTGTCACTGCGTCAAACCGGCTCCCCTTCTCCACCAGTTGCTCCCATCGTGGACTTACCGGATGATTTCCGCATATTCTTTGTCTTTCCCTTTGCTGTCTCTCCATTTCCTGAACATAACGGAGGCGTCCACGTTTGCCGGAGAGAATGTGTTGGGCTCATTAAGCAAGGAGATTACGCTCAGTAGGATAGTCCTGGGAAAAGAGAGGAGGAGGAGGAGGAGGAGAAACTGAACTCAGAGCTAAGCACCCATAAACAGAATAAACAGAGTGGGAAAGGACCTTGGAGGTCCTCTAGCCCAACCCGCTTCTTCTATACCAACGATTATCCAATCTATTCTTTAAAAACTCCCAGTGTTGGAGCATTTACAACTTCTGGAGGCAAGTTGTTCCACTGATTAAATTGTTCCAACTGTCAGGAAATTTCTCCTTAGTTCGGGTTGCTTTTCTCCTTGATGAATTTCCACCCATTCGTTGCTTCTTGTCCTGCCTTCAAGGGTTTTGGAGAATAGATTGACCCCCTTCCTCTTCTTTGGGGCAGCCCCTGAGAGATTGTAAGACTGCTATCCTGTCTCCCCTACTCCTTCGTTTCATTAAACTAAAGGTAAAGATTCCCCTGGAACATCCGTCTTAGTTGTTCCTGGCTCTAGGGGGCGCTGCTCATCTCCGTTACAAAGCCAAAGAAGAGCCAGCGCTGTCCAAAGACGTCTCCGTGGTCATGTGGCTGGCAGGACTCAACGCCTTCGAAGGCGCACGGAGCGCTGTTCCCTTCCCACCAAAAGGGGTCCCTGTTTTTCTACTTGCATTTATTTATGTGCTTTTGAACTGCTAGGTTGGGACAAGGACCAGGAGCTCACTCCGTTACGCTCGAGATTCGAACTGCCGAACCGCCAACCTTTCTGATCGACAAGCTCCGCCTCTTAGCCCCGGAGCCACCGCGTTCCCCCATTAAAGGCCTAGAAACAGTATATAAATCTCGTTGGGTCCATGTGTTCCCCAACTGCCCTGTGGACTGATGCTCTCTCTCACACCCACGATGCCTTCCTGTGACGTCCCAGGAGGTTAGGCACTTTGCGGGATGTCCGAAAGCCACCGAGCCGCTGCATTCCCGCTTCATGAAACTCGACATACCCAATTCCTACAACTGGTTCTTTGTATGCTTTATCCTCCAGTCCCCTCATCCTCTTGGTTGCTCTTCTCTGCCCTCTTTCCAGAGTCTCAACTAACCTCTTTGTTGAGGTCCAGAGTCTCAACTAACCTCATGGCGACCAAAACTGGATGCAGTACTCCAGGTGTGGCCTTACCAAGGCCTTATTTTTCAGACTGGCAGGTTAGGGGCTGCAGGTAGGAAGGGGCGGGCCTCCCTGGGCTCTACAGGTAGTCCTCCACTTACAGAAGTTCGTTTGGTGACCGTTCAAAGTTACAACAGCCCTGAAGAAAGTGACTTGGGACCCTTTTCTGCACTTACATTGTTCACACTTACAACCATTGTACCCTCTCCATGGCCATGGGATCAAACTTTGGGTGCTTGGCAACTGATTCACATTTACGACAGTTGCGCTGTCCTGGGGGGGTGTCATGTGATCCCTTTTTGCGACCATCGGACAAGCAAGGTCAATGGGGGGGAAAAGTTAAATTCACTTAACGTCTGTGTCAACTAACTTAACAAATACAGTGATTTACTTGACAAGCGCGGCCAGAAACGCTGTACATTGGGGAAAATTCACTTCACAACGGCCTCGCTTAGTAGATTGGAGATTGGGGCTAAATTGTGGTCGTATGTCGAGGATTTTCTGTACTACAGTTGGGCGGAAAGTGGATTCTTGGTCTCGGGGAAGGCCTCACCTGACATTCTGGGTGGGGTTCCACCTTTCCGACGGCAGTTCTCCACTTTGAGGATCATCTACAGGTGGGTGAAGAATTGAAATACATACATCCCCATTCTATGGAAAGAAATTTTGATTAATTAGATTGTTATATTGATAAAGAGTGTTATTACTATCTCACCTATTGAAACATTAACGAATTGTTTGTTAAGATAATTTAAGAGAATTATTATTTAATAGAAGTGCTGGGTTAGATGTTGCCGTCTTTGTCGTTTTCAAGGTTGATGTTATGGCGCTTGTCATATTTCTTAAGCTTCTATTCACTTCTGCCCATCCACTTTATATTTTATTTGAAGAATTAGTTTAGGTTAGTCTCTTTTTCTTTTCTTTCTTTTTACTAATTTCTCTACTTATTTCTGTTTTATAACTTATTCCACTCTCTCAGGTTTTCCTTGTTTTAAATACTTAAAACCTTTCAAATTTACTATATCTCTACCAATCACAAAGCATACACTCATTGCCAGTATTTACCTGTCAGCCAAGCTTTTTCTCACTGTTCTTGTCTTATTTATACAATATATTGCGTTAATTCCTTTTGATCTGTATGCTGAACGTTCTTAATTAATTCTATTCATTCTATTCTCTTTCTAGGGTACAATAAGCAATCAAATCAGATAGATAGATAGATAGATAGATAGATAGAAAGAAATAGAACAGAACAGAACAGAACAGAATAGAATAGAATAGAATAGAATAGAATAGAATAGAATAGAATAG
>NW_020769372.1:400865-412091 GCF_900518735.1 Pseudonaja textilis
AGAATAGAATAGAATAGAATAGAATAGAATAGAATAGAATAGAATAGAATAGAATTCAATTCTTTTATTGGCCAAGGTTGATTGGACACATAAGGAATTTGTCTTGGTGCAAATGCTCTCAGGGTACATAAAAGAAGAGAGAGAATATAGAGTTCCTTATGGGCCAAATGTGATTGGACACGCAAGAAATTTGCCTCGGTGCAAATGCTCTGAGTGCACATAAAAAGAAAAGATACACTCATCAAGAGTCAAGAATCATCAGGTACAACACTTAACGATAGTCACAGGGTACAACAAGCCATCAAATCATGCTAGGAAACAGTCCATATACATTGTATGGATACAGTCCTACAGTCACGCGTGGGAGGGGATGGGTGATAAGGAGTGATGAGAAGATCAATAGTAACGCAGACTTTGCAAATAGTTGGACAGTGTTGAGGGAATTGTTTAATTGTTCTCCCTGTTAGGTAGTTTTCTCCGTGATTCCAGGTTGTGTCCTTTGTAGCAGTAGGGGGGCTTCTCGACACTTACAGAAACTCGATCCTCTTTCTTGAGTCCCAGCGCTTCCCACACCCCGAAAACTCCCCATTTCATTGACTTTATTTATTCCAAATAATTCCACCAGGGGGAGCCAGAACCCCAGCTGCCTTAGGACTGGATCGCCGCCACCGATTCCCCTAGAATGATCCACGGTAAACATCTTCCACCTCCTCTGGCCAGCGGAAGATTAGAAAGAGAGCCCCCCCCCTACATTGAGGGAGGGGCTGGAGAAGCCGCTGGGTGGCAGTCTGGGTTTCCTAAGTTTTGCTTTGAAGTTTGAATTTAAAGGCTATTTTGCCTCTGATTCTGCAGAACCAATTCCACGTTTTTAATCCCCCAAACGTGATTCCTGGGAGGTTCTTTCTTTCTTTCTTTCTTTCTTTCTTTCTTTCTTTCTTTCTTTCTTTCTTTCTTTCTTTCTTTCTTCCTTCCTTCCTTCCTTTCCTTCCTCTTTCATTCTCTCTCTCCTTTCTTTCCTCTCTTTCTCTTTTCTTTCGTTCTCTTTCTTTCCTTTCTCTCTTTCCTTTTTTCTCTCCCCTTTCCTTTCTTTCTCTCTTTTCTCTCTTTCCTTTTTTCTCTCTCCTTTACTTTCTTTCTCTTTTCTCTTTTCTTTCCTTTCTCTTTTTTCCTCTTTCTCTCTTTCTTTTCTCTCTCTTTCTTTCCTTTCTTTCTTTCTTTTCTTTCTCTCTCTCTCTCTCCTTCCTTCCTTCCTTCTCCATCCTCTTTCTTTCATTCTCTCTCTCCTTTCTTTCCTCTTTCTCTTTTCTTTCATTCTCTTTCTTTCCTTTCTCTCTTTCCTTTTTTCTCTCTCCTTTCCTTTCTTTCTCTTTTCTTTCCATTTTTCTCTCTCCTTTACTTTCTTTCTCTTTTCTTTCCTTTCTCTTTTTTCCTCTTTCTTTCTTTTCTCTCTCCTTCTTTCCTTTCTTTCTCTCTTTCCTTTCTTTCTTTCTCTTTACTTTCTTTCTCTCTCTCTCTCTCATTCCTTCCTTCCTTCTTTCCTCCCTTCCACTAAAGCTGCGGAGAGAGCTTCATAAGGCCACTGAGGCCACGCAGGTATTCCCCGACTTGCAACACTTGTGTACTGACTGTTCAAATACCGACGTGAGTCATGTCCCGTGTCATTAAAACGGGTGTGAAGTCAAGCCAGACGTAAAAACATAAAAACCTAGCAGGGGCAAAAACGTTCGGACAAGGAACCCTTCGGTGGTTGAATTCATGCATTCAGAAAGTCCTCGATTTACAACTTGCGACTGTTCCTCACACTTATGACCACAGGGATACTGCAACGGTCGTAAGTGTGAATAACAGTCACAAGTTCCTGGTCAAGGGATCCAAATTTTGGACTCGTATTTATGACGCTTGCAGTGTTCCTGGGGTCGCACGATCCCCTTTTGAGACCTTCCAATGAGTAGAAGCCAATGCAGAAGCCAGGCTCGATTAACGACCGTGTCACTAAGATCACAACCGCAGCGATTCACTGAACTAACGGTGGCAGAAAAGGTTGTAAAATGGGGCAAAATTCACCAAACAAGTGTCTCGCGCTTAAGCAACAGAGAGGTTTGGGCTCCATCGTGGTTGTAAGTCGAGGATTGCCTATTCTTCCCAGGACACAGGTCCCTCCCCCGGCTCTAGAGAGTTTTCCTTTAAGGAGGAGATTCCAGAACCTGCTCTTTGGCTCCCTTTCTGGATTTCTCCTTTCCACATTTCTGGAGCATCTGTGGCTGCCCCTCCAGTAACCGAATCAGAGGAGGTGGTGTGGGAGTCAGGGTCAGCATTAAGGCAACCTGGGAGCTCCGAGGGGGAAGAGGGAATGGAGGAGAGAGAGAGAGAGAAAGAGAGAGAGAGAGAAAGGGAGAGAGAGAGAAAGAGAGAGAGAGAGAGAGAAAGAGAGAGAGAAAGAGAGAAAGAGAAAGAGAGAGAGAGAGAGAGAGAAAGAGAAAGAGAGAGAAAGAGAGAGAGAAAGAGAAAGGGAGAGAGAGAGGGAGAGAGAGAAAGAGAGAGAGAGAGAGAGAGAGAGAGAGAGAGAGAGAGAGAGGAAAAGAGAGAGAGAGAAAGAGAGAGAGAGAGAGAGGTGGAGCCTGGGCCGCCCGTCAGCCCTCAGATGGAGAATCAACAGCCCCCAGGTCTGGAGGTGGCTGAGGAGGAAGAGGAGGAACAGCTGGTCCCAGTGCCTGAGGAGAGGAGAGCAGTGGAAATCTATGGGCCGGTCCTCGGGACGGAAGAGCCACCACTGCTAGCAAAGCCCCACCTTAGCTCTGGGGATAAAAGGCAGGGGATGGAGATGAATAGGGGAGGCAGACCGCTACTCATCTCCCCTGCCAGGCAGACTTGTTAGCCAGCAAGGTAAAAAAATGGTTGCTGGGGCTGCCGGCATTCCTAATACAGGAATATTTTGAGTCCGCATCAAGAGGGTTTGTCTTTTTAGGTCAGAACAGCACCAGAGAGAGCACTGCCAGCGAAGCCCCCCTCTCACCGGGTCTCCAAAGCGTCCCATCTTTAGGACGGTGGAAGGAGAGGAGTCAAGAGCTGGGAATTGCAAAATATTAACCATGCACAGGGATTCCAGCTTTGCAACGAAGGGCGGTGCTGCCGGCGGGTTTTTTTTTTCAATGGCACATACTCCATGCGCTCAAGTCAACCTACCTCGTAAATGTTCGGGTGCCACATTTTGGTCAGAAATCTGAAGGTAGGTGGTGAATACGGGTAATCTATAGGAAATTTAATATGAGCCTGAAAGAGAGAAAGAGGGAGCCGTGTTAAGCATTTAGTGAAGTATAAACACACGGGAACATTTGTAGCTGGGGGTTTGATTGTGGGGCCCTGGGTTCTCTCTGAACTTGGCCGTTTTCTTGCAGGTGTTTCATGACCCAAAGGGGGGCGGGAGGAGGAGGAAAGACTGCACAGCTGGCTGGGGAATTCTGGGAGTTGAAGTCCACACCTCTTAAAGGGACCAAGGTTGGATACCCCTGCGCTAAAGTTTGAAAAAAAAAAACCAACACCCAGGGAGCGTTCCCTTCTCCTGAAGATCCAGGGATGGGTGGAAAGAGTTGGCTTTCTCATGCTCACCGGAGTCCGGAGGCGATAGGAGCATTACGGTAGGAATGTGTTGCGAAAGCAAGAGCCCTGCCAAATTTGCCGGGAGTGTTAGTTGCGTTGGCAAGGAACACAAACCCAATGCACAAAACGGGCTTCGAGACACAGTTTTCTCTGCCCAGTTCATCCTTCCCAGAACAAACCTGACTGCCCTATTTGGTGTCAACTCATAAAACACCCCTGTGCCTGTTTTCGTAGCTGCCATTTAAAAAAAAAAGGGAGTGGAGAGAGGAAGGAAATCTGGAACAGCCGTGCACCTGTTTGAAAGCGGAAGTACATTCCAACTCTGATTTTTAAAAGATTGTAAGTAAAATACCAGAGATTTGGCCTGTGAATATATTTAATTGGAGAATGTGATTGATGACACCCAGCCCGGGGAAAGTGCTCAATTGGGAAAGCTGATTTATGACACACCCGGGGGGGAGGGGGGGGAACAGGGTCACAGGGGACTGCAAATGATGTAGGCCAGAGTTGGCTGCATACAGGGCAGTGCCAGTATGTCACCTCTAA
Source organism: Pseudonaja textilis (assembly GCF_900518735.1). The sequence goes on from NW_020769372.1 coordinate 405,009, forward strand.
TAAATCCTTTGAAGCTTCTTGAAGTTTGGCTCGAGAATCGTGATTTAATTAGAGCGTTTGCTGGAAATCTTGACAGAAAATCAAGTGGAAGGGCTACCCATTATCAGAGGCATCTTGGGTAAAGAGTAGGAATATCCAGGCTGATCGCCTTATAGCAAGATTCCATGCAGAAAATCCAACCAAGCCTAGTGGGGGTGTTTGCAACCCTAAATTCTATATCTGCACTCAATTTGTTTTTGCTCAATACAGGTCACCTTCAAAAAGTGAGAGGAGCCGAATGTCAACTCATGAACCATTCCTATGCCTGTTTTAGTAGTTGCCATTTTAAAAAAGGGGGGGGGAGGAGGAGGGAGGAAATCTGGAAGAGCAGATGTAGCAGTTTGAAAGCAGAAGTACATTCCAACTCTTATCTTTAAAAGATTGTAACTAAAACACCAGAGCTTCTGCCCATGAATATATTTAATTGGAGAACATGAACATGAATGACGACACCCTGTCTGTGAAGGGGAATCTCAATTGGGGAATCTGATTTATGACACACCCGGGAGGGAGGGGGGGAAACAGGGTCACAGGTGACTGTAAATTACGTATGCCAGAGTTGGCTGCTGTGATGACCCAAAGGGGCGTGGCACAACGGCAACACAGTCAAATAAGCAAGAAGAGTCTCTTCATTATCTCCAACTTTGTCCCCAAAGTCCAGGTTACCTTCGGCTGGAGAAAAACTCCCAGGAATAGTCTTTAACTATTCAGTCCAAACAAGTACAAGTCTTTAACTATTCAGTACAAACACACTGAAACTAAAAATCCAAACAAACCACGCTGCAGTAATTAACTTGGCAGAGCAGGAGAAGGAATTTCAGACTTGAAACCACGGCAAAACTCAGATAGTTGGGAAGACGCCAGGAACACAGATAAACCTCGGCGATACTAGATAATTCACGATTTGCTCCCAACAGCTTGCTGCGCGCAGCTTCCCTTTTTTAAACACTGGGTTCCCAGCTGCAGCTAATGAAGGGAGAATCAGGGCCCTTTCCTCCCCCGTAAGCCATGCAACCCACGCTGCTCCCTTCTCCGTTCCTCCCTGCGTGCCCTCGGATGAAGAGGGGGTGGGCCTGGGTCTTCCTCCGAACTCCCTCTCCCTTGCTCTACCTCTACCCTGCTCTGCCCAAGCCAGACTTTGCCCTTCCCCAGTTTCCTCCACGGCCAACGGAGCCACATTCTCACTCCCTGTCAGTTGTTCGGCCTCCTCCTCCAAATCAGATTCCAACAGGGGCATGACAACTTTATACAGGGCAGTGCCAGTATGTCGCCTCTAATCAACCCTTTGAACTTTATTGAAGTTTGGCTCCAGAATCATGGTTTAATTAGGATGATTGCTGGAATCCTGACAGCTGGGTTGATTCGCGGCTCATAATCCAGCCGTCCCACTAAATCCCAGCTAACAGATCTTTTTCCAAGCAATCAACCCTTCTTCGGAGCGTGGTGCCAAATTTACTGAGAGTATCATCACGGAAGTACCCCCCGCCCCAAAATACACAGTCCTCAACTTACAACAATGGAGCCCAAGGTTTATGTCATAAAGTAAGAAATCTGTTAAGCGGGTTTTGCCCCGTTTTATAACTTTTCTTGGAGCGTTTTTTAAAGTGAATCCATGAAGTTAAGCCAGTCACATGGTTGTTAAGTAAATCCTGCTTCCCTGTTGACTTTGGTTGTCAGACGGTCGCAAAACAGGATCATGTGACCCCGGGACACTGCGACCATCATAGATACGAGTCAGTTGCTAAGCCTCTGAATTTTGATCATGTGATCACTGGGATTTTACAACGGTTGTTAAGTGTGTAGAAACAGTCACTAAGTGAGCTGTTGTAAGTCGAGGATTACTTATAGAAAGAACTACAGGTAGTTCTTGACTTACAACCAAAATGGAGGCCCCTGTTGCTAAGACAAGATAGTCGTTAAGTGAGTTTTGTCCCATTTTACAACCTTTCTCCATGGAGTTTGCTTGTCAGAAGGTAGCAAAAGGGGATCACATGACACCCCCCCCCCGGACACTGGAACCATCACAAATGTGAGTCAGTTGTCAAAGAATGTAAACCATGTGACCACGGGGAAGTTGCCATGGTCATAAGTGTGTGAAAAAGGGTCGTGTCACTTTTTTTCGGAGCCTTGGTAACTTTGAACAGTCGCTGAACGAACTGTTTTAAGTCGAGGACTACCTGTATAAAGTGAGAAAAATATCCCTCCATGCCAGATGTGGTATTCAGCAGGTAGCAGAAATTTTGGGTAGTTTGGACAACTGCAAATCCTGCCTCTGACTGGCCCCGCTCCCATCTATTCTCGGCCTCCCAGTGAGTCCCAGTTGATCGGCTGGGTCTTCTTTTGTTGCTTTGCACAGGAGAACGGAGCTGGAAAGCAGGTTGGCGGGGTGGGGAGGGAAGGGGATTTTGCAGTAACCGTTGTGGTTTGCCAGCAGCTGGTGCAGGCGGCAGTAGAATCAGAGAGTGGGGAAGAACGGGGACCAGTCCGGGAGTCTGGAGAGGACTCGGACAAGGGTCCTGCATCCGATGCAGAGATGGGGCCAGGACCATCGGGGAGTTATAGTGCTGCCTTCGGAGTCTGGCAGCAGCAAGGCAGAGAAATAAGGGGAGCCTGTTCCCAGTGTGAGTGTGCGCAGAGCTGCTAGAAGGCGAGAGCAGCTGTAACAAAAGGGGCGACTTGGGAGTAAGGCTGGGAGGTGATTGCCCCTCCCATAAGGGATAAAAGTCAGGCCAAGATGAGGAAACCTTTGCAGGAAGCAAAGTCGTTTGATCGGTTCGGATTCAACCTTGAAGCTCTGCATGGATTTTGTACTTCGGTTGGTGATTTATAGTTCGTTTGGTACTTTTGTTGTTGGCATCAATTCAAAGGAGAGAAAGGTGGGTGCTTATCTCAAGGGATTGTTTGGGACTCATTACAGGCTGGGAATGTAAATAATTCCCAGTGTTGAAACTAAAACAAGAGTTGTTTTAACTAAGCATGTGCTTAATTACGGTCTCAGGTCAGAACACTCTCACAGAAGAACGGAGCTGGAAAGCAGGTTAGTGGGGTGGGGAGGCAATGGAGATTTTACATTATGCCACACCCACCAAGCCACACCCACCGAACCGGTAGTAAAAAAAAAAAATTGAATCCCATCCCTGCTCCATAGGGTAACTGTTAAAACGCACGATGCTTAAACAGCGGATTGAGCGAAGCCAACGCTCTGAACGACACGCTAAGCCACGCAAAACCTACTTTCTGCAAAAGTAACCTGGTTAGAATGTTTGGCAGACGCCTTTGCTCGACCTTTCCTTGCTCTGGTGTGCCGTCTGACCACAGCAGAAGATTGTTAAAGCCACGGAGCACCGCACCGCAACTCGGTGCCGCTTCAACAACAGAGAGAGACAAACTCACAAAGCACCTGTGGCTTGCAGTCATGACAACGGGAAGGAACTGACGGACCAGCATTAGACCTGGATGGAACTGGAGTGGATGAGACAAGGCTCAGGTCTCCTGGTTACCTGAAGTAACCTTCTGCTACTTTCATCATTATCGTTATTATTAAGTTGTGATCGCCGTTTCTTGAAACAAACCGAAGGCCTAAATTGGCTCACCGGGGAACAAACGCAAATGCTTTTCCAATCGTAAATCAATAAATATTCTGACCAGAAGCTGGAATCAGGATCAGACATACAGACTCCTGTGGTGACCCAGGAGAAGGCACGAAGGTCACCCAGCCAGCTGAGAGTCCTCGACTTACAACATTTTGTTTAAAGTTAAAAGGCACTGAAAAGAGTGACTCAGGACCGAGTTTTTTTTTTTTTCACCCTTACGACCATCACAGCCTCCCCGGGGTCACGTGATCAAGATTCAGAGAGTCGGCAACTGACTCGCGTTTATGACGGTTGCGGTCTCCTGGGGTCACGTTGATCCCCCTTTTGCGAACTTCTGACAAGCGAAGCCAAGGGGGAAGCCGGATTCACTTAACGACTGTGTGACTAACTTAACAATGGGAGTGGTTCATTTAACAGCTGCGGCAAGAAAGGTCATAAAATGGGACAAAGCTCGCTTCATCCAAAAATGTCTCACTGAGCAGCAGAAATTCTGGGCTCCGTCGTGGTCGTAAGTTTTTCCACTCACCTGATGGCATCGTATACTTTCGTTTGTTCTCTAGCCCACGTGCCGGTCTATCTATCTTGGCTTGTGATGCCAAGCATGTAACTTTACATGGCTCTTTGCGTCACTTATAGCTTTTGTATCGACTGTAAGGTTAGTGCTATATACATACATACATCTCCATCTCCCTTTCCGATCTTTCTGTCTGTCTCTCTCTCTCTCCATCCATATCGGTGTGTCTGTCTCTCTCCTCATCCATCATTTATCTCTCTGTCTATTTCTGTCTCTTATCTCTCTCCATCCATCCATCCATATAGGTCTGTCTTTCTAGCTACCTCAGAATACATATTAACAGAGTTGGAAGGGACCCTGTAAGTATTGTAGTCCAACCCTCCACAAGCAGGAGATCCTACTTCATCTCCAATCTCTCCTTGAAATCTCTTGTCTATCTACCTATTTTACTCTCCATTCATCCATCTATCCATCCATCCATCTATCCATCCAACCATATCTATCATCCTTCCTTCCTATGTATCTATGTATCTATCTATCATCTTCCTTCCTATTATCTATCTCTTTCTATCTTTCTATCTATCTAGCCATCACTTGAGACTTTCAAGAAGAGATTGGACTGCCATTTGTCAGCAATGGTGTAAGGCAGGGGTACCCAACCACTGGTCCCCGGACCGGTATCAGTCCGTGGAACAATTTCTGCCGGGCTGCCGGTTTGCTGGGTGCCGCCATCTTGTTTTGATGAAAAAGTGCTTTCGGTTAGCTTTTCCGGGTAGAAAGCGGCGTTTGGGTGCTGAAAGAACCCTCGCGCCTTAGTTTCATCGAGGGGGAGGCGGCTTCGAACAAAACTAAGGCGCGAGGATTCTTTCAGCACGCATGGCAAGGCGAGCCGAGCGACCGTCCCGAAGCCGTCGCGAAGCCCATCGACACAGGTACAAAGGAGGAGTTGAAGGTGGCGGGGAGGCGAGGGGGATGGCTGGCTGGCCGGTCGCTCAGCTCGCCTTGCCATGCGTGCTGATGCTGGTACCGGGCCAAGGATAATTTTGTGATGCCGGTACCGGGCCGCGGCACAAAAAAGGTTGGGGGCCACTGGTGTAAGGTCTCCTGCTTGGGCAGGGAGCTGGACTAGATGACCTACAAAGTCCCTTCCAACTATGGCTATCTGTTATCTATTATCTGCCTACCTACCTACCTATTTTCTGCCTGCCTGCCTATCAACCTACCTATATCTCACTGCCCATTTTAAATACATAGTGGAAAGAGGAAATACGTTGATTCGTATGTTCATTCAGTTCGTCCCCGAGGAGTCCAATGCCCCCGACCCTCAGGGCCCCCTCCAAGGGATCTAGCCGAGACCCCCCCCCAAAAGCCTGCTGCTGGAGTCCCCTAGCAGGGGATTCCTTTTATCCACGAGCGAGACGTGAGGAAGCTGAGCCCATTCCTCCCTTGGCAACGGAGAGCCTGCCTGTTCCGAAGCATTCCCCCTGCAGGCTCGGCTCAGCAGCTTCCTTAAAAACCACTTGCCAATTGTCTTGCAGCGCTCGGAAAGGGGGCACTTTGCAAGAGTTAAGACACCCCCCCCCACAGCCTATCTGAAATTGCTGAAGTTGAAAGGGAGGGGGGTGGCGTGCAGCTGCTTTGATGGACGACCCACCCGCCTGGACCTGAGCCAAGGCCCCACGGTCTTCACACGGAAGAGAAACCCGGCTGGAGATGGGCTTTGATCCAGGCTGGTTCTGGAGGCCTCTCAGGTTTTCAGGGCTTGGAGTAACTCAAGGCAGAAGGGTGTGGGGGGTGTCCCCCTCCATCTTGGCTGGGGAATTCTGGGAACCAAAGCCCACAAGTCTTAAAGGCGCCAGCCTTGCGGGGGTCCCAAAGACTCATTTCTGGCGGAGTTTGGGGGAGAGAAAGACAGACTTTGGCTGCTTTCCTTGGGTGCAGCCAGAAGCGGAAAAGGATCCTACCGGTTCGGAACGGTTCTATAGAACCGGCTGTTACGATTCTGCACCGTTCGGAGAGCCGGCAAATCCTGCCCCTGGCGGGCCCCGCCCTTCTCCACCTGCCCCCCCACCCCGCCCAGGTGAACGGGGGTTTTGTGCTATTCATCGTTAGCACTTTATGAATGGAAAGAAATTTATCTCAATCTATTCTTTTTTTTTTTTTTTTAACGTCACGGAGGTTATTTTAATCGGAAAGGCCATTTGAGTCCTGATGTAGGAAGCCAATAAAGGTTGATTGTCAGCGTCGATAATGCGTGATTAAGGGTGTATTAAAACGGTGACAACAGGTCTTGCGGGAATCAAAGGCCCTCGCGGATTGCGAAGGGATGGAAAGAGGCTGGGGTGGGATTCCCAGAAGCGACCCGTAGAGGAGACCACACGGAGCGCCACAAAGCCTTTACGGGTTGGGGCTGGCCACAGTGGGAGTCCTGCCCTCCCCCGCCCCCCCCCCCGCAACTTCACGGCTGCAGAGTTTTGTCCGCCCACTTGCATTATTTAAGGGTTTAAACTCACAATAAGCCTTCGGGGAAGCAAAAGGAGCTTAGCAGACCCGTCCCTCCCGCCTTGTGCCTGAGCATTTTTTTTGAGGCTACGGTCTGAACATCAACCAATGACGGATTGTTGATTCAGGGGCTGCCTGACCCACCTAGATCAGCCTCCCTCCTCCCCCTCCCTTTCTCCTTCCCACTCTTCCTCTTCCTCCACTACCTCCTCCTCCCCTTTCTCCTCCTCCTCTTCCCTCCTCTCCCCACTCTTCCTCCTCCTTACCCTCTTCCTCCTCTTCATCTTCCTCCCTCCTCTCCCTCATCCTTCTCCTCCCACTCCTCCTCCACTCTTCCTTCTCCCTCTTCTTTGTCTTTCTTCTCCTTCTCCCCTCTTCCTCCTTCTCTTTCCCCTCCCTAAACTTCTTCCTCCCCTTTTATCTTTCTCCTCTTTT
>NW_020769372.1:450310-467276 GCF_900518735.1 Pseudonaja textilis
GTATATGTGGGGGAGGGGCCTCGCCTTGAAGTGCAGAGAAGCCCCCCTCACCTTTAGGGCCCCCCCACTCTTTCTCTGCAAGGCCCTCCCCCCGATATATGGAGGAAGGGTGTGGGGGGAGGGGTATATGTGGGGGAGGAGTGAGGGGGAGGGGCCTCACCCTGAAGTACAGAGGAGCCCCCCCTCACCTTTAGGGCCCTCCCCCCCAATATATGGGGGAAGGGGTATATGTGGGGGAGGAGTGAGGGGGAGGGGCCTCACCTTGAAGTACAGCGAAGCCCCCCCTCACCTTAAGGCCCCCCCCCCACTCTTTCCCTCCAAAGGCCCGCATGTGGTCGTCCCCCCCCCCCGTAAGTGTGGGGAGGGGTATGTGGGAGGAGCGTGGGGGGGAGGAGGAGGAGTGTGGGGGAGGGGCTTCACCTTTAGCACCACTTTCCCTACAAGGCCTGCGTGTCCCTCCCCCCCCCCGGGGGCGGGGGGCGGAGCCTCACCTTGAAGTAGCCGCCCTCGTAGAGCGTGTTGGGCGGCCCGAAGATGGCTACCTCCCAGTTGTACAGGTCGGACTCGTCGACCAAGGTGATGCGGAAGCCCTCCACCGGCTCCTCCTGCAGCCCCTTCAGCTCCAGCATCAGCGCCTTCTGGGAGCTGCTCACCTGCTGCTGCGCCATGGCGGGGGGGGGGGGCGGCGAGGAGGGGGAAAGGCCGGAGACCGAGGAAGAGGAAGGAGGCTAGACGGGAGCCGCCGGCTCAGGCCGGGCAGGGCCTGGCCGCGGCGGGCCAGGCCGGGCCAGGCCGCCCGGCCCGCCCGCCGCAGCAGCCGCCGCCGCCGCCGCGATCCTCCTGCTCCGTGCGGGGGACGGGACGGGGGGGGGGGAGGAGGGGGGCGAGCCCGCCGGCGCCGCCGCGGGGAGGGGCAAAGGCGGGACGAGCGCGGGCCTCCTCCGCCACCGAGCGAGGCCGCCGCGCAACCCTCCTCCCCCGCCGCACCGCTTTCGGCCCCTCGACGCCGCCGCTTCCTTTTGTGACGGCGCCGCCGCCGCCGCCGCTCGCTCGCTCGCTCGGTTCCGTCGCTCGCGCCCGCTTGACGGGAACGCGCCCGCTCCGCCCGGCAGGCCCCGCCTTGCTGCTTCCGTTTCCCCCGCTTCCGCCTTCCTGCCTCGGGCAGGAGGCGCAGGCCGGCCGCCCGCCCCGCGCACGCGCAGAGGGCAGAGGCGGCTCTCTCGCGGCGCCTTTCCCCCCCCTCCTCCGGTGACGTCAGAGGCGGACTTGGCAACGCCTCTCCCCGGTGACGTCAGAGGCGGCTTTATTGGGAAGCTTTTACCAGCGCTCTGATTGACAGGGCGGAACACGCGCTCGTTCTTTCTCCCCGCTCCTAGCTCCGCCCTCCACCGTGATGTCATTGGTTGACTCCTAAGCTTAAATCTCACGGGTCACTCCCTAAGGGGAATCCCTCTCTCTTTCTCTCGTCCAATGTTTAGCCTAGCCCCACCCTCTACCGTTACATCATTGGTTGCCTCTTAAGCTTACTTCTCATGGGTCCTGCCCTAAAGGGAAGGGAGCGTTCGGCCATTGGCCGCTGGTTGTTAAAAAGTACTCAGCCTTCTTCAGGGATTGGCTGGTTGCTGGTTCCGTTGTTGTCCAAGGTCTTTGGCGGCAGGGAGGCCTTTAGCTCCTCTTACATGGACGGAACCATTAAGCCTTTGGAATGGGGGAGTGGATTGATTGAAATGCCCTTTTCAAGGAAAAAGAAGTCATTTCCTCAGTGCTGATTTATTGGATGTTATTTCCAAATAATGAAAGTGGGAAATAAAATGTAGGCGATGGATCAATTATATAATTGTCACAATATGTAATTGTACATGCCAATGTAGGCAATGGATCATTCTATATATGTGTGTATTACGTTATATATTTATATAACACAACACGCTTATATTTATAATACATTTGCATATATAATGTATAGATAAAAATACACCCATACGTATATAATGTGTGTGTGCACATACATAAATGTATACACACAGAGAGAGAGAAATAAAAGCCAACAACTCCCTCTGCCACCGAACAGGGTTTATGGTCTGGTTCAAAAATAACTTGGATCGCCTTAATGCACTGGGCCAAATCATGTGTAAACCACCATTAGGCTAAGCTTTGATGCAACCACAGATACAAGCCATGGTAAACCAAGTTAAGCAACCTGGTTATGGCTCAGTGGGCTTTTCGGACCAGTACAGTATGACCTAGTAGTGTTTTTCAACTGTTGGGAGAAATAGCCTTCAGGGTTCAGTTCCAAGTGGGGAAGAAAGACACTGGAAAAATGGTGACTGCTTGGAAAGATGGTTTAATGGTGGACAGGATCACATGCCTCGGGTGAAGAAAGAAGGGCAGAGCTGCTGAGAATCCTTTGGTTTTATGCCCTCTGTTGGGATTTGAATTTGAGCTTGTATTCTGATTGGTTGTCAGACTCCCAAGGGGCCATGCAGGGGCGATTCTGTAGGCTGTCCTGAGTCCCAGGCTTTGATGAGCCTTGCTGGCTGATGATGTAATGAAAGGGCTTTGAGCAGTTCCTATAGCTCTACTTGGTGTAGATCTTTGTGATGTAAAATAGGCTGGCCTAGGCCAGAGTAATGGCCCATTAGCAAAGCGGGGGGTGGGTTGAGTTTCTGCTTCTGAGGTGAGTTTCTGCTTTTGAGTTTCTACTCTTTGGGGGGGAAATATTCTGCCTTTTTAATATATCCTAAAATATTTCATTTTCCTAGGAGAGAGGGGTGGGTTTTAACTTCCAACAGAACCTTGGTAACTTTAAGGACTGCAACTCCCAGAATTCTGTGCTGGCTAAGAGAATTCTGGGAGTTTAAAAGCCCACATAAAGTTGGCAAGATTGAAAAAACGCAGCGACAGTCCCACAGCAAGTCTCGACAGTAGCATAAACAATTTAGAAATTAGAAAAACTTTAATTTTTAGGTCAAGCTTAAATTCCCTGTTTCTTCCATTTTTATCACTTTTTCTTGCTGTTATTTATTCTTTCTATGTAATGTTTCATAATAAAGTGACAATAAAATGATAATAAATCTTTATGAGTATAATACAATAAAATGTGAGGATGAGGTTGGATTTCCTGAGAATAATTTAAGGATGCAAACAATCCTTTCCTGTGTAAATTTCCTTTGGGACGCTGATGTTAAATCACTTCAGGTAGCTACAGGCAGTCCTTGAGTTATGACCACAAGTGAGCCCATCATTCATGTTGTTAAGTGTGACATTCATTAAGTGAGTTTTGCCCTTTCTTGCCACAGTTGTTAAGTGAATCAATGCAGTTGTTAGCAACATGGTTGTTTAGTGAATCTGGCTTCCCCGTTGACTTTGCTTGTGTCATGCCCTTGATACAGTCGGACTCTGAGGGAGAGGAGGAACAGGCAACAGGGAGTGGAGGTGTGGCTCCGGAGGTTGTGGAGGAGACTGGGGAAGGGCAGAGGCTGGCTGAGCAGTCAGAGGATGAGGCAGGCCCATCCCCTCTGCATCCTAGGACACGCAGGGAGGAACGGAGAAGGCAACAACTTGGCTTATGAGAGAGGAAGTGGCCATGATCCTCCTCATTGGTTGCAGCCAGGGAGACTGGTATATAAGAGAGATGATTACAGCACAGTGTTGCTTGCTTTAGGTTGGGCTGAAGTTATCTTGGTTGGCGTCCTTCCAACAGACTGTGCCTTGTTATCTCCTTGAATTTGGTAATTACTTATCCTGGTCAGTTGTGGAAATTTCATCATTGTAGTTTGTTTGGTTTTTCATTTCACCTCTATCTGCTTGTTAAGTTCGGACTGTATTGCTTTCTTTTGAGGACTATTTTTGAATAAGTTTTATCTCCAACTGAGAATTATTGAGCAGTGGGGCCAAGTTGGAGGCATTAAAGGACATTAATTTACATTTTGGATTTTGTTATGTCTGTGTTACACTCTTGGTCATCACAGCTTGTCAGAAGGTCGCAAAAGGAGATCCCATCATCCTGGGACACTTCAACCGTCATAAGTGTAAGTCAGTTGCTAAGCATCTGAATGTTGATCACGTGACCACGGGGATGCTGCAATGGTCATAAGTGTGAAAGACGGTTGTAAGTCACTTTTTTCAGTGCCATTGTAACTTTGTCACTAAATGAACTGTTGTAAGTCAAAAGCTACCCTGACTGGCCCCACCAACCCTGTCTATTTTCTGCCTCCTATTGAGTCCCAGCTGATCGGCTGGGTCTCCTTTGGTTGCCCTGCACAGAGAACAGAGCTGGAAAGCAGGTTAGTGGGGTGGGCAGAGAATGAGGATTTTGCAGCCATGCCCACCCACCAAGCCACACCCACCAGCCACACCTACAGAACTGATAGTAAAAAAATTTGAATCCCACCACTGGACAGATTGAGTAAGAGATCCTCCGTTGACATACTGGGCACAATTCTGAAAACAATTCTGCTTAAAGTAAAACCCAGACTGAGCTGAGCAGGCCAAGGGCGCTATCTGCTGGACACCAGAGAAACTGGTATTTAGTAGTAAGACCAATAAAGGGGTGATGCTTGTTTTCTGGGATGAAAATCAAGCTCTACAATATTTATTTGTTTATATTTTGTACTAGCTGGATACCCAGGAGGAAAATAAGGGAGGAAAAATTCTGCCTCTGCCTAACCAGCATCCATCGGTATTCCTCTGGCTAGCGTCCTGTCAGTGTGTGAGAGAGTTGAGGGCTGTTTGGAAAGTGAAACAGTATTTGCTGTGTGAGCATGAGGGAGACAGCAAGGAGCCTGGGTATGCCTTAGCTCAACTGTTCTGTACTAAAGCTGCTTGGTGTTCTGAGACTGAAACTGAAACTCCTCTGTTTGTGTTTTGTATTTGGAAGAGATTTCTTTTAAAGTGGGGAGGGGGAGTAGAACTCCTGATTAAGTGAATCATTGCAGTTGTTCGGATAATCACACAGTCGTTAAGTGAATCCCATTGGGTTTGCTTGTGCAGAAGGTCGCCAAAGGGGATCACATAACCACCATCACCACCCCTGGATGCTGCAACTGTCATAAATACGAGTCATCTGCCAAGCACCTGAATTTTGAGCACCTGATCATGGGGAGGCTGCAACGTGAAAAAACGGCCCTAAGTTATTTTTTTCCCCCAGTGTCGTTGTAACTTCGAATGGTCACTAAACGAGTTGCAAGTGGCAAGCCGAGGGCTACCTTGTAAACCAGCGAAGTGGTCCAACTGAGCCCGGAAGTCCCTTCTCCAGAAACAGAAGGCGAGCTTGGACCCCTCTTTCCTTTTTCCTAATTCTAGAGTCAACCGCGTCAATCACGTCCCGTCGTCCCGGCAACACTTCCTTCACGCTCTCAACCAAACCTCGGAAAGGGGGGGGGGCGTGGCTGAACGACGCTAAGACTATCGGAGCCCGGAAATGACGAACTTGGAAGCCGGAAGCCGGTAGGAGCCGTGCACTGCTGTCGGGCTCCACGTGGTTTTTGCCGAGTTCCACCCACATGGCTGCTCCAGCGGGTCGGCGGAAGGTGGGTTGCGGCTGAGCGGAGCGCGGTGTGGGGAGGACGGAAGATTGGGGAGAAGCAATACCGTCGTGCGGGGGGACCCCGGGGACCTTCGCCTGTCTCCTCCTCCTGGGACCACTACCCCCATCGTCCACGGCCGGGGGAGGGGGATCAAAGACGATGGGAGTTGTAGTCCGGGGCTACAACTCGCAGTCTCTTTCCCTTCGCTTTGTTTCAGGGTTTGGGGGTGGGGTGGGGTGGGGACGGGGTGGTGGTGGTAGGCAACCATAGCCTGGCATGGCCCAAGTTGGCTAGAGCTTGATCCGTTGAACTGTAGGGTTGGGCTAGAAGACCTCGAAGGTCCCTTTGATTATGCTGTTATTTTGATGGATGCATCCCAGCATCTCATCTTTGGGGGTTGTAGTTAATTTTGGGATGTGGGGGAGGAAAGGAACTTTTTTCCAAGCGCCCCACCCCAACTATATTTCCCGCAAAATCTATTTTGATGGATGCTGCCTCCCGTTTCTTGCAGCAGCAGCAGCAGCTCGTGTCAGATAGTCAAGCCGCTTGACGGAGTAGATTTGGTGGGCCCAAAACCGCTTCGTGGAGTTTGGTTGGCTGCAGGTGGACCAGGATCCATTGCCTTGTTTCAGGGGGCTTTTGCTTCCTTGCAAACCTGCGGTGCCTGCTGGCTTCTCATTCAAGCGAGACCCAAGGATGGATCTTATTTATTGAAGTTTATTGCGTTGGATGTCCCAAAGGTGCTTTTTTTTTTTGTCAAGAGGCAACTGGACTTTTCTGGTTTTTCTTTGAAGACCTTTTGCTTCTTATCTCCAGGTGGCCTTAACAAATGACCAACTGTCTTGTCTGCAAGGAGTGTAAATCCTTCCATTCCCCACCCATCCCAGTAAGAGCTGAAGAAGCTTGGGTGAGAAGCGACATGTCTTCAAAAGAAAAAAATGGAAAGTCCAGTTGCCTAGTGAAAGAAAAGCACCTTTGGGACAACCATGACCTGAATGACTGAGAATCTCTACAGGCTTTTAGCTATACAATTTGGGATGAACACCCTTTCAATGGTGTGGGAGTAAGAATGGATTTCCAAGTGGAAAAAAATTGCAGACCACAGGAACCAGGAGCAATACTTAGGTGACTCTGAGGACACAGACAAACTTCCAAGTGTCCTCAACAACCCTCTAAAAGGATGCAAATGACTAGCTGTCTGCAAGGAGTATAAATCCTTCCCTTCCCCACCGTCCAGTCAGAGCTGAAGAAGCTTCTCAGGTGAGAAGTGAAATGTCTTAAGAAAAATCAGACTGTCCAGTTGCCTCTTGAAAAAAGCAGCTTTGGGTCAACCATGACCTGAATGACGGAGAATCTGCATAGATTTTTAGCCGTGCACTTTGGGATGAACTCCCTTGAATGGTGTGGGAGTATGAATGGATTTCCCCAAAATGGCAGACTCCAGGAACCATTTGCACCACTCAGGTGATCCTGAGGACACAGATAAAACCTCCAAGTGGCCTCAACGACTCTCTAAAAAGGATGCAAATGACCAGCTGTCTGCAAGGAATATAAAATCTATTCCCCACCATCCAGTCAGAGCTGAAGAAGCTTCTTGGATGAGAAGCAAAATATCTTCAAAGAAAAAACAAGGAAGTCCAGTTGCCTCCTGAAAAATGCACTTTTGGGACAACCAGGACTTGGATGACTGAGAATCTTCATAGACAGCAGAGGTGGAAGGGACCTTGGAGGTCTTCTAGTCTAACCCTCTGCTCTTAATCTTAAGCCACCCACAGTCACCTTGAATGGGAGATGGGTGACAAAGCAGTTTAATAAACAAATAAAATTAACTGGGGGCTGAAAACAGAAAGAGTATTGCAGTAGTTAAAGGATGGTATAAAAAGAATGGGCAGTTACAGGTAATACCTGACTTACGACCACAATTGGGCCCCAAAATTTCTGTTGCTAAGCGACACAGTTAAGTGAATTTTGCACCATTTGATGATGATGATGATGATTTATATATGTTTTATGTGTAATTTTATTTTGCCCCATTTTATGACCTTGCCGCAGTTGTTAAATGAATTGTAGTAAAACTAGGTTCCCCATTGACTTCCCTGGATACTGCAACCATCATAAATACAAGTTAGTGCCCGAGCATCTGGGTTTTGATCATGTGACTATTATTGGGGATGCTGCAAGAGTCTTAAACGTGAAAACTAGTCACAAATCCCTTTTTTCTGGGCCATTGTAACTCTGAATTACAAAGGCTGTAAGTTAAGGACTCTGTATAATTCTTGAGCAGCGTAGTTTTCAAAGATGAATAACTGGACAAACTTTAACAGTAAACAAAAGCTTAAAAGCTCACAAAGAAGGAGAAACAGTAAATAAGGCTTAAAAGCTAATGAAGGAGGGGAATAAATACGAAATACAGTTTAAAAGTTTGTGAAGGAGGAGAATTAGTTGTTTTAATTCTGTTCTTGGGCTTCAAAGATGCACTGGCTGCCTGGGGAATTTTGGAATTGAAGTCTATACCTTTTGAAAGGTGGTAAGGTTGAAAAAACAAGAGACGCGGTGGCTTAGGGGCTAAGACACTGAGCTAGTCGATCACAAAGGTCAGCAGTTCGGCGGTTTGAATCCCCAGTGCCGCGTAACAGAGTGAGCTCCCGTTATTTGTCCCAGCTTCTGCCAACCTAGCGGTTCCGAAAGCATGTAAAAAATGCAAGTAGAAAAATAGGCACCACTTTGGTGGGAAGGGAACAGCATTCCATGTGCCTTCGGCCGACTATATGACCATGGAGACGTCTTCGTACAGCGCCGGCTCTTCGGCTTTGTAACAAGAGATGAGCACTGACTCCTAGAGCTGGAAACTACAAGCACATATATGCAAGGGGAACCTTTACCTTTAGATAGATAGATGTTGAGGTCCCTTGTGGTGTAAGGCTGTGTCGGTTTGATATCCTGCTCTTTTTTAGTGTAGTTCTTTATTCTTTCTTGGCCAAGTGTGATTGGAAACACAAGGAATTTGGCTTGGTGCACGTGCTCTCAGTGTACATATAAGAAAAGATACAGTCCTCAAGAATCAAGTTAATAATAGTCATAGGGTACAATAAGCAATTGAATCCTACTAGGAAACAGTCAAATAGGATATTGGAATATAGAATAGAATAGAATAGAATAGAATAGAATTCTTTTATTGGCCAAGTGTGATTGGACACACAAGGAATTTGTCTTGGTGTAAATACTCTCAGTGCACATAAAAGAAAAGGTACATTCACCAACAGTCAAGAATCATCAGGTACAACACTTAATGATAGCCATCGGGTACGATAAGCCATCCAATCATACTAGGAAACAGTCAATATAAATCGTAAGGATACAAGCGACAAAGCCGTACAGTCCTACAGTCACACCTGGTAGGGGATGGGTGAAAGGAAAGGAGGTTTAATAGTAATGCATAAAATAAAATATTCATAAAAATAACATTTTAAGGTTGAAAAAAAAAAACCCGCAAAGCCAAGGTGGAAAAAAATGAATCTAGAACAGGTATGGAAAACCGGAAGGGCTTCCCTCTTTTGTGACCACGATGTAAAAAAAAACCAGACCGGGCAGCAGGATTGTTAAATTTACAAAAATCAGCATCCTTATTTGGGTGAATAATTCCCTTTCTTTTTTTGTGTGTGTTGTTGTTGTTGCCTGCAGATGTTACCTGAAAGTGATGAGGGAACTAAAGATCTAGAGAAGGAAGAGAAACAAAACGGCATCCCTAAGGAAGAGAAAGCGAAGGGAAAGAAACGAGCGGCCTCGCCTGAAGGCCTCTTGAAGCCGGTGAAATTGGGAAAAGGTGAGCTCTACAAGGTGCCCACCAACGAGGAGCTGAGCCACCTCAAGGAGACCGAGAACCTGTTCCATTCCAACCTTCTCCGCCTGCAGGTCAGTCCGGCTATCAGCGTTCCAACCTCCAACGCAATAGACTCCGAGAATATCGTCTTCGCAAAGATCCACTTTATTCAAGACTAGCTTCGCTACGCAACTATGCGATGGGGCTTAGTTTTGGGGGAGGAACAAAAGTGGGGGAAAAAACTCTGCCTCTGCCTAACCGGCATCCATCGGTATTCATCTGTCTAGCAGTCCTGTCAGTGTGTGAGAGGAGTTGAGGGCTGTTTGGAAACTGAAAGAGTTATTTGCTGTGTGTGCAAGAAGGAGACAGCAAGGAGCCCGGGCGTGGCTTAGCTCAACTGTTCGGGACTAAAGCTGCTTGGTGCTCTGAAACTGAAATTCCTCTACTTGTGTTTTGCACTTGGAAGAGATTTCTTTTCAGGTGGGGAGGGGGAATAGAACTCCTTAGCATCAGAGCGTGTTGATAATAATATAGGAAATCTAATGGTCTGATGGTCATTTGGAAAAATCCTTTCTTAGCGAGCCCCGAAAAGCCAAGAGGAACATAGGTGCCCAATTTCAAGTTTGTAGGCTTTACGGTTCTGGAGATTTTGTGATGATGCATGAGAGGTATTTTGCTTTTTTATATGTATAGGTAGAAAATAGAAAATGTCATATTGGCACGTCTGAGGAAAACCAGAATCAGAGAGTTCTGGGTTTTCCCTAACCCAAAGAAAACCCAAAATTCTACCCCTGCACCCAATCATCTATCGCAGGGGTGGGCAACTACGGCCCTTTTATGAATTATGGACTTCAACTCCCAGAATTCCTGAGCAAGCCATGCCAGCTCAGGAATTTTGGGAGTTGAAGTCCACAAGTCATAAAGGGGCCATAGTTGCCCACCTCTGATCTATCACATGGTCCAATCCTCACTTCGTTCCAACTGGAGGTACTACCCCCGGCCACTCCCCTCCAGGTGCCGGGTAACATGTCCTTGACTTTCGGAGAAAGAAATGTTGTTGTGGCTAATCTTCCACGGCTCCCTGAAATCCAAAATCCTCCGGCACTGAATGTGGCAGCTCAGAAGCCTCAAAGAATTGGCTGGGGAAATTGGAAGGGAGAGCCAAGTCAAGGCAACGGAGTTGCTCACTGTGGTTAGTTATGAGTAACTCTTGCGTTGCTTGTGCTTGGCAGCTTGGTGGGTGAAAAAGATTTGGACAGGGGAACCAGAAGGGCGATTCGTATAACAAAAGGAAGATCCGGAACGTTTTGACACCACCCCATTTTGATCATGACGCCAACTCCTCATCCCAATAAAACCCCTTTTATTTAAGTCAAAGGGAATTCCTCTCTGACAAAGTCCCAGCAAACAGTCTTTCAAGAGATTTCACAATGACAGGCCTTTATCAAGCTTGGAGAGTTGCCAAGCCGTTAGCTTCCAAATGCCACGCTGTAGCAGCAATTACTTGGCAAGAAGTCAGGAATAGATCTTCACCCTAATGAATTGAACTGATTGTCTCCTGCAAAACCCCACTCCCCTTTCGCTCCTCTTTATTCCCTCTGGGAGGGGCCATTCACCGTCCACCTGAGCCTTTACTCCCCAGTTGACCCTTGTTCCTTAATTGGTTCCCTTCTCCTGGCAGCTCTGTGCATGCACACACTGGGAACAGGCTCCAGCTGTTCTTCCTCCCCACTGATCTCCGACTCCAAAGGCAGCTGATAACTGTCAGACGGCCCTGGCCCCATCTCTGCCTTCGACTCCAGGACTGGCCCGTGTTCCTCCCCAACCTCCTCACTGTCCGAGTCTGCCGCCAGCTCCACTGGCCACTGGTGGGCTACAACAGTCTGACCCCCTTTTCTATTAAATTTTTCTCCTCCAGATTGAAGAACTGTTGAAAGAGGTGACCCTCAAGGAGAAGAGAAAACAGAGAATCGAAGCCTTCCTTCACGAAATCAGAACCCTGCTTAACAATGTCCCAGAAGTTCCGGCGAGAGAGGTATGCTTCAGACCCGTGGGGTTGATAGCATCTTGAGATACGTCTTTGAAGGTTCTCAGTCATCCAGGTCCTGGTTGTCCCAAAGGTGCTTTTTCAAAGAGGCAACTGGACTTTCTGTTTTTTTTTTTCTTTGAAGACATTTCACTTCTCATCCAAGATGCTTCTTCCACTCTGACTTCTCAGCTCTTCAGTCCAAACTGAAGAAGCCTCTTGGATAAGAAGCGAAAAGCCTTCAAGGAAAACCCAGAAAATTCAGTTGTCTCTTGAAAAAAAAAAAATCACTTTTGGTATATCTACGGAGGTTCTCAGTCATCTGTGTCACAGTTTGTCCCAAAGGTGCTTTTCCAAAATGCAACTAGACTTTCTTAATTTCTTTCCTCCTTGAGAACATTTCACTTCTCATCCCAGAAGTTTCTCTGGTTCTGACTTTGAGCTCTTCAGTCAGAACCGAAGAAGCCTCCTGAACAGGAAGCGAAACGTTTTCAAGGGGTAGAAAAATACCCCAAGAAAGTCCAGTTGCTTTTTGCAAAAAAAAAAAAAAAAAACCACCTTTGGGACATCTTGAGACTTGTTTCCTAGGAGGCCACTGTACTCCATAGATCTTCCTTTCTGGGAAGTGGGTTTAACGTCGCAGCCTTTATCAACTCTCGCTCTTGTTCCTTGGGTTTTTTGTGTGTGTGTGGATTTCCAGATTTGGGATCCCTCAGGATCGCTTCCCTGCACAGCCAAGGGTATCAACTGTCCTACTAACAGAACCCATAAAAGCAAGCATCTTCGGGAGCGTTAAAGTCCTAAAAGCAAATAGTTATGGAGTACATCATTCTGGCACAGAAGAAAGCAAAACCACCGCTAAATATTCCCCGACTCTGCTGTAATGACCCAGGAGAAAGCGCAAAGCCAGTTGAGAGTCCAAATTTCCCTTTAAGGCTTCAAAGTTCCCCCCCAAACACCCTCACATTATTGGCAAATCCCAGAGCAAAACGTACACACACACACACACACACGGCAGCCTATGGCTGCGCCCAGTCCAGCAAAGCAAAGGAACAGGGAAATGAGTCCACAAACCAAGGAGTAAACAATGAGTCCACAAAGTCAGGAAGAAATGTTGGGGTATTCCCCGTTAGGAGAACGGGTGCACTCGGGGGAACGTAGTGAGAGTGGTAAGGAATAAGACACAACCAGCATACAGGTACACTGAATAGTAAAATGTAGGTTTTACTTCCAGTAAACGAGTAAAAAAAGTCCAACAAAGCCCAAATCATACACGGTTAAAGCAGTATCAGTCCAGGGATAATCCAAAAACGAAGTCAAGTATCATAAAGTTCAATAAACGGAGTTTGCTAACAGTTGCAAGACTCACAGCAATCCAAGCAGAACGATGATCAGGCAAAACAGGAAATGCAAGAAGAACAAACCAGGTTTCTGGCTCCCATCTTACGGCCGTTGGAGGAACCTCAGCCAATCACAATTACAGCATTCTCTTAAAGAAATAACAGTATTAAATAACTATCCTGGTTTACATATTGCCAACCCAACTGTTAGGTGAGAATCATTCCTAACAAGAAGCAACTCCCAAATGTCGGTACTGGCACACCAAACTCTACCAACTCAGCGTATGTTCCTGACAAGCACCCCTCCCCACATCATCTCTTTAAATCTCGGTCCCCAGGTGCGCCTTGTGAAGAGGGGCGCGGCGCTCTCGTCCCAAGTTGGGTCAACCTGCGCTGTTCCCGCCATCTCTCCACTCTCTGTACTCAGGGATCAAGAGGGGGCAGCCCTTGCTCATCGCCTGAGAGTGCTGCCGCTCCTCATTTCCTCTGCTTACCCTCTCTCGGTCATCCTGCCCCCCGTTCTTCGCTGCTAACAAGCTGTCCCAATCCTGAGGGGCCCTGGGCTGCCTCGGCCTGCTCCTCCCCACATTCCTCCAAAGCCGATGAAGCCACCCGTCCCTCGATCTCCCATCGGCTTGTCCTCCACAGATTCAGGTTCTGATGGGACGGGTCAGACTGAAAAGTTGAAAAGGAATAACGGATAATCAGAGTTGGAAGGGACCTTGTCGGCCATCTAGCCCAACCCCCCCTGCCCAAGCAGGAGACCCTACACCATTTCTGACAGGGGGGTCCAATCTCTTCTTGAAAGTCTCAAGTGATGATGCTCCCACAACTTCTGAGGGCAACTTCTGTTCCATCGGTTGATGGTTCTCACTGTCAGAAAGTTTCTCCTAATTTCCAGGTTAAATCTCTCCTTGTTCAATTTCCAACCATTATTCCTTGTCTGGCCTTCGGGTGCCTTGGAGAATAGCTTGGACCCCCTTCCTCCTCTCTGGGGCAGCCCCTCAAATATTGGAAGACTGCTCTCCTGTCTCCCCTGGTCCTTCTCTTCCCTAGACTAGCCAGGCCCAGTTCCTGCAACCGTTCATCGTATGTTTTAGCCTCCAGTCCCTTCATCATCCTGGTTGCTCTTCTCTGCACTCTTTCTAGAGTCTCAACATCTTTTTTTATAGTGTGTTGACTAAAACTGGATGCAGTACTCTAGGTGTGGTCTTACTAAGGCTTTTTAGAGTGGTATTAGTACCTCCCTTGATCTTGATTGTATTCCTCTGTTAATACAATTTAGGATTGCATTAGCTTTTTTGGCTGCTGCTGCACGCTCACTGCTGGCTCCTATTTAACTGGTTGTCCACTAAGACTCCAAGATCCCTCTCCCAGTTCCTGCTGTTGAGCCTGGTTTCTCCCAGTCTATATGTCTACGTTTGGTTTTTCAATAATAATCCCAGGAAGCTTCAGCGTTTTTCAGTCTTGACGAAGGGGTTCCTAAGAGCAACCCTCGGATCTAGAGACCAAGGTCTACAGAAAATAATGAACAGGGACAGCTGCCATGTTCTCCTGAGATGATGAGATCCTGGAAAGAGTGCAGAGAAGAGCAACCAAGATGGTTGGAGTGGGTGGAGGTTAAATCATATCATGAATGCTTGAGGGAACTAGTCTATCGAAGGGAAGGATTTGGCGGGCACTTCTGCTTCCTGAGGGGTTTTCACAGAGAAGAAGGGGGTCAACCTCTCCTCTCAAGGCACCTGAGAGGCAGGATAAGAAGCAATGAATGGAAACTCCTCAAGACCAGCAGAGATTTGTAGCTGAATTGTGGTTGTTACGTCAAGGACTACCTGTATTTTGGGGGATTCTTCAGTTGGGACCGCCTGGGACCTCTCCCACAGAATCTCAGCCTGGTCCTGATTCAAGGATAAAAGGGTAGTGTCAACTCCTAAAATATTTCTCTGGTCTTTTTAGAGTTTGCCAACCGTAAGAGAGCGGGGAGCAGTGCAACAGCTTGGAAATCGAAAGCGCATTCCATAAATAGTTTTTCAAAGATAGTAACTAGGCGACAGAAGTTTCTGCCCCGCAAATATCTAACTGGAGAGCCTGATTGATGACTCTGGGCTATGGATGTGTCCCATTGGAGAATATGAATTATGACACACCCAGGGGATGGAGGGGAAAAACCAGGGTCAAGGGTGACAATGAATGATGTGTCTCAGAGTCGGCTGCACCCAGTCAGTGCCGGCATGCTAACTCCCAATAAATCCTTTTGAAGTTTGGCTCGAGACTCATGATTTAAATAGGGGTGAATGCCGGAATCCTGACAGGTGAATTCTACATTTTTTTTTTTTCCAGATCACCGACCAGTCCTGGCTCCCCACAGGAGTGAAAGTCCCTATCCTGCAGCTTCCTTTCAAGGTGAAAGGGAAGTTCCACTTTCTGCCCCCAGTGGAGGTGAACGTGGTAGGGAGTTACCTGCTTGGCACCTGCATCAAGCCAGACGTGAACGTGGATGTGGCAGTGATTATGCCCAAGGTGAGTGGTCCCGGGCAGGCATGAAGGTTCCCTTTTAATTTTATTATTCATATTTATTTTTAACCTCTCTTTATTATTTTTTGGTAAAGAACTCCAGGTGACAGACATACCAGCGCTCCTGGTTCTACCTATTTTCCCCACATCAGCAATCTGATGGGGGAGAATGGCCTGAGAGGGGGCTTTCGTGCCTAAGGCAGAACTAGAACTCACTGTCTCCTGGTGATTGGTCCAAAGTCCACTAGGCGCCTTTCATGCCTAAGATGAAACTAGAACTCACCGTCTCCTGGTGATTGGCCCAAAGTCACCCAGGTGGCTTTCATGCCTAAGGCGGAACTAGAACTCACCGTTTCCTGGTGATTGGCCCAAAGTCAGCCACCTGGCTTTCATGCCTAAGGCGGAACTAGAACTGACCGTCTCCTGGTGATTGGCCCAAAGTCACCCAGGTGGCTTTCATGCCTAAGGTAGAACTAGAACTCACCATCTCCTGGTGATTGGCCCAAAGTCACCCACCTGGCTTTCATGCCTAAGGCGGAACTAGAATTCACCGTCTCCTGGTGATTGGCCCAAAGTCACCCACCTGGCTTTCATGCCTAAGGCGGAACTAGAATTCACCGTCTCCTGGTGATTGGCCCAAAGTCACCCAGCTGGCTTTCATGCCTAAGGCAGAACTAGAACTCACCATCTCCTGGTGAGAGGCCCAAAGTCACCCACCTGGCTTTCTTGCCTAAGGCGGAACTAGAATTCACCAGCTCCTGGTGATTGGCCCAAAGTCACCCACCTGGCTTTCATGCCTAAGGCGGAACTAGAATTCACCGTCTCCTGGTGATTGGCCCAAAGTCACCCAGCTGGCTTTCATGCCTAAGGCAGAACTAGAACTCACCATCTCCTGGTGAGTGGCCCAAAGTCACCTAGCCTGTTTTGCATGCCTAAGGCACGATTAGAACTCACGGTCTCCTGGTGATGGGCGTAAAGTCACTCAACTACCTTTGAGGCCAAGCTGGGTGCTAGAACTCACCGTCTCCTGATTTCTAGCTTGGTGCCTTCCCCATCAGACCCAAGGGATAGTCAGAGGGTTAATAACATTGGGAAGACGCTGAGCACGTGAAGAGTTCTTTCTCGTGCTCGTTGGTGTTCTGTTCTCCCGGCCGCGCTTCTGCAAAGCCTGCTTAGTGAATGTCTTGCTTAGCAACATACGCCCGGGGCTCAACTGAGGTCATAGGTCGAGGACCCCCCGAAAACGGCTTTTGTCTTGTCAGGAAGCGTTCCAAGAGAAGGACAACCTCAACCAGCGCTACCACCGCAAGAGGGCCCTCTACCTGGCCCACCTGGCCCAACACCTGGCTGAGACGAACCGCTTTGGGAGCGTGGCCTTTGGCTACCAGAATGGCAACCATTTGAAGCCCGTTGTGCTCCTCCAGCCACAAGGTAAGCTGGGGGGGGGGAGAGGAAGGATTTTGCGCACGTGGTTAAAAATGGGGGAGTAAGAGAACTGTGGAGTGGAGGAAGCAGGCAGAGAAGAGGTTTTGCTGTCATCTTCCAGGACTCCTTGTTACTTCCTTTCTTTCTCTCCAACACTTCCGACCCTTCCTTCCCTTCCCTTCCCTTCCGACTCTCCCTTCTTTCTTGTCTCCTTCCTTCCCTTCCCTTCTGAGCCCTCCCTCCCTCCCCCTTCTGACTCTCTCTCTCCCTTCCTCTCTTTCCTTCCCTTCCCCTTTTCCTCCCTCCCCTCCCT
>NW_020769372.1:482276-498294 GCF_900518735.1 Pseudonaja textilis
TATGAACCTATCATGCCCCTGTCGGAGTCTGAATCCAAGGAGGAAGACGAACAGCCGAACAGGGAGTGGGAGTGTGGCTCCATTGGCTGTGGAGGAAACTGGGGAAGGACAAAGTCTGGCTGGGCAGAGCAGGGGAGAGGTAGAACAAGGGAGAGGGGGTTCAGAGAAAGACCTGGGCCCACCCCCTCTTC
Source organism: Pseudonaja textilis (assembly GCF_900518735.1). The sequence goes on from NW_020769372.1 coordinate 482,468, forward strand.
ATCTTAGGGAGGAACGGAGAAGGGAGCAACGTGGGTTGCATGGCTTATGGGGGAGGAAAGGGCCCTGATTCCCTTCATGAGCCACAGCTAGGAATGAGAGTTTAAAAGAGATGCAAGCTGCGTTCGGCAGCTGCTGGGAGCAAACGTGGGTTTATCTTGTGTTGACTTCGGTTATCTGTGTTCCTGGCGTCCTCCCAACTGGGTTGAATTACTGCTGTCCCTTCACGTCTGGAACTCCTTCTTTTGCCTGGCTTGATTAATTACCTCATCTTGCCTTGATTGGACTTATAGTTGCAGTTTTGGTTGACCACGTTTTGGAAATGTGGCTCCAAAAATGGCCTTTTGGGGGGCATTTTTCAGGCTATTTGTTAGGGATACACCCTAGCAGAATCTGCGCGGCAGTCAGGCAGTCAGCCAAAATATGTGAGATAAACGTTTTTGTAGCTTACACTCAGTAAAACAGATACACTGTGCTAGTTAAATGGTTTATTCCAGTAATAGTTTTAGCATAGTCAAAACAGTCCATATATCATTCACTAGTTCAGTCCGTCCAGGGATTATACAATTGCAAAGTCCAGTGTCGAAAAAGAGGTCAGTAAACTTACAAATATCAGTCCAGTAATATATCTTCTTGCAGTAGAGATATGAAGAAGTCAAACCTCCTTTCTTCCTTCAGCAACTCAGCAGTAGGGAAAACACGCAGTTAACAAACCATCAATCCATCAAACCATCAATCATCAGAAATCATCAGCAATCGTCAGGTTCTCTTGCTCCCTCTTATAGTGGTTTCACATTGCACCCAAAATTACATGCTTTGCAGTTTAAAGTGACACACGCTTAAACTTACTATCATAGTTTATATATATTATTTTACCCAAACTACGTTAGGTAACCTTGTTATTCCTAACACTATTTTTGCCATATTTTGGGGCTGTTTTCAGGCCATTTGGGAAGTTGTTTTCTGGCTGTTTTTGGAGCCCCAAACAGCCCAAAACAATGGTCTGAAAATGGCCCCCAAAAGGCCTGGAAACAGCCTGGAAACCAGACTGTTTTTTGGGCGTTGTCAGGCCAGTTTTCAGGCCATTTTCTAGTGCTCCAGCACCCATGAAGACCAGCTGGCCTGGAGCGCATGTGTGCACCAGAAACCAGAAGAGCAGCTGGCAACGGTGCGTGTGCCCACTGAGAGGTTTCTTGCATGCCACCTGTGGCATGTGTGCCATAAGTTCGCCATCACGGGGCTGGTCTCTCTTTGAGTTGCGCCAACAGATCCTGGAAAGCCAGCCCAAGGAAAGCACAGCCAGCTATTCTGGTTCCTAATGATGGCTTCCAAGACCGTGAGATGCCTTTAGAGCAGAGGTGGTCTTCAGCCGGTTCTGACTGGTTCTGGAGAACCAGTAGCGGAAACGTTGAGAGAACCGGCCAATGCCACCTCTGACTGGCCCCACCAACCCCATCTCTTCTCCGCCTCCCATTGAGTCCCAGCTGATTGGCTGGGTCTTCTTTGGTTGCCCTGCACAGGAGAACGGAGCTGGAAAGCAGGTTAATGTTCTGACCCAAACCTTGTTCCAAGGAAACAAACATGAAACAGAGGTAACTGCAAAACTTTTTAATGATTCTTTACAACTTCTGTTCCTTCCTGATTAAAGGGCTGTTTCAAACTAATTGTCTCTGCTAAGAACGAGCCTTGCCAAAGTGGTGCAAGGCTGCCAAGAACACTAGATAAAGTTGCCAAGAAGTATTTCAAACACAAAGAGTCTCCAAACACAAAGAGTCTCCAAACACCAACTAAGATAGTCCGAATGTCCACAAGGCTTGAGTGCAAAAACTTATTTGCTTCCTGCAAAGGACTCCGGTTTCTCAGCTGGCTTTTATCTTCTCAGGGAGGGGCCATTCCCTTGCAGCCTTACTCCCGAGTCACCCATGCTGCTGCAGCTGCTCTTTCCTACGCGTGCTGAGCACGGGCTCCTCGGGGGCCTCTTCCTCACTGCTGCCAGCTTCCACAACCTCCAAAGGCAGCACCCCACTCCCTGATGGTCCTGGCCCCGTCCCTGCCTCACACGCAGGCCCCTCATCCTAGACCTCAGCCGTCCGCACCTGCTGCCGGCGAACCACAACAGTTAGTGGGGTGGGGAGTTAGGGGATGGAGATTTTGCAGTGTCCTTCCCCTCCCGTGGTCATCAAGCCACGCCCGCCAAGCCAAGCCACGCCCACAGAACCGGTAGTAAAAAAATAAATCGAATCTCGCCACCGCTTCAGAGGTAATGAAGAGCCACGAAGCCTGATCCCTGGAAACAGGCTCATGCGTAGGTGGTTCTCTTCCTCCTTAGGTCCAGTTTGAGGCCAGGCAGTCGATGGAGATTCTGGATGACAAAAGGGTGGATGGCTTTCAGCTGCTCTTCATGACCCAGAAGCCGCTTGTCCGGACTTTCGATCACGTGTTTCAGTAGGTTGTTTTCAAAAGGAGGGAGGGAGGGAGGGAGGGAGGGATGGGTTTTGGTTGGTACCAAGGCAGGATGCGGGTTAAAAAAGGGAGTTTGGTCTCTATCCTTCCACCATTTTTTAAAAAACAAACAAACAAAACAAACCTACGTTTCTAGTCCACACTGTTGGAGAAAAGTTTTCGAAGGGCTTGCAGGGTTTGAAAGACGGGGAAGGGAAGCACAGAGTAATTGAAAGGTAGGTAGGTAGGTAGATAGATTAGATGAGAGATAGATATTGATAGAGATGAGAGATAGAAAGCTAAATAAACAGCTAGCTATGAGAGATTAGATAGATGATAGATAGATAGATAGATAGATAGATATGATTGATAGATTAGATGATAGATATTGATAGAGATGAGAGATAGAAAGCTAGATAAACAGCTAGCTATGAAATTAGATAGGTAGATAGATAGATATAGACGATTGATAGATTAGATGATAGATCGATAGATACTGATAGAGATGAGAGATAGAAAGCTAGATAGATAAACAGCTATGAGAGATTAGATAGATGATAGATAGATAGATAGATAGATAGATAGATAGATAGATAAATAGATACTGTAGTTAGAAGCAGAGGAGAGGGAGAGAGATGTTAGAGAGAGAGAGAGAGATAATGTAGTTAAAGGTAGAGGATAGATAGACAGAGGGAGATAGAGTTAAATAGATACTGTAGTTAAAGGTAGACTGTATAGAGAGAGGGGAGGAGGGAGGGAGAGATACTGTACTTAGATGTAGGGGATAGACAGACATAGCTAGACTGGTGAAAGGTATGTAGGTAGGAAGTTAGAGGTGGATGGATGAATATATAGATAAAGATGTCAAGCCTGAAATCGACACATAGGTGGTCATTTTATTTAGCATTATATATTTGTTTTTTGTCTTTCTGTTTGCTGGTTATGGGGGGAGGGGTTTCGGGTTTGCCACATTCTTAATGTGGGAGGAGTGGAGATAGAGTTGTTTAGGCTAGGTGGTTCTTCTTCCCATGGGAACAAAAGCTGACCCTGCTGAGACCTGGAGGTGGAGATTGATGACATCAGAAAATATTGATTTATTTCTATTGGGGAATGTGACTTTTGGGGGCTGTTTCAAACTTCCAATATTATGTGGTGTAATTTCGGGTTGTGTCAGATCCGGAATTACAACAGACTTTGCCAATTTGATGCTTTCCTAAATAAAAGGAATTATTATGGATGAGGGACTTTGCTCTTTTCTTTTTAAATGGGTTTCATCACTTGGAAACCTGACAAAAGAAAGATGAAAAGTACGTTATTAGGAAGATAGAGGTAGATAGGGAGAAAGGTGAAAGATAGGTAGATAGAGATAGGTAGATAGATGGAGATAAATGATAGAGAAATTAAAAGATTGATTACTTTTTGTGTGATGAAAACCACATACTACCTGGGGATTCTGGGAGTTGAAGTCTTTTAAGACTTCTAGAAGACTACAAGGTCTACAGATACAAATCTATAGATCCATAAAAAATACTTTGCTTAACACAGATTTTTAATTTCCTTGCTTGTGAGCCCTCTTGCCTCAAAGCCGCTCATCTGTTTTCCCTCTGAGAGGCTTCATGAGTGTCTCTCACGTGTCTCCTCCTGTCCTTCAGCCTCCGTCATGTCTCCAAACTCCAGACGGCTTGCAAGAAGATGCAGCTGCTCAATGCGTTGATGGACCGGGGCGGGAACTATGTGGCCGCCGTTCTCCCGTTCTTCCTCAGCTTGCTGGAGCGTGGACTGGCCCGGCGGGTGGCGCTCCTGGCTCATCAGTTGCCTCAGACCCAACCGGTAACTTCACCAGAAACTTACTTTCTTTACTTGCTGAAAGAACTTAATGCCCAGGATTGACCCATTTAAGGAACGGTGTGGTCCTTTTAAGACACTGTTTCCCCCCAAAATAAGTCCTACCTCCAAAAATAAGCCCTACCTGATTTTTTAAAGTGTGCACCTAATATAAGTCCTATGTCAGGGCTCTGGCATCCACCCACATTTAAATCATGAGTCTCTAGCCCAGAGTATTAGCCCGGTATGACAGGAAGTGATGAAACGGGCCTATTATTCGGCCTGCAAAGCCTGCAGAGGCTTTTTTTCCCAAGCCTCTGGAAGGCCGAAAAAGGCCTCAAACCAGCTGAAAATCAGCTGTGAGGCGTGTGCATGCGCGGTGAGGTAAGTTTGCCTGCGGCTTGCGTGCCGGCACAAATGGCTCTGAGTGCCACGTGTGGTATGCGTGCCATAGATTCACCATCACGGGAATAGAATAACAGAGTTGGAAGGGACCTTGGAGGTCCTCTAGTCCAACTCCCTGCTTGGGCAGGAAAACCTATAACCAGTGCAGTTATCCAGTTTCTTTCAGTGACGGAGCATTCAGAACTTCTGAAGATAAGTTGTTCCACTGATTAATTGTTAGGGGATTTCTTTTTAGTTCAGGGGTCTTCAAACTTGACAGCTTCAAGACTGGTGGACTTCCAACTCCCAGAATTCCTCCTCCAGTCATGTTAGAGCTCAGGAATTCTGGGAGTTGAAGTCCATAAGTCTTAAACTTGCCAAGTTTGAAGACCCTTGCCTTGGTTAGTTTCTATCCATTGCTTCTTGTCCTGTTTTCAGGTCCTCCCTCCCTCTCTTCTTTACTCTGGTGGCAAGTTGTTCCACTGATTAATTGTTCTCACTGTCAGGAAATTCCTCCTTAGTTCTAAGTTGCTTCTCTGATGAGTTTCCATCCGTTGCTTTTTCTCCTGCCTTCAAATGTTTTGGAGAATAGGTTGACTCCGTCTTCTTTGTGGCAGCCCCTGAGATATTGGCAATGGTTGTAAGGGTGAGGACCAGCTGGGAATCACTGTTTCCAATCCCACGGAAGTTCGAACGGTCACTAAACGAATGGTTGCCATTGAAGGACTACCATGAGGTAGTGTTTAAGGCCACACTTGGAATACCGCATTCAGTTTTTTCTCTCCTCCTGTGTTTTCTTCCAGTGGTCGATTCACCAGGACCCCCCAAAGCACAAAGACATCAGTTCCTTATCCTTCGGACTCTTGCTAAATCTTGATTTTGCCAACAGTGTTTTGGAGCGAGGACCGGAAGCAGATCAAGATGAGGTGAGAACTAGGTCAGGCTGTGGATTTACCATCTCTTCTCTCAGTGTCTGTGGAGATTCTCCGTCCTCCGGGTGCTTTTTTCAAGAGGCAATTGGACTTTCTGGTTTTTCTTTGAAGACGTTTTGCTTCTCATCCAAGAAGCTTCTTCAGATGAGAAGAAGCGACACAGAGCTGAGGAAGCTTTCTTGGAGGAGAAGCAAAACGTCTTCAAAGAAAAACCCAGAAAGTCCAGTTGCCTCTTGAAAAAAAAAACAAAAAAAAGAACCTTTGGGACATCTCTCGTCTCTAGATCAAAATATTCAGCCGGTGCAATATTTGATGTGATGTGTAAGACCCGAATTATTTAATACTCGCAATACAGAGACAGGTCTGGTTCACAATTCGAAGGTTTATTAAAGAAAATACGCATTGGCAAACGGGCCGTCAAGTTCCCTTCCAAAGTGGATTGGGTACAAGAAAAGGAAAACTCCATATTTAAACAATACATTTATACCCCTGCACAGAACACGCCACGCCCAAGAGGCCCTCCGCACGCCCCTTTATTATAAGATAAGCTAAACTATAGGCTTAAGGGTCGACGTGACATTGTTTTCTGTGCCTCGGTGTCTTATCTTGTTTCACTGCTGGGCTTTAACTCCTTGTTTACTTGTTGCTTAGCCCCTGTTTTCCAAGAAGATTGTAACAATGCATCGTGTACTTGTAACTGAACACATTTTGGGTTTTAGGGTGCGGGGTTTTGTATGTAACAGAAAGAGTAAAGAGGAATCTTCTAGCATAACCATGCTTAAACTACATTTAAATCCTATTATAAAGGAGTAACTATATTTTTCCCTCATTTGACCATAATAATTAGGTTATCGTCCTAGAAGGTATTTTTGAAAGAGAGATAGGGGCTTGGGTGGATATTTTGGAGACCTGGCAGCTTAGGAGGATAGAGATGGGAGAAATGGTGTCTGAATGGTGAAGATACAGAGAGAGGAGTATGTATGTATGTATGTATGTATGTATGTATGTAAATATTGTTGTTGTTGTTTTATAAAAAAAGAGCAACTTTTACCCCAAATCAGGCAAAGCAGACAGGCAGATTGAGTTGCTCACAGAATCGCAAATTCACTTAGAGATCTGTGTTTCTGCCATTGGCTAGCTGAGTCTGACCAATGGCAGAAACAAATAAGAATTGAGATGTTAAAATGAACGACAGATGATGGATAGAAAGGAATAATTTTGGTGGTCCGCAGAAAATTTTGGTGGTCCACAGAGAAATGTCACCCCCAGAGCAATCCCCCAAAGCAATTAATCCAAGCTGCACAGGAACACAAGGCTACGCTGACCACATGGCCCATTCTCCCAGCCCGCTCACTTCTTACCTGGCAAACTTGCCTGCTAAGTTGCTATTTTTCCAACCATCAGCTGTTTTGCTGTGCCAGGAGATTTAGATTAGCTAGAAAGCAGGAAATGGTTGGGTTTCTTGCTTTCTAGCTAATCTTTAGATCTTTGGCTCTGCTTTTAAACCTCCCTTAGGACTGAAGCAGTGCAGACTCAGCTAGCCAATGGCAGAAACACAGATCTCTAAGTGAATTTGCGATTCCGTGAGCAACTCAATCTGCCTGTCTGCTTTGCCTGATTTGGGGTAAAAGTTGCTCTTTTTTTAATAAAACAACAACAATATTTACATACATGGTCTGTTGTGAGTTAATTTTGTTTGCTTGCAAGCAAATTTTAGACTCAGGTAGCCGATGGCAGATAGATAGATAGATAGATAGATAGATAGATAGATAGATAGATAGATAGATAGCAGATAGATAGCAGATAGATAGATAGATAGATAGATAGATAGATAGATAGATGATAGATAGATAGATAGATAGATCTCTGAATGATTCTGTGAGCAACTCAATCTGCCTGTCTGCTTTGCCTGATTTTGGATAAAAGTTGCTCTTTTTTAAATAAAAAATTCAATATTTATATAAATATTTATAATATTTACATACAAACCATGCCCAGCCAATCACATGACCACTAAGCCACGCCCATAAATTAGGCCATGCCCACAGAACCGGTTGTTAAGAAATTTGAATCCCACCCCTGCCTGTGAGTGTGAGTGTGAGAGAGAGAGAGAGAGGGGTGGGGTGGGAGAGAGAGGTTAGATCAGATCTCTCTCTCTCTCTCTCTCTCTCTCTCTCTCTCTCTCTCTCTCTCTCTCCCATCAACGTCAGCAAGCCACCTTCAGTCAAAATTCATATTAGTGGTCCCTGGGATTTAAAATGAGGAGCTTGGTGGTCCCTGAGGTCCAAAAGGTTGGAGACTGCTGGACTAGAAGACCTCTTAAGGTCCCTTCCAATTCTGTTATTCTGCTATAGTCCCCGTGGAATCTCTAATTGTTAAAATACTTGAGTTGCCTTATAGTTGTCGAAAGGTAATACAAGGGGAAAAGGGGAGGAAAATAACCTCTCCGACATCTTGTTCCTGTAGGCCATGGAGTTTCGGCAATTTTGGGGCGAGCGGTCGGAGCTGAGGCGTTTCCAAGATGGCGTCATCTGCGAAGCCGTTTTGTGGGACGCTGCCAACCTGTGCCAGAAACGACTTATTCCGGAGCAAATCATACGTCATATCTTAAAGCTGTGAGTAACTAGAATAGCTCTTACCACGTGAAAGAACGTGAGGATGGGGGCGGGGGACTTATTTTGTCAGGAACGTCTTGGCTTCTCACTTCGATTCCAGCCATTTGGAAATCTGAGGGGTCCTTGGTGGTCTCTGAGCTTGCTTGTTATGTGTGGTGGGGAGGAGGAGGAGGAGGCAGGAAGAGGACTGTAAGGTCCTTGATGCTCTCTGAGCTTGGTGGTTTTCCTGTAGACATCTTACGACCCAACTGAATGACATCATCAGTGCGAGAAGGAAGTGGTGTGTGGGAGGGAGGAGGAGGAGGACCGCAAGGTCCTTGTTGCTCTCTGAGCTTGGCTTGTTTTCTTGCAGACATTTCATGACCCAACTAGGTAACATCATCAGTGCTAGAAGGGTGTGGCGTTTGGGAGGAGGAGGAGGAGGAATGTGGGGTCCTTGTTGCTCTCTGAGCTTGGCTTGTTTTCTTGCAGACATTTCATGACCCAACTAGGTAACACCATCAGTGCTGGTGGGTGGGGGAGTTGCTTGGCATTTATATACTAATAACTTATCCTGTCGGTGTTGCTGGGAGTGTTCTTTGTGGTGCCTCGACCAGGCTGTTGTGTACTGCTTGATCGTTGTCTAACATTTATCAAGAGAGATACCAATGGAAAAAAAAATATTTGTAGCCCAGAGTTGAATTGTGAGGTCCTTGGTGCTCTCTGAGTTTCGCTTGCAGACATTTCATTACCCAACTAGGCCATGTCATCAGTACACAGCCAAGCTCAAGAGGGACCAAACATCCTACAGACCTCTTTTATCTCCTTGAAATTGCAGCAGAAGTTCACTCTATCCCCCCATTATTCTAAACCATGGCTAGTTTTTACCACTGTTTACTGAAAAAGCATCAATGATCATAGCGCATAGCGTTAAACCTTGGTTTACAAGCCATCTTGGCTGGTTTTAGATGTCGCACCGAGCTGGTGATATCTTGGTTTAGGGTGATGCCTGAATGGAACCCGAATTCTTACATTTTTAAATTGTATAGAGATTATTGTATGGTCTGTTGTGTTTAATTTTATTTTTCTTTCAATGGTGTTGTCCAGTTTTACTTGTGGAAGAGCACCTCATTTCGTTGCACCCGCTTGCGAGTGTAATGACAAATAAATTCTTATGTCTTATGTCTTTAAGGGAGGCAGAAAGAACGCAAAGTGACTTTGAAGAAGAGATATTTATAATTCTTGGTCTTCTTTGTTTTCTCTTCTTTCCAGGCACCTGGACATCCCAGAAACTTCCATCTCTTATGTGGGGGCCCTGCTGGAACCCCTAATTAAACTGGGGCACGAGGTGAGGTCCCTTTCCACCTTATTCCTTGTCTTCTTCCTTGCCATCCCTGAATGTCTCGAGATATTTTGTTGTTCTGACCTAGGCTTCTCCATCATCACGAAGCCGACTCCTCGTCCCGATAAAACCCTTTTTATTTAATTTACAATGAATTTCCTCTCCCAACAAAGTCTCGGCCAACAGTCTTTCAAGAGATTTCGCAATTACAGACTATTATCAGGCTTGGAGAGCTGCCAGGCCGATATCTTTCCGTTGCCACACTGTCACAGGCAATATTTAGCAAGAATGCAAGGACAGATCTTCACCCAAATGAAATAATTGTCTCCTGCAAAACCTCGTTCCCCCTTTGCTCCTTTTTTATTCCGTATGAGAGGGGCTATTCACCGTCCACCTGTGGCATTACTCCCAAGTCGGCCCTTGTTCCTGAGCTGTTCTCTTCTGACAGCTCTACGCATGCGCACACTGGGAACAGGCTCCAGCTGTTCTTCATCCCCACTGATCTCCGACTCCAAAGGCAGCTGATAACTGTCGGGCGGCCCTGGCCCGATCTCTGCCTCCGACGCAGAGCCCTCGTCCGAGCCGTCCCCAGACTCCAGGATTGGCCCAGGTTCCTCCCCAACCTCCTCACTGTCCGAATCTACCGTCAGCTCCGCCACAACAGTTTGCCTGAGGAGATTCTCTTGTCCTTTCCACACTGGGATGGTCTAGGAAGAAAAATAACCCCATAAAATAACTCTCTAAACCAAGACGGAAACACTTAATCTCCCTCTACCCCCAGCCTCATGCATTGTACATTTCAAGAGTCCCACCCAAAGACTCTCCTTAAAAGAACCTTTCTTCATTTTGGGGCGGCAGGGGGGCTCCCCTGTGTCCTTTAGAAAGACAGAATGAGAGAATTTTAGTACTGAAGCTATTCTGGGGGTCCTTGGTGCTCTCTGAGCTTGGTGGTTTTCCCGCAGACGTTTCATGACCCAACTAGGTAACATCATCAGTGCTAGAAAGGTTTGCAGGGAGGAGGAAGAGAAAGACTGTGGGGTCCTTGGTGCTCTCTCAGCTTGTTGGTTTTCTTGCAGACGTTTCATGACCCAACTGTGTAATATCATCAATGCTAGCAAGGAATGGGGTTTGGAGGGAGGAGATGGAGGAGGAGAAGGTTTTTGGTGCTTTCTGAGCTGGGTGGTTTTCTTGCAGACGTTTCATGACCTAAGTAGATAACAACATCAGCGCTAAAGCGAGGGAGGGGTTGCTCTGTTTATAGACAAGTGGATTGGCTAGAATATTTGTAGTTCAGGGTTCAAGTATGTGGTCCTTGGTGCTCTCTGAGCTTGACAGTTTTCTTGCAGACGTTTCGTTACCTAACCGGCTAACATCATCAGTGCTGTAAGGGAGGGGGGGAATTGCTCTGTTTAAATACAGGCGGCTTGCTCTTGTGTTGGTGGGAGTGTGGTTTTCTTTCTGTTCTTTACAAAGACAGGATGCCTGTATACCAAGGGCTCTTCAAACTTGGTAAGTTTTAGACTTGTGGACTTCCAACTCCCAGAATTCCTCAGCTCTAACACGACTGGAGGAGGAATTCTGGGAGTTGAAGTCCACAAGTCTTCAAGCTGTCAAGTTTGAAGAGCCCTGTTGTATATAAACAGGGAGGGAAAAAAACCCTTTTAGCACTGAAGAGGTTATCTATTTGGGCAATTAAATGTCTGCAAGAAAACAGCCAAGCTCAGAGAGCACCAAGGACCCCACAATTCTCTTCCTCCTCGCTCCTTCCTCCTCCTGCTTCCTTTTCCTCTTCCTTTAACTCCTCCTTTTCTCCCTCCTCCCTCCCCCTCCTTCTCCTTTTCCTCCTTCCTCCTCCTCCTCCCTCCTCCTCCTCCCTCCTTTTCCTCCTCCCTCCTCTTCCTTCTGCCTCCTCCTCCTTCCTCCCCTCCTCCTTTTCCTTCTCCTCCTCCCCCCTCTCCTCCTCCTTTTCCTCCTCCTCCTCCCCCCTCTCCTCCTCCTTTTCCTCCTCCTCCTTCTAGAAGGCCACTCCCTTCTAGTGCTGATGATGTTACCTAGTTGGGTCATGAAACGTCTGCAAGAAAATGTCTGCAAGAAAACCTGATGGTGTTACCTAGTTGGGTCATGAAATGTCTGCAAGAAAACCTCCTCCTCTTCTTCCTTCCTTCCTTCCTTCCTTCCTTCCTTCCTTCCTTCCTTCCTTCCTTCCTTCCTCCTCGCAAACTCCCCTCCCTTCTAGCGCTGATGATGTTACCTAGTTGGGCCATGAAACGTCTGCAAGAAAACTACCAAACTTAAAGAGAGCAGCAAGCTGGTTCATGAAATGTCTGCAAGGAAACAACCAAGCACCGAGAGCACCAAGGACCCCACGGTTGTCCTCCTCCTCTTCCTCCTCTCTCTACAGACCCCACTCCCTTACCACACTGATGTTGTTACCTGGTTAGGTAGTGAAACATCTGCAAGGGAACAACCCAGCTCGACAGAGGGCAACATTTTTTACATTTACTATTTGTTAAATTTATATGACGCTGCAACGTTGCGGTTTAGCCCTTAAAAGGGGCGTGTTGACTTCTCAGCCCCTCCCTCCTCCTTCACCAAAAAAAGCCCCCTTTTCCTTTGCTATTCCTTTTTCCTCCTGATCTGGGAACGCGGGTGTTGAAGCGCTGACGGAAATGACTTTGCGCTGTTAATGCGTGTTGGCCCCGCTGGTCTTTCCTGGGGTGCCCACAGCCTGCAGGGACTGGTGAGGAAGAGATGGTCGGCCTGATCCGCTCCTACGACGACCTGAGCCGCAAGCTCTGGCACCTGGAGGGGATGCCCTTGACGGTGACGGCGGTACAAGGGGCTCACCCAGCCCTCCGCTACACGGAGGTGAGTTAAGCGCCATGAACGGAAGGTGCTGGGAGGGGGGTGGCCACCCATGTAAGACGCCTTTGGGTGGGGGTTCAGGTAGTTCTTGACTTACGATCCCAAGTGAGCCCCAGATTTCCACTGCTAAGTGAGACAGTTGCTAAGGGGAATTTGTCCTGTTTTACAATCTTTCTTGCCACAGTTGCTAAGATAATTAGACTAGACCAGACTAGACAAGACTAGACTAGAATACAATAGAATAGAATAGAAATATTGGAATGAAGAAAAGAACAGAATAGAATATGAATTAAGAATGGAATGGAATGGAATGGAATGGAATGGAATGGAATGGAATAGAATAGAATAGAATAGAATAGAATAGAATAGAATAGAATAGAATAGAATAGAATAATGGAATGGAATGGAGTGGAATGGAATGGAATAGGAATAGGAATGGAATAGAATAGAATAGAATAGAATAGAATAGAATAGAATAGAATAGAACAGAACAGAACAGAACAGAACAGAACAGAACAGAATAGAATAGAATAGAATAGGAATGGAATAGGAATGGAATAGGATTAGGAATGGAATGGAATGGAATAGGAATAGAATAGAATAGAATAGAATACAATAGGAATAGGAATGGAATGGAATAGGATTAGGATTAGGAATGGAATGGAATGGAATAGAATAGAATAGAATAGAATAAGAATAAGAATAAGAATAAGAATTGGAATAGAATTGGAATAGAATTAGAATAGGGGTAGGAACAGAAAGGAACAGAATATGAATTAGGAATAGAATAGAGTAGAATAGAATAGAGATTAGAATAAAATAGAGTAGAATAGAAAATAGAATAGAATAGAGTAGAATAGAGATTAGAATAAAGTAGAACAGCATAGAATAGAACAGAATAGAATATAGGAATGAAGAATAGAATAGAATCAGGGGTGGGATTCAACTTGTGTTACTACCAGTTCCCTGACTATGTTTTGCGTGCGCACCGGACAGCTGAAAAGCGCTGCGCGCAGAGTGTACAGCGTTCGAAAAGCCTCTTTTTTTTCCTGCTTTTTCAACCTCAGCTGTGCCCCGCAAAGCAGCTGAGGTTGAAAAAGCAGGAAATCAAGGACAGGTAAGAACCCGGGCGGGCAGGTGGGCTAAACCGCAGCAAACACAGAACGCATGCCCTAGATTTGCCATCACGGCTCTAGAAAGAGGGCAGAGAAGGGCAACAGAAAGGATTAGGGGACTGGAGTCTAAAACATATAAAGAATGGCTGCTGGAATCAGGTATGTTTAGTTTAATGAAAAGGGGGACTAGGGATGACATGGAAGCAGTCTTCCAATATTTATTGGGTTGCCACAAGGAAGAGAGAGTCAACCTATTCTCCGAAGCACCTGAAGGCAGGACAAGAAGCAACGGATGGAAACTCATCGAGGAGAGAAGCAACCTAGAACTAAGGAGGAATTTCCTGACAGTTAGAACAATTAACCAGCGGAACAGGCTTGCCACCAGACGTTATGGGAGCTTCATCACCGGAGGCTTTCGAAAAGAAATGGGACAACCATTTGTCTGAAATGGTGTCTAGGGCAGCGATGGCGAACCTTTTTGTTGTTGGAAACTCATCAAGGGGAGAAGGAACGTAGAAATAAGGAGGAATTTCCTATCGGTGAGAATAATTGATCAGTGGAACAACTTGTCTCCAGAAGTTGTGGGTGGTCCATCACTGAAGGTTTGTAAAGACTGGACAGCCACCTGTCTGAAATGCTGTAGGATCTCCTGCCTAAGCAGAGGGTTGGACTAAACCAGGGGTCCCCAACTTTTTGGACCTCAGGGACCCCCAAAAGCATCATTTTAAATCTCGTGGACCAGAGACCCTGGGGAAATCCCCCCCAAAGTCCGCAGGAAAATCCCCCACCCCCGTTTTCCTACCAGTTGATCATTCTTTATTTGGGATGGCAGGATACCGTCTCCAGCTTTGTTCTGGCGGGGAGAGACTTTTGGCTTCATGCAAGGAAAGCAGCAGAAGCTGCAGAAGTCTTTCTGTCTCTCCCCCAAACTCCGCCAGAAACGAGTCTTTGCTGGCGTAGCCTCTTGGAGCAGGAGGCCTTGCAGGGTCATTTTTGGAGGAGAGAAAGAAAGACTTTGGCTGCTTTCCTTGTGTGCAGCCAAAAGCAGAAGAAGAAAGAAGTGGGAAGAAGCAGCCCGGTGGCCAGGCCAGGTGTGTGAGGTGAGTGGGGCAAGTTTCCCCCCTCCACCCTTTCTCCCTCCCCTCACTACCTCGTGTTGTGTACAATGCAAGCAACACAAGCCTTGTGTTCCCGTGCAGCCTGGATTAATTGTTTTGGGGCGGACATTTCTTTGCGGACCACCAGTGGTCCCCAGCCCCTGGTGACCCCTGCACTAGAAGACCTCCAAAGTCCCTTCCAACTCTGTTTTCTATTCCATAATGTGGAAACGTCTCTATCCATTATTTGAGTGATTTTTAGAAGTTTTCTCCACTGCCTACTTCCCCCCAAAACTTTTGTTCTTGGTTTGGCAAAAATATATGTATATTTTCTGATTCTTTTCTAGACTTTTCCTCCAGTCCCTGTGAAACCAGATTATACCTTCCATGGCAAGATCAAAGACCGGGCATCCTTTCTCCCCATGGCGGGAAAGCCGTGTCCCGCTTTCGTGGCCCCAATAAAAGGCAAGGATTTATCACCGGGACGGGTGGGAAAGAAATCCCAGTCTTTCTTGGGTTGAGTTCCAGTAAGTTTTGAAAACGGATGACTTTTCTGGGTTTGAAGATCCTGGAAGCCAAGGAGTTGATTGAAGGTGGCCAAGTAGCCTTTGGGATCAGAGGTTCAGAAAGAGAATACCTACTTTCTTTCATCCTAGTTTTCAGCTCGTGGGTTAATAATCCCACGTTACAGGAACATGGATTCAAGTTGAACGTTAGAAAAATTATCTCAAGACAAGAATGGTTTGACCCTCAACATCTAATTATCTAGGGAGGTAAAATTATCCAAAGATAAGGACGTTGACACTCAACGTCTAGAATTGATAGAGCTAAAATTATCTAAGGATAAGGATGTTTTGATCCTCAACGCCTATTATCCAGAGAGATTATGGGAGCTGGGTGGGTTAATTTGAGTTGCTTTGATTTGGATTCCTGTGTTGAACAAAGAGTTGGACTTTGAGGCCTCTTCTGACTCTGCAGGTTTGATAAGAAGTTACCTAGCTCAGCTTTTTCATCACGTAGTTACCGTTGTTGAGTAGACACTGGTCCTGGGTGTGCGTTTCTCAGTTTTTGGGTTGATGTTGAAAAATAGAGTAGAGTAGAATTAGAAATACAATAGGATGGAATGGAATAGAACGTATAGAATAGGAATAGGAATAGGAATAAAAATAGAGTAGAGTAGAGTAGAGTAGAATAGAATAGAATAGAATAGAATAGAATAGAATAGAATAGAATA
>NW_020769372.1:514693-528611 GCF_900518735.1 Pseudonaja textilis
AACTCACCACAGCCAACTCCCCAAGGTCAATTCACCATGGCTAACTCACCGCAGTCAACTCCCCATGGCCAACTCCCCACAGCCAATTCACCCAGACCAATTCTCCGCAGCCAATTCACCATGGCCAACTCATCACAGGCCAACTCACCACACCCCAGCGAAATTAGGGGTGATGATTTTTCTTTGTAAGGATCCTGTTCACTTGGAAGAAAATCGTACGTGCATTTCTTCATGATGTGGGCTGTCTTTGGTCTGAGTGACATCTCTTGTTGTTAGGTGTGTGTGTGTGTGTCTGTGTGTGTGTAAATGTTCCCCAAACAAGGGATGGAACGCAAAGAGCAAGCAAAGAGCAAACACACAGCAAACCAGGTTTGATTTGATTTAATTTAAAGTTAATTAAAATCAGATTACAGCGATGACAATGTTTTATTTATTTCCGCTGACATATTAAATAGTAAGCCCTGATGGATGCTCTTTGGAGCTTCCCTTCTAGAAACTGTAGCCTGTACTTTGTTGCCATGCAAAACAAGACCATGATATTAATCATGATCACGGCTTGCCATCTCGGCTAAGGTGGCTCTTTCCCCTGGCTTGATTATATCTCAGAAGCTGCTGTTTTGCTTTCCTATCGTACCCCAAGTCTATTTCAGATTCTCGCGCTTAATAGCAGCTCAGGTAGTCCTCGACTTACAACAGTTCATTTAGTGACTGCCCAAATTTACCACAGCACTGAAAAAAAAAAAAAGGGACTTATGACCGTTTTCCCCACTTACAGCCTTTGTAGCATCCCTTTGGTCACGTGAAAAAAAAACACAAGTCAAGACACTTGGCAACTGACTCGTATTTTATGACGGTTGCCATATCCCGGGATTGCGTGATCTCCCCCCCATACTCACCCTAGTTTAATTTTTACCCGTGCACTCTGGAGTGGGAGGGATCTTAATTAGGGCTTATTTTTGGGGGGGTAGGGCTTATATTGGGCTCACGTGTAAAAAAAAACCAAGCTAGGCCTTACTTTCAGGGTAGGTCGTATTTTCAGGGAAACAGGGTAGATTCAGACGTTTGGCAATGGACTCCTATTTATGACGGTTGCAATGTCCCGGGGTCATGACAAGCAAAGTCACATGGGGAAAACCCAGATTCACTTAACGACCGTGTTCCTAATTTAAGAACTTAACAAATCCACTTAACAAATGGGGCAAGGAAAGACGTAAAACGGAGCAAGGCCCACTTAACCCATTTCTCACTTAAGAACATTAACTTTGGGCTCAATTGTGGTTGGGCGTTGAGGACTGCCTGTAGAAATCCTTCCATTCTCCACAAATCCTTCAATCAGAACCGAGGAGGCTTCTTGGATGAGAAGAGCGAAAAGTCTTCAAGTACAAACCGAGAAAGTCCAGTTGCCTTTTGAAAGAAAACACAAACGAAAAAAGCATCTTGGGGACAACGAAAAATTTGGATGACCGAGAATCTGCCCAGGGGACATTTTAGCACCGTGACGGGTTTCCTGAAGGCTTCTGGAGCTGAGAACAAAGCGCCGGATTTATCCGTAGAATTGTATTTGCTCAGAATTGGAAAAGTGGTAAGATACCGAAAGAGGGAAAAGTAATCGAGAAAATATTTGAATGTGAAGAAATGAATAGATCAACATTGGAAATTAAAGGAAAAAGAAGAATCTGAATACTACATCCTATGGGATTTATTTTATCAATGGTTAGAACAAGGGTCTTCAAACTTGGCAAGTTTAAGACCTCATCATGGCCCTGTTGGATTCTGATTCTGAGGGGGAGGTCGAACAGCTGACAGGGAGTGGGAGTGTGGCTCTGGTGGCTGTGGAGGAAACTGGGGAAGGGCACAGTCCGGCTGGGCATTCAGAGGAAAACCCAGGTCCACCCCTTCTTCATCCTAGGGCACGCAGGGAGGGACGGTTAAGGGAGCAAGGTGAGTTACATGGGTTACGGGGGAGGAAAGGGCCCTGATTCCCTTCATTAGCTGCAGCTGGGAAAACAGGATTTTAAAAGGGCGTTTGCGCACAGCACCTTGCTGGAAGCAAAATGTGAATTATCTTTGTCAAGTCTTATCTGGGTTTTGGCATCCTCCCAACTGTGGGTGTTTCGTTATCTTTTGAAGTCTGCAATTCCTTCTCCTGCCCTGTCTCATTAATTGCTGCATTGTGGTTTGTGTTGGTTTTTATTTATAATCTATATGTAGTTTGGGTGCGGATGGAATTTCTTCCCTTTAAAAACTGTTCTTGGGAGAGTTTTTTTTCTCCAGCCGACGATAACTGGACATTGGGGGCCAAGTTGGAGGAATTAAAGGGACTTTACGTACTTTTGTGACTTTGTTGCTTTTGTGCCACACCTCTTTGGGTCATCAGAGACTTATGGATTTCAACTCCCAGAATTCCTGAGCTAACGTGACTGGAGGAGGAATTCTGGGAGTTGAAGTCCACAAGTCTTAAAGCTGTCAAGTTTGAAGACTCCTGGGTTAGAAAATAAAATGAATTAAAATGGATTAGATGAATGTATAAAGCAATAAGAGAAGATTGTTAAAAAAATATGGATACATTGGATTTTACTTATATGAAAATGTGATTATTGTTATATTGAGAAGGAGAGTATTAATCATAAACTAAGCAACAAAATATGTACCTAATTGACACATGGTTGACGTGGAATGGATTTATTGTGTATAAAAAAATAAAAAACTTTATTTAAAGAAAAGCTCGGGATCGATCCAGAGCTCTGTTACCAGCTGAAAGCCTTGCCAGCCATAGAAGTAGTAGTTCCTGAAGGCCTCTGACAGCGAAAAGGAGGCCGGGGGCGACGCACACAAGTGAGGTTAGTCAGTGGATGACATCCTCCGAAAATAAGACCTGGTGCCTTTTTGGTGGCAAAAAATAAAATAAAATAAGACAGTGTCTTATCTTCAGGGTACCATGGTAAATCGTCACCCTGGCGGATGCTGCAACGGCCATAGGTATGGAAAATAGTCATAAGTCACTATTTTCATTGCCGTTCCAATGCTCCCTAAAGGAACTATTGTAAATCAAGGCCTACCTGTACAGGTAAACCTCCAAACCAGTGGTCACCAACCAAGTCTCACAGAGACTCATTTCTGGCGGAGTTTGGGGGAGAGAAAGAAAGACTTCTGCTGCTTTCCTTGCATGAAATCAAAAGTCTCTCTCTCTCTCTCCCCCTGAGAACGGGACTGGAGATGGTATCCTGTGATCCCAAATAAAGAATGATCGATCGATCGGTAGGAAAACGGGATGAGGAATTTTCCTGCTGACTTTTGGGGGGATTTTTCCCAGGGTCTCTGGTCTGCGGGATTTAGAATTACGCGTTTGATGGTCCCTGAGGTCCAAAAGTTTGGTGACCCCTGAACCAAAAGGCCTCAAACGACTCTCAGAGAGAGCGCTAACAACCAGAGGACTGCAAGGAATATAAATCCTTCCATCCTCCACCATTTACTCTGAACCGAAGAAGCTTCTTGGACGAAAAGCGAAACCTCTTCAAGTTCCCTAATTGAAGCTGTAACTGGACAGCTGGAGGGATTTGCTTGACCAACGTGGCAAGGAAAGTCGTAAAACGGGGCGAAACTCATTTAACAACTGTCTCCCCCGGCAATCTAAATTCTTGTGGTCGTAAGTAGAATGCAAGTGACGCCTGATGAAGGTGGGAAGTGAAGTGGATGAAGGGAGAGTGAGGCAGAACGTTTGGCAGAAGGAGATAGACTCAATCGCAGGCAGTCCTTGACTTATGACCACAGTCGAGCCCAACTTTTCTGTCGTTCAGTGAGACATTTATAAAAGGAATCTCGCTCCAATCTTTCTTGCCATGGTTGTTAAGTGACTCCCTGCAGTTCTCCAGTTAGTGTTGTGGTTCGCTGGCAGCAGGTGAGGACGGCTGAGGTCTTGGAGAGCGAGGACTCAGATGAGGGGCCTACGTGTGATGCAGGGATGGGGCCAGGACCATCGGGGAGTGGAGTGCTGCCTTCGGAGATGGTGGAGGCTGCCAGCAGTGATGAAGAGTCCCCCGAGGAGCCTGTGTCCAGTGCGCATGCGCGCAGGGTTACTTGAAGGAAAGAGCAGCTGCAGCAGCACGGGCGACTCGGGAGTAAGGCTGCAAGGTAGTGGCCTCCCTTAAGAGATCAAAGCCAGCTGAGAAACTGGAGTTCTTTGCAGGAAGCAAATAAGTGTTTGCACTCAAGCCATGTGGATGTTTAGACTCTCGTGGTCGGTACTTGGAGCCTCTTTGATTTATTGTTTAGGAACTTTATCTGTTGTTTTGGGCACCCTTGCAAAAACTTGGCAAGGCTCTTCCTTATTGGAGCTAATTAGTTGGAAGCAGCCTTTTATCTGTGAAGAAACGGGATTCGTAAATGAAACATTAAAAGGTTGTGCTGGTGCCTTTGTCTCGTGTTTGCTCTCTGGGAACCAGGTTTGGGTCAGAAGAGTAAGTCACATGGTTGTTAAGCGAACCTGGGTTCCCCGTTAACTTTGCTCGCCAGAAGATCGCAAAAGGGGATCACGAGGGGATCAAAAGGGACACGATGACTGTCATAAATACAAGTCAGTTGCCCAAGCCTCTGAATTTTGGTCACATGACCACAGGAATGCTGCAACGGTCATAACGGAAAAGTCAGTCCCATTTTTTTCAATGCCATTGTAACTTCACTAAGCGAACTGTCATAAGTCGAGGACCACCTGTATTGAATTTGCTGGGTGGGCGAAACTCTTTTCAGATAGTCAGGAATCAATATAAAAAAGTGAAATGAAAAATGAAAAAAAAACATAAAATAATATAAAATGTGAAACAATATAAAATGTAAAATAATATAAAAAAATATAAAATGTAAAATATAAAATAATATAAAATGTAAAATAATATAAAATGTAAAATAGTACAAAATAATATAAAATGTAAAATATATAATAATATAAAACATAAGATAATATAAAATAATGTAAGCTATAAAATAATATAAAATGTAAAATAATGTAAAATATAAAATAATATAAGATGTAAAGTGTAAAATAATATAAAATAACATAAAATATAAAATGTAAAACAATATCAAATAATATAAACTATAAAATATAAAGTAATATAAAATGTAAAATAGTATAAATTATAAAATAGTATAAAATGTAAAATATAAAATAATGTAAAATATAAAATAAGATGTAAAATGTAAAATAATATAAAAATAACATAAAATATAAAATGTAAAACAATATCAAATAATATAAACTATAAAATATAAAGTAATATAAAATGTAAAATAGGATAAATTATAAAATAGGATAAAATGTAAAATATAAAATAATATGAAATGTAAAATAATGTAAAATGCTATAAAATGTAAAATACCATAAAATGTAAAATAATGTAAAATACTATAAAATGTAAAATAATAAATAACAGTGTGTGATTTCTGTGATTTTTTTTTCTTTTTTAAGAGCCAGGCTTAACTTTTTTTTAAAGCCGGAATAAGCCCGACAGCTGCTTCCTCCGTCTCTCTCTTTCTCTCTCTCTCTTTCTCTCTGCTCTACGCCAGGAAATCTTTTGCGCGGTTCTTTTTCCGAACTCTTTGCGGTTGAATCGGGAGCCCGAGAAAATTGAGCAGCGGGTGGCTTCTTCTGGGAGGGGGCAGAGGGTGAGACGTAGGAAACGCCCTGAACACCCCCAGTGTGTGACTCAGCCCTGGACACTTTGTGTGCAGTTGGGATTTGTGATGATTTATGAGCTGGTCTCCTGATTTTTATTTTTATTTCTGCCTTTCTCAAGAAAATTGCTTAATGGCAATGGGGAGGGATTAGGTTTCTACCCCACCACCCTTTCCTGCCTGACCTCGATTAAGCAAAATTAATCCTTAAAAACTTGTGTGGGTGGGGGGAGTGGGGGAAATTGCCAGCCCCATCAGCAGAGGGAACATGGCAGAATTTGTACTGATCTCGGGTTCGCGAGTCCTTGGTGCTCTCTGAGCTTAGTTGGGTGTGGGGTTTTTTTTGGTAGACTGTTCGTTGCCCAACTAGGGAATGTCATCAATGCTAGAAGTGAGTTGGGTTTGTGGAGAGGAAGAGGAGGAGGAGGAGGACTGTGGAGTCCTTAGTGCTCTCTAATCTTGGTTGTTTTCTTGCAGACATTTCATGACCCAACTAAGTAGTATCGTCAGTGCTACAAGGGAGTGAGGTGGAGAGGAGCGGGAGGAGGAGAGAAGCTGAGTTTGATAGTTTTCTTGCAGACGTTTTGTTACCAAACTAGGGAACATCATCAGTGCTGGAACATTTAGAGTGGGCATTCCCTACTTTCTTCTAGAACTGATGATGTTCCTTGACTGGGTAATGAAATGTCTGCGAGTAAACAAGCAAACTCTAAGTACCAAGGAGCCTACAATCATTCTCCTCCTCTTCCTCCTCCTCCTCCTCCTCCTCCTCCTCCTCCTCCTCCTCCTCAAATCCCACTCCCTCCTAGCCCTGATGAGGTTTCCTAGTTGGGTCACAAAATGTCTGCAGGAAAACAGCCAAGCTCAGAGAGCATCCAGGACTCCTCATTTCAAATCTGAGCTACAGATATTCTCTTGGATTGATACCAGGCCAAACAATCCGGCACAAAATGGCACCCTGATCAAGGAATTATCAAAGGAAAGAACTCTCCTCCTCCAAAATGGCAGAGCGAGCTACTGTATCTAAAGCAAAGCCCACCCTCCCTTGCACTGATGATGCTACCTAGTTGGGTCATGAAATGTCTTGCAAGGAAACCATCAAATACAGAGATAGTAAAGAAAAAAACCCACATTTAATCATACGTTTATTAACAGCAGCTAGAATTGTATTTGCTCAAAATTGGAAAAATGCAAAGATTCCGATAGGTGATTAGGAAAATATACTGGAATGTGCAGAAATGAATAGATTAACATTGGCAATTAAAGAACAAGAAGAAGTGGAGTATTGTATGATAGGGGATTGATTTTATAAATGGTTGGAAAATAAAGTAAGAAGTTAAATGAATATCGTCAGAATGGTAAGATATGTAAGGTTGAGCAGTTTTTAACACGGATGTAATCCTAGTAAGAAATGTACACTAAACATAAATATTTGCACAAGATATATGCACCCAGTTGACACACTATATAACTGAAAGATGGATTTGTTGTAAAATAAAATAAAAAACATTAAAAAACGACACAGAGAGCACCATGGATTCCACTCCACGTTCAATCCTGAATTGCAGATATTATCTTTTGTCAGATAATAAGGTTTGCCCATGGCAAAAGGTTTAATTTCCATTTCTATTCATACCCAAAGGATTCATCATATTCTCTGCTGTTCTTTTTGGGAGAAATCAGATGTACATGGCCGTGTGTGTGTGTGTGTGTGTGTGTGTGTGTGTGTGCGTTTGTTTGTGTGTAGGTGTTAAAAGAAAAACTAAGTGTGATTAAAGCTGCATGAAATCATTAGGGCTACTTCATTCATCTCTCCTATTATTGATGTAATCTGTTTCTCCTTCTGGCATGTTACAAATTACAGTTTGATGACAACTTTTACGGGGCTTGGAACCTTGATAAAAGTTTCCCTGGCCAACTTTGGATTCTCGCTTGTGCCTTGGGCGAGTGCAACGTTCAAGCTTGAAATTGTGGTTAATCTTAAATGGAGGTGGCCAATCTTGAATTTCCAGATGTATAGTAAGAAAAAGAGGGTGTTTGTAGCTGTGGGGTGAACTCTGAGGTCCTTGGTGCCC
This sequence comes from Pseudonaja textilis, assembly GCF_900518735.1. Next base: position 522,439 of record NW_020769372.1, read on the forward strand.
TCTGAGCTTGGTTGCTTTCTTGCAGATGTTTCCTGACCCAACTAGGTAATCTCATCAGTGCCTTTAGATTAGATTAACGAATTTGGAAGGGACCTTGTAGGTCATCTAGTCCAACCCCCCGCCCAAGCTGGAGTCCCTATACCATTTTTGACAAATGGCAGCCCAATTTCTTCTTGAAAACCTCCAGTGATGAAGTTCTCCCAACTTCTGAAGGCAACTTCTGTTCCATCGGTTGATTGTTCATATCAGAAAATTCCTCCTTATTTCCAGGTTGAATCTCTCCTCGATCAGTTTCCATCCATTATTCCTTGTCTGGCCTTCAAAGGTGCTTTGGAGAATAGCTTGACCCCTTCCTCTGTGTGGCAGCCCCTCAAATCTTGGAAGGCTGCTCTCCTGTCTCCCCTGGTCCTTCTCTTCCCTGGACTAGCCAGGCCCTGTTCCTGCAACCGTTCATTGTATGTTTTAGTCTCTAGGTCTTTAATCCTCTTAGTTGCTCTTCTCTGCCCTCTTTCCAGAGTCTCAACCTCTTTTTTTATAGCGTGGTGACCAAAACTGGATGCAGTACGCTAGGTGTGGTCCTACTAAGACTTTACAGAGTGCTATTAGGGACCTCACTTGATCTTGAAGGAAATGTGGTTTTTCTTTCTCTCTTCACATATAAGTGGTTTGGATAGAAGTGTGTCTTTGTTGCTCAGGGTTGAAGTCTGGGGTCCTTGGTGCTCTCTGAGCTGGCTTGTTTTCTGGAGGATGTTTCATTAGATAAGATCATCAGTGCTAGAAGAGTGTGGAGCCCGCAGAGCGTACGAGGAGAAGTAGATCAGTGGGATCCGTTTACATTCTTCAAGCCCTCAAAAGTCGTACGGAGAATCGGTCGCAGGAATTAGTTAGGTCTTAATTTAAGGAAAGGAAGGACATCGGGGTATATGACAGTAGTCTTCCCATTTTTGAGGGGCTGCTACAAAGAAGAGAGGGGTCAAGCTACTCTCCAAAGCACCAGGAGCCAGAACGAGGAGCGATGGATGGAAATGAATCAAGGAGCGAAACAACCTAGAAGTAAGGAGGGATTTCCCAACAGTGAGAACAATTAGCAGAATGGTTTTCCTCCAGTGGTGCTCCACCACTGGAGGTTCTAAGGAGAGATTTGTCTAAAATAGTATATGGTTTCCTGCCTGAGCAGCGGGTTGGACTAGAGGACCTTCAAGGTCCCTTCCAACGCTTCCTCTGTGAAAGAAGAGGGTGGGGTCAACTTATTCTCCCAAGCACCTAAAGGCAGAAGAAGGAGCAATGGTTGGAAGTTACTCGAGGAGAGAAGCACCCGGAATTTCCTGACAGCGAGGACCATTAACTAGTGGAACAGCCTGCTTCCAAAAAGTTGTGGCTGGAGGTTTTTACAAAAGAGCTTGGATAGCCATTTGTCTGAAATAATATAAGGTCTCCTGCCCGAGCAAAAGGGTTGGACTAGAAGACCTCTGAAGTCCCTTCCAACTCTGTTATGCTGTTAAAAGAGTTTGGAAAGCCGTTGGAGTGGGATTGTATAGGGCCTCTTGGCTTGGGTTAGGGGGTTGGACTAGAAGACCTCCAGGATGACCTGGAGGATGACCCTGGGCATGGTGGCATATCCCCAAGAGAGGTTGCGTTTGTCAGTGGCTGTCAGAAAATGCTTTCAGCACCGGGGGGGTGTAAACGTATGTTTATTTAAGGCCTTAGCTTTTCAGGTGAAGTCTTTCTGATAATGCCTTGCAGTCTTTAATCCTATTGTTACTGGGGGCTGGTGTGTGACGTTGTTTTCGTTGCGTTGTGCTCTTGTGGTATGTTCCTCCGAAATCCATCAACGGGCAGAGCAAATTTGGCACAAGGGAAGGATCAGGCTGTGGTTAAAAGTCTTATGACTGTGAACTTTGGAAATACTTTACTTTACTTTATTGTCACTGAACCCTGTACAACGAAATCAAACACTAGCTTCGGTGCACATCATGACCATGAAAATACCGTATTTCCCCATGTATAAGCCACCCCTTTTTTCCAAAATTTTCAAGCCCAAAAAGTAGGGGGGTGGCATATACAAAGCAGGTACACTTTTTATACGTGAAAAATGCATAAAATAATAAAGTAGGAATAAACTGGTTTTCCAGCAGTATGCTATACTTTTTTGTAAAAATTGTACGTGATGATACGATTACGAGTGTGAGTACGCGATAGAAATGCATACGCTAGGCATCGGCCTGAATGCTTCGTTCCTACTCTCGTTCCGATGCGTAGATTGCTAGCGTCGCCCGCACCGCTTTCGGCGTCATGACCGAAGTTGTAGATCTAGACGTCGAATTTTGTTTCTTTGTAAATTTTCTTTCTTCATAACTTGTTTCTCTAATAAAATATTTTTTTCAAAACTTCACAGTCCAAAAATTGGGGGGGTGGCTTATACAAAGGGGGTGCTTATACATGGGGAAATACGGTAAACACAAACACACATCCTTCACACTCCAGATGTTGAACCGAAAACCCCCGACACCGCACCAACACTCCACTATACAGTAGAATTCAATAGAGTTACTGCCCCGGGATAAAAGATGTTTTTCAGCCTATTTGTCCCTGTTTTTATTGTCCAGTGTGCGCATGCGCAGAGCTGTCAGGAGAAGAGAACAGCTAAGGAACAAGGGTCAACTTGGGAGTAAAGCCACAGTAAAGCCATGGACGGTGAATAGTTCCTCCCATAGGGAATAAAAGAGGAGCGAAAGGGGAGTGGCGTTTGCCGGAGACAAGTAGTTCATTTGGGTGAAGGTCTGCTCCTGCATTTTTGCCGAGTATTGTCTGCTACAGTGTGGCGTCCGAAAGATATCGGCCTGGCAGCTCTCCAAGCCTGATCATGGTCTGTAATTGTGAAATCTCTGGAAAGACTGTTGGCCGGGGCTTTGCTGGAGAGGAATTCCCTGTAAACTAAATAAAAAGGTTTTTATCGGGACGAGGAGTCGGCTTCGTGCAATTGGAGAAGCCGAGGTCAGAACAGTGGGATTCTTATCTGCTGACCGTAAAACCTCTCTTCTGCAGATGGCCTTCCGTCCTCCCTTGGACCTCTATGATGTCCTCATCCACCTGAACCCCAAGCAGGTTCCCAGGCACCTGGAGGCCGTGGACCGGCCCACCGCGTCCTTTTACCGGGGGATGTTGAAGAGCAGTAGTAGCGCAAAAACCATTTCTTTCCCAGTGGTGGACTACGACCCCGTGCAGTGCTACCTGGAGGAGCTCCGAGTAAGTATCTATTGTGGTTCTCCGGCAGCTGGTGCAGACGGCAGCGGAATCGGACAGCGGGGGAGAACAGGGACCAGTCCGGGAGTTTGGAGAGGACTCGGACGAGGGTCCTGCGTCCGATACAGAATTGGGGCCAGGACCATCTGGGAGTGGGGTGCTGCCTTTGGAGCCTCCGGAGTCTGGCAGCAGCGAGGCAGAGGACCCAGGGGAGCCTGTTCCCAGTGCGTGTGTGCACAGAGCTGCTAAAAGGCGAGAGCAGCTGGAACAAAAGGGGCGACTCGGGAGTAAGGCTGGGAGCTGATTGCCCCCTCCCAGAAGGGATAAAGGACAGGCAAAGATGACGAAACCTTTGCAGGAAGCAAAGTCATTCGTTCAGTTCAGATTCATTCTTGAAGCTCTTTGTACTTAGGTTGGGTTTTCTTATACTTTGGTTGGTTTCTTTTCTAGTTCATTTGACACCTCTGTTTTTGGCAGCACTTCACAGAATTGAAAAGTGGTTGCTTATCTCGGGGAACTGTTTGAGATTAATTCCGGCTGGGAATGAAAACAATTCCCAGCGTTGTAATAAAATAGGTTTTGTTTTTAAAATAAGTGTGTGCACACCTGGCTGCTCACCTGAGGAAGTGTGGTTGCAATCCTAACATTGTACATGTAGTCCTCAGCTTATGACCGCAGTTGAGCCCCAAATTTCTCTTGCCAAGCGAGACAGTTGTTAAATGAGTGTTTCCCCTCCCGCCTCCCCCGGTTTTAGGCTCAGCGTGCCGCATGGACCTTTCCAATTGTGGTTTATTCAGCCATCTATGATTGCGTTGCTAAGCCATCTGGATAGCGAGATGGGCGGTATATGTTAGGATATGTGCAGAGTAACCCTTGTGTAAAAAGGATATGCACACAGAAAACGGTTTATGAGAACAGTTATGAATAAATATACAGCCACACAGAGTTGGACAAGTTGTATTAATGTTTACTTGAAGAAATAGCACAGTCCAATAAACAGACCATGTCATGCACGTTTTTAACAGTCCAGGAATATCCAGTTATAAAGTCTTCTTACATCTAGTTATAAAGTCTTCTTACCGGTTCCATGTCTTTTATAGCAGGCAAATATCAAACCATAATACAACAAAAAAAAACTTCGATATCAACAGATAAACAGGGTTAGTCAGTATCAGTCCGTAGTCAGTCAGTATCCGTATCAAGAGAGATCATCAGTGAAAAAGAGAAAGAGAATTAAACCATGATCTATAGCTCCCTCTTATGGCAACCTGTAGAATAATTAACCAACCAGAACACAGTATAATATATTACGGTGTTTTTCCTTAAAGCTACAAACATATATATTTGTAATTTATATATTGTCAACCCAACTACGTTATTTACACATACATAACAGTATATGAAGTTAAAATATAATGCAGGTAGGCTTCGACTTACACCAGTTCATTTAGTGACCATTCAAAGTTGGTCAACGGCACTGAAAAAAGTGACTTACGACCATTTTCCACATTGGCAGCTCTTCCAGCATCCCCTTGGTCACGTGATCAAAATCCAGACATTTGGCCCGCGAGCCGTGCCCCCCGATCAGGTGGACGGAGATGCGCACGCGCCTCCCGCCAGCCAGCGGATTGTCGGGTATCTGCCGTGCATGCGCAGGAGGCAGGGCACGTGGGAGGTGTCACCCACACATGTGCAGGGGACGGATGGTTGCGCGCCCATTGAACTATGGGTGCAGGCAAATTTGGCACGCGGCGCCGAAAAGGTTAGCCATTTTGTTTTGCCCTTTTATCTACGTATGAGGATGAAAGTCTGTTTTCTCCGCAGCCTTTTTGCAACCTTGCGAAATAACCAACATTGTCCTCAGAGTGGTTTGTTTGGTTTTTTGGGGTTGTTTTTTTCTTTTTTGGTCTACACCTCATCAGATGACACATTCTTAATCACTCCCATTAAAGCCAACAGCGTGATTCAGAGGCTGTGGAAGCAACCCGGTGCAGAAGGTTTGGAAGCAACAGAGAGGAAAGCCGTCCGCGAGAAACTCTTTCCTCCCGAGAAGGGAAGAGATCAGGATTGAACCTGTTTTATCTCGTTCTTGCAGAATTGTGCGTCTTTTGTAAGACAGATGCCATAACCCCTTTCTGCATGTCACCGGCTTCTCCGTGGCGGGGCCTTGATCAACCCCTTGTTGCCTGGGTTTGTGATGACAATATGAGTCAGTGTGTGTGTGTGTGTGGGTGTGCGGTCTGGATTGAGCAACTTACAACTCGCTCAAATAACATTGTGACACCAAAGGCTCTTTCTTGTGTTGGAGTCTCTGAAAACAAAAACGTAGATGATTTCTTCTTTTTTTTTAAAAAAAAATGCCAATCATTTTTGACGGGCCGGTAGATTGAGGCACACGCTTGTTTTTCTCATTTAGGAGTCCCAATATTTATATTTATTCTATATTTTGTTATTTTTATGAATAACTCAAAGGCAGCAAACATCCTTGAAGTTTCCTCCCCAGTTTTCCCTGCAAAAACCAACCCTGTGAGGTGGGTTGAGTCACCCACTCAACTCCCCCCCCCCTTTTAGGCACGAAATCCAACTGGGCGATTTTGGGCCACTCACTAGGAGACGGTGAGTTCTAGTTCTGCCTTGGTCATGAAAGCTAACTGGGTGACTTTGGCCAATCACTAGGAGATGGTGAGTTCTAGTTCTGCCTTAGCCATGAAAGTCAGTGGGTGACTTTGAGTCAATCACTAGGAGACTGTGAGTTCTAGTCCCACTTTAGCCATGAAAGCCAGCTGGGTGACTTTGAGCCAATCACCAGGAGGCGGTGAGTTCTAGTCCTCTCTTTAGGCATGAAAGTCAGCTGGATGACTTTGAGCCAATCACTAGGAGACCGTGAGTTCTAGTCCCACTTTAGCCAGGAAAGCCAGGTGGGTGACTTT
>NW_020769372.1:547410-559506 GCF_900518735.1 Pseudonaja textilis
TCTTTCTTTCTTTCTTTCTTTCTTTCTTTCTTTCTTTCTTTCTTTCTCTTCTTTCCTCCTTCTTTCCTCCTCGCGTTTTTTCATTTTTTCTTTCCTTCCATCCTCCCTCTTCCCTCTCCCTCTTTCCCTCCCTCCCTCTCTATCTCTGTCTCTCATCTCTCTCACTCCCCCCTCCCACTTTGTGTGTGTTTGTATTTATGCCTGTGTGTGTGTGTGTGTGTGTCTGTGTGTGTGTGTGTGTTCCTGTAATCCTAGGATAGCGTTGTTCTATCTGCACGCAGGCACCACTACGTTCTGCGTCTTTCCTTGAGTGATGCAACAAGTGCTCTGCTATCTATGAATGCCAGTGAGGCTGAATTGAGCAATGGGGTTTCAGTTTGTGAATTGTTTTGGTTTAATTGTGCAACTCACCACACAAACAATTCCACGTTTGCCTTAGAAGAGAAGCCACAAGAGCTGTCAATTTTGCAGGTCTCCCAAGATTGATCTATATCTGTCTTCTATTCTGTTCTATTCTAACCTATTCCTAATTCATATCCTATCCTACCCTATCCTATCCTATCCTATTCCTAATTCATATTCATATTCTAATCTATTCCTAATTCATATCCTATCCTATTCTATTCCTAATTCATATTCATATTCATATTCTATTCTATTCCTAATTCATATTCATATTCTATTCTATTCCTAATTCATATCCCATCCTATCCTATTCCTAATTCATATTCATATTCTATTCTATTCCTAATTCATATTCATATTCTATTCTATTCCTAATTCCTATCCTATCCTATCCTATCCTATCCTATTCTATTCCTAATTCATATTCATATTCTATTCTATTACTAATTCATATCCTATCCTATTCATAAATCATATTTATATTCTATTCTATTACTAATTCATATTCATATTCTATTCTATTACTAATTCATATCCTATCCTATCCTATTCATAATTCATATTCATATTCTATTCCTAATTGATATCCTATCCTATCCCCTCCTATCCTATCCTATTCTTAATTCATATTCATACTCATATTCTATCCTATCCTATCCTATTAACTGTCAGGAAATTTCTCCTTAGTTCTAAGTTGCTTCTCTCTTTGATCAGTTTCCACCTATTGCTTCTTGGCCTGCTCTCTGGTGCTTTGCAGAATAGCTTGACCCCTTCCTCCTCCTCTCTGGGGCAGCCCCTCAGATACTGGAAGGCTGCTCTCCTGTCTCCCCTGGTCCTTCTCTTCCCTAGACTAGCCAGGCCCAGTTCCTGCAACCGTCCATCATATGTTTCAGTCTCCAGTCCCCTAATCATCCCGGTTGCTCTTCTCTGCACTCTTTCTACAGTCTCAACATCTTTTACATCGTGGCAACCAAAACTGGATGTATTATTCCAATTTTTATGCTTTCAAACTCATCCCCCCTGAGGTGGTGGCTGTTTCCCTTTGCTTCAGGCTGTCACTCACACATTTGTTGTGACGTTACATTAATAATGGCTGAAGATGCATTCATTATGTGGCTTGGAAAGCTAAAAAATGCTGGGCTTAGGAGAAGTTATGCCCTGGATCTGAGAAATGATGGGTGTGAGATTTATAAACTATACCTTATAATTATCAACAGAAGGAGCCGTATTAAAGACATCTGCTTCCCTATTGCAACAGACAGGAATAACCTACATTCTTAGCTTAATCCCTGTTTAGATCAGAGCAAGGGAAAAAAATGACAGGCAGTCCTTGATTTATGACTCAGCTAGCATGAAAATTTCTATCCTGAGTCAGCCTGATTCTAACATGAGTCATCACACGTGAATGGAGCCAATTTTATGACCATTATTACCATGGTTGTTAAGTGAATCAGACAGTTATTAATTGAATCTGGGGACTTTGCTCATCGGAAGCCGGATGGGAAGTTTCATTTATTGTCATTGCCCCTTGTACAATGAAATAAAACTCCATCTTCAGTGTGTCAGGATTCCAGCAATTGCCCTAATCAAATCATGATTCTCAAACCAAACTTCAAAAAACTTCAAAGGGTTCATTAGAGGCGACCTACTGGCACTGCCCTGTAGGAAGCCAACTCTGGCCTATGTCATTTACAGTCCCCTGTGACCCTGTTTCCCCCCTGGGTGTGTCATAAACCAGATTCTCCAATTGAGCCCATTCACGGGCTGGGTGTCCTCATTCACGTTCTCCAATTAAATATATTTGAGGGCAAAAGCTCTGGTAGTTTAGTTACAATCTTTTGAAGAGAAGAGTTGGAATGTACTTCCACTTTCAAACTGCTGCATCTGCTCTTCCAGATTTCCTTCCTCCTCCTCCCCCTCCTTTTTTAAATGGCAGCTACTAAAACAGGCATAGGAATGGTTCATGAGTTGACATTCGGCTCCTCTCACTTCTTGAAGGTAACCTGTATTAAGCAAAAATGAATTGAGTGCAGATACAGAATTTAGGGTTGCGAACACCCCCACTAGGCTTGGTTGGATTTTCTGCATGGAATCTTGCTATAAGGCGATCGGCCTGGATATTCCTACTCTTTATCCACGATGCCTCTGATAATTGGTAGCCCTTCCACTTGATTTGCCGTCAGGATTCCAGCAATCACTCTAATTAAATCATGATTCTCGAGTCAAACTTCAAGAAACTTCAAAGGATTTATTAGAGGCGATATACTGGCACTGCCCTGTATGCAGCCAACTCTGGCCTACGTCAATTACAGTCCCCTGTGACCCTGTTCCCCCACCCCCGGGCGTGTCATCAATCAGATTCTCCAATTGAGCACATTCACAGGCTGGGTGTCATCATTCACGTTCTCCAAATAAATATATTCTCAGGCAAAAAAACTCTGGTATTTTAGTTACAATCTTTTAAAGATAAGAGTTGGAATGTACATTCGCTTTCAAACTGCTACATCTGCAGATTTTCTTCCCCACCCTTTTTTTTTTAATGGAAACTACTAAATCAAGCATAGGAATGTTTTACGAGTTGACACAGCGTTCATTATAACTATAAAAATAAAACACAAACATGCATCCTTCACATCAGTGGTGCGATTCCATTTTTTTTCTACCAGTTCTGTGGTGGGCATGGCAGGCGAAGGATACTGTAAAACTCTAGTCAGAGGTGGGATTTGCTGGTTCTCCGAACTACTCAGAATTTCCACTACCGATTCTCCAGAACTGGTCAGAACCTGCTGAGTCCCACCTCTGCTTCACCTTCTATACAATTGAATGGAAAACCAGACAGTGCATCAACATTGCACTCTGCAGTAGAATGTCATTCACATTCAGGCAGTGTCTCAGGATCAAATTGAAAAATAATTTTCCATGCAGTTCGGAGTTCAACCGTAGAATCAGCGGATTCAGCCAGTTCGCACGACTTCGGTAGAACCGGTTGTTAACTTTCTGAGCAGTTTGGTGAACTGGTTGTTGGTAGAAACCTTTAGGGCAGAAAACCAGTTGTTAAATTATTTGAATCCCACCATTGCGTGAAATCCATTCTCACTGGAGGCTGACAATGCAATCCAAGGTTGCGTGGACAGAGGGATAGAATCAAGAACATATGAAATGTGAATACCACTTTATAGTGCCTTGGTAAGGCGATACATGGAATATTGCATCCAGTTTGGGTCACTGCAATATAACACAATATAACAAAACAACACAACATAACACCGAATATGTTATATGACTACAGAATATGACTATAACCTTGTTGCTTGTGCCTTTACAATTTATCTTGTTTTATTTCGTTTCCTAGTATGGCTTTGATCGCTGATTTAGTATCCTATGACTATCACTAAGCATTGTATCTTAGGATTCTTGATGAATGTATTTTTTACGTACACTGAGAGCTTATGCGTCGAAGACAAATTCCTTGTGTGTCCGATCACACTTGGCCAATAAAGAATTCTATTCTATAAAAAAAGATGCTGAGACTCTAGAAAGAGTGCAGAGAAGAGCAACAAAGATGATTAAAGGGCTGGAGGCTAAAACCTATTTTAAAAAAAGGTTGCAGAAATTGGGTATGTCTACTTTAATGAACATGGGGTGACATGAGAGCAGTATTCTGGTATTTGAGGGGCTGCCACAAAGAGGAGGATGGGGTCAAGCTATTCTCCAAAGTGCCTAAAGGCAGGACAAGGAGCAATGGATGGAAACTAACCAAGGAGAGAAGCAACCTGGAATTACGGAGACATTTCCTGATTGTGAGAACAGTGGAATCAGTGGAAGGTTTTGCTTCCAACAGTTGGACTAGTCACTAAATGACCTACAAGGTCCCTTCCGACTCTGTTAATTTGCTAAAAGTTGTGTTCCATCACAAGAGGCTTGTAAGAAGAGATTGGACAACCATTTGTCTGGTCTGTGAGAAAATTTTGGTGGTCCGCAGAGAAATTTCACCCCCAAAGCACCCTCAAGCAATTAATGTGGAGTGTGAAGGATGTGTGTTTGTGTTTATTTTCATGGTCATGATGTGCACTGAAGATGGTGTCTGATTTCGTTGTATGAGGTGCAATGACAATAAAGTAAACCAACTAACTAATCCAGGCTATGCGGGCACACGAGGCTGTGCCGCCCACATGGCCTGCAGGAACACAAGGCTTGCGTTGCTTGCATTGTGAACAACACAAGGTAGTGAGGGGAGGGGGGAAAGGGAGGAGAGGGGGGACTCGCCCCACATGCCTGGCCTGCCCACTGGGCTGCTTCTTTCCACTTCTTTCTTCTTCTAGTTTTGGCTGCACGCAAGGAAAGCAGCCAAAGTCTTTCTTTCTCTCCCCCAGACTCCTCCAGAAATGAGTCTTTGGGACCCTGCAAGGCCTCCTGCTCCAAGAGACTGCGCCGGCAAAGACTCATTCCTGGCGGAGTTTGGGGGAGAGAAAGAAAGACTTCTGCAGCTTCTGCTGCTTTCCTTGCATGAAGCCCAAAGTCTCTCTCTCTCTCCCTCTCCCCCTGAGAACAGAGCTGGAGACGGTATCCTACCATCCCAAATAAAGAATGATCGATCGGTAGGATAACAGGGTGCGGAATTTTCTTGCAGGCTCTTTTGGGGATTTTCGCAGGGTCTCTGGTCCTCCAGATTTGAAATGATGAGTTTGGTGGTCCCTGAGGTCCAACAGGTTGGCGACCCTTGTCATAAAGGGTCTCCTGCTTGAGGAGGGGGTTAGACTAGAAGACTTCCAAGTTCCCTTCCAACTCTGTTATTCGGTTACCTGAAAGAAAGCTGAGACTGTCTGGGAAGCTAAGAAATTGATTTTGGAACGAGATGGTGATCAACCACTTTGCAAAACCAGAAGCCGGGGTGAACTTGTAGGACATGAGCTTTTGAGCGTTGGTGATGGGCGTGGGAAACGGCACTCAAAAGAGACCCTCCCCCCCAGCTCTGGGCCACTAATCCCAACAGCTAACTCTGATTAACTTCCAAGAATTGTGAGTTGTCTCTTTTCCCGTAAAGGAATTTTAGCAATGTGCAGGACAGTGCAGTCTCTTGGTGCTGGATTACTTCCGCCATTTTGCTTTGGGTTGATGTCAACATATATCTTCTTATTACCAAGGGCCTGGGTGTATGTAGACCCCCAGCAATGAGAGCCAGTTTGGACTACCTAGTGAGGAAGGCATTAAGCTGGAAGCCAGGAGACAGGGAATTCTACTTAAAACCAGTTGAGTGACTTTGGGCCAATCACTAGGAAAGGGTGAATTCTAGTCCTGCCAAAGGCCCGAAAAATAGATGGGTGACTAACAGGCCCATTTCCGGACTTCCAGAACTTTCGGGAGGGCCATTTTTTGCCTTCCCCAGAGTCTGGAGGTTTCCCTTGGGCCTCTGGGAGGACAAAAACGGCCTCCCACGGGCTCCGGAGGCCCTCCGGAAGCTGGAAACAGGCCTGTTTCCAGACTTCCGGATCTTCCGGTTCAGCCTGTTTTGGGCCCTCCCAGAGCCTCCGCGTGGACTCTGCACTTACCTGCATCCCAAATGGGCCCTGTGGAGATTCCTGGGAGGGGCAGGGTGAGGTGGATGGGGCCGGCTGGTCGGTTCAACTACCGGTTCACACGAACCAGGCCAAACCGGCTGAACCTTCCCCCTGCGTGATTCTCTTAACATCCTGTGTCAAGAAAGGTGGTACAATGTGGGCCAAACTCATTCCACCCCGTGGTCTGGCTTAGCAATAGGACCTTTGGGCTCCATTCTGGTCCTTAGTCGAGGACAACCTGTATTTGCAAAACATTCATGACCTCAAAACTGGACAAGTCTACCCGGACAGCAAAAATATCTCGAGATCATCGATTTCCTTTCTTAGCTTCATGATGAAGAAACATCTCCCGGATGATCCTCTTGGGATCTCGTTCCAGGGATGATGTGAAAGGCAGGAATGACGCTGTGAATAAGCAAGGAAGGTGGAGAAGATAAGAAGGATTCGAGATAAGCTCTTCCAGTACCTTCAAGCTTTTTTTTTTTTTTTTGGTTTTTGTTCAGAATTGGGAAATCTGAAACTCAGAAGCTCCTGGTCCTGGGGAAATGACTTCCTTCCTCCACCTACTGGACTATGATTAAGCATGACACCTTAAAGAGTGATCTTATCTTCTCGGCATAACTCACCTTCTGAAAGTTTTCCAGAAAGTGACGCTTTCCGGAGGAGATCCGGGAAAGAAGGACAACAACGAAGTAGGACACCAAAAATTCCAGTAGAATTCCACTCCCCCCCCCCTCTTATTGGATCAAAGGACAGAATCAGAATCAGAATAGAGCGGGAAGGGACCTTGGAGGTCTTCTAGTCCATCCCCCTGCTCAAGCAGGAGACCCTAATATCATTTCAGACAAATGGTTATCCAATCTCTTCTTAAAAACTTCCAGTGTTGGAGCACCCACGACTTCTGGTGGCAAGCAGTTCCTCGGATTAATTTCCAGAATGACAGAGTTGGAAGGGGCCTTGGAGGTCTTCTAGTCCACCCCCTCCCCTTTTCAATCCAGGAGATCCTTTACCTTTCAGACAAGCGGTTCTCCAGTCTCTTCTTAAAAACCTCCAGGGTTGGAGGCCCACAACTTCTGGTGGCAAGCTCTTCCACTGGTTAATTTTTCTCATTGTAAGGAAGTGTCTCCTTAATTCTAGGCTGCTTATCTCCTTAATTAGTTTCCATCCGTTGTTTTTTTGTCTTGCCTTTTGGTGCTTTGGAAAAATAAGTTCACCCCCTCTTCTTTGTGGTAGCCCCTCAAATACTGGGATGCTGCTATCATGTCCCCCCTAGTCCTTCTTTTCCTTGGACTAGCCAAACCCAAATCCCGCAGACGTTCTTCGTATGTTTTAGTCTCCGGACCTTTGATCATCTTAGTTGCTCTTCTCTGCGCTTTATCCAAAGTCTCAACGTTCTTTTTGGGATGTGGTGACCACAACTGGATGCTGTATTTCAGGTGTGGCCTGACTAAGGCTTTATAAAGCAGTACTAACACTTCTTGGGTCCAGCAATTCTGTCGAATCTGGAAATGATTCTACAATACATACAAGTCATCCTCGGCTTCCAACTACAACGGAGCCCATTGCTAAGCGAGACGTTAAGTGAATTTGCCCCCATTTGATGACCTTCCTTGATGCAGCTGCGAAGTGAATCACTGCGATTGGTAAGTCAGTCACACGGTCGTTAAGCAAACCCGGTTTCCCCATTGACTTTGCTTGTCAGAAGGTTTTGAAAAAGGGATCGGCGTGACCTCGGGACACTGCAACCGTCGTAAAGCCAGTTGCCAAGCATCTGAATTTTGATTACATGACTGGGGGAGGGATGTGGCAACTCTCATGTGAAAACTGTCATCGGTCACTTTTGGTAACTTCAGATGGTTACTTAATTAAGGGTTGTAAGTCAAGGACTACTAGTTTCTGGCCTTAATCGTAAATAACAGCCTAGCTCCATTTAAGGTGAGATTCTAGCGTGCTGGAAATCCAAAAGGAACATATTCCTCTTTATAATTTCTTCACTATCATCTAGCACAGTGGTCGCCAACCGGTGGGCTGGGGACCACTGGTGGTCTGCGAGAAAACGTTGCTGGTCCACAGAGAAATGTCCCCCCCAAAGCAATTAATCCAGGCTGCGCGGGAACACAAGGCTGCCCCACCCACATGGCCTGCGGGAACACAAGGCTTGTGCCGCTTGCATTGCGAACAACATGAGGTAGTGAGGGGAGGGAGGAAAGGGTAGAGGGGGAAACTTGCCCCACTCACCCCACGCGCCTGGCCTGGCCACCGGGCTGCATCTTTCCGCTTCTTCCTTCTTCTGCTTTTGGCTGCATGCAAGGAAAGTAGCCAAAGTCTTTCTTTCTCTCCCCCAAACTCTGCCAGAAATGAGTCTTTGGGATCCTGCAAGGCCTCCTGCTCCGAGACGCTGCGCCGGCAAAGACTCCTTTCTGGCGGAGTTTGGGGGAGAGGAAGAAAGACTTCTGCTGCTTCTGCTGTTTTGCTTGCATGAAGCCAAAAGTCTCTCTCTCTCTCTCTCTCTCTCTCTCCCCCTGAGAATGGAGCTGGAGACGGTATCCTGCGATCCCAAATAAAGAACAATTGATCGGTAGGAAAACGGGGTGGGGGATTTTCCTGCAGACATTTTTGGGGATTTTCGCAAGCTCTCTGATCCGCGGGATTTAAAATTATGAGTTTGGTCGTCCCTGAGGTTCAAAAGGTTGGCGACCCCTGATCTAGCATGATTGAGAGCAAAAGAAGAAGGGGACGACAGAGAAAGAGGCGGCTGAATTGAGTCACTGAAGCAGTCGCAGGAGCTCAAATGGACTCTGGGGCTGTGGGATTCAATCGGTGTAAAAACCGATCTGCCGAGCGCGTACGCACAACGTTTCAAAAACCCCTTATTTTCAACTCTAAAACTTGCTTTCTGTAGCAGCCCCAGTGAGTAACATAGCTGAGGCATGCCAGTGCGCTGTGCCGCTCGAATCAGCTAAGCTGCAAAACATGGAAATATAGGACAGACTAGGGCAGGGGTGGGTGAACGGAGCCAACTAATCGCTGGAATTACGAGTTCGTCTGAACCAGTTCAAACCTGCTGAATCCTACTCCTGCTCCGGGGGATGGTAGAAGACAGGAAGGCCTGAAGGAACGTTGCCCATGGGGGTTGCGATGGGTGAGACACAACTTCACAACTAACAGCAGCAACAATCATCTACAAAAATATTCCTCACCTGTAGAAATATTTTCTGTGGCAGATGACCGATGAACCATTATAGCACTGATGGTGAACCTTTTTGTTGTGGTGTGCTGAAAGCGTGAGCGTGCCAGCACCCACAGTGCAATGCGCCTCCCTGCCCCTTACCTGTACTGCGCATGCGCATGCCTCCCAGCTGATTTTCAGCCCGTTTGAGGCGATTTTAATCCTTCCGGGAAGCCTCTGCGGCCTCGGCAGGCTGAAAAATGGGCCTTCTGGAAATACTGGAAGTGTCCGTTTTCAGCCTCTGGAGGACTTTTGGAGCCCAGTGGAAGCTGTGTTCACCCCCCCGCCAAAGGTTCGAGGGAAGCCTCTGCAGCCTCGGGAGGCCGAAAAACAGGCTCGTTTCAGCACTTCCGGTATTTCCAGAAGGCCCATTTTTCGGCTGCCTGAGGCTGCAGAGGCTCCCCTTGAGCCTCCGAGAGGGCGAAAACGGCCTCAAATGGGCCGAAAATCAGCTGAGAGGCGCACACATGCGCAGTGCAGTTAAGTTTGGCTGGGGGTCGTGTGCCGACACAAACGGCTCTGTGTGACCCCTGTGGCACGCGTGCCATAGGTTCGCCATCACGGCGTTGTGGCAAGGATATTTGTCAAAAAAAGGTTTCTCTGGTATGTTGATTGTGATTGTCATAGCCACTATCTGGAATTTTATGGACAGGTTGTGCTAAGGAATCCTTTAAAAAAAAAAAAAGGTGTAATGTAGGACAACCAGAACATTAAAGAAAATTATTTTCTCCTGAGCAAATGGTTGTTATCAACCACAAATTGCCAAGCAGATAAGAGGCACATCTCTTGCTGAGAAACAATGTTCCATTTCTGGGAAGTGTTGTCTTGCTAATTTGCTGGAGTTATTTAAAAGCACCACGAAATCTATCATCAGAGAGAACTTTCCAGGAGAAGGTCTTTAATTTCTAAAAGCTTTTGACTACACCCTTCACCAAAGTCCCTGGATACATTTTACAGTTATGGAAGAAATGAAAAATTCTAGCTGGATGAATGGACCCCAAATGTACTTTTTTTAAAAAATTCTTTAAATATATCTGTGCTTTGGAGAATAAGTTGACACACACCCTCTTCTTTGTAGTAGCCCCTCAAATATTACTATCATGTCGCCCCATGTCCTTCTTTTCATCAAACTAGACCTTCACAATTCCAGCGACCGTTCTTCACGTGTTTTAGCCTCCAGTCCCCTAATCCTCCTGGTTGCTCTTCTCTGCACTCTTTCTAGAGTCTCAACATCTTTTTTTATATTGTGGCCACCAAAACTGGATGCAGTATTCCAAGTATGGTCATACCAAGGCATTATAAAGTGGCCTTAACATTTCATATGATCTTGATTCTATCCCTCTATCCATGCAGCCTAGAATCGCACTGTCAGCCTCCAGTGAGAATGAATTTCACTATTAAACTCTGAATTACGTCCAGAAATATTTGTTGTTTCGATCTGGAGAAATTGCTTGAGTGAGAAAAACTTCACAGGCAGCTATCTCTCCATAGATGGAGCTAGTGTAGTATGCATTAACACTTCATGTGATCTTTAAAAAATATTATTATTATTATTCATTAAAAAATCAATGTCTGAATAAACAGTCTGCTGTCTGGATACAATTAACTTTGAGAAATAGTAATAATGACAAAAACAATACTATTCATAACATTAATAACGAACACATCGTAAGAATAGCGTTTGCTTATCCACTTTCGTAAACCTGCCTTACATAATTAGTCATTCTTTTATGCTTTCAAATTTCTAACTTCTGTTTCTGTTAGCCATTGATAAAACAAATCCCAGGTTAAGAAGTGTTCAGTTTCTTCCTTCTCCTTGATTTCAAGTGTTAATCTACCCATTTCTGCCCATTCTAATATTATTTTTTTAAATTACATTTTCATCTGTAGGGATCTCTTCGTTTTCCCACTGGTGTGCAAACTCAGTTCTAGCTGCCGTTAACCTGTGTAAAATTAAACATGTATTCCCTTTATTGTATTTTTGCCTGATAAAATACCCAACAAAATATATATATATATATTGCTGGTTGATTCTTCATTCTGTCCCTTTGTTAATGTGGGTTGACTTTTATCCTAGGCTATCCTAGGTTATCCTGGGTCCGAGACCAGGTGGAGCTCTCCCTTCACGATCAGGAGGCTGTGGAGTTCGATCCTAGGTAGAAGCAGGGGGTTGGACTAGATGAACTCCAAGGTCCCTTCCAACTCGGTTATTCTGTGACCTTCAACCGGCTTAGGAAGGTTGGGAATTAAATTTGGGAACCGTCCAAATGCCCTGCTTGAACCAGGCAGTGACTTCAGTGTGAGTGTGTGTGTGTGTGTGTGTGTGTGTGTGAGAGAGAGAGAGAGACGTTGCTGACAAGAAGAGGAGAAAAAGGAAGAGAAAACCACACACCACTCCGTACAAGGCTGTGCAGTGGGTGTGTCGGGGCGTGGGTGTGCACCAGCGGCAGCCACAGGGCAAAGGAGCACACGGGGGAGGGTGGATCCAGGACATCTCCACCTGCTTATAAGCTGGGGAAGGTCTGGATTCTGAACATGAGCCTCGGAGAGCTGTGGCTGAGAAGTTCAGAACCAGGCATCTGCGAACTCCAGGAGCCATGGGGAGGCAGAAGGAAGTGCTGTCAGTCATTGGATCGAGGCTGCGAATCAGAAATAAGTTGCTCCGGCAGGCCCTGGCCGAATGCCTGGGCACCCTGATCTTGGTGGTACGTAAATGGACGGGGGGCTGGGTAGGGAAGAAAGTGGGGAGAAGGAGGGAGAGAAGCGAGAGGGAGAAAAAGAAGAGAGAAGGAGGAGGAAGGGAACTAGAAGGAGAAAAAGAAGAGAAAGGGAGGAGGAGGAGAAAAAGAAGAGGAAGGGAGGAAGGGAACAAGAAGGAGAAAAAGAAGAGAAAAGGGAGGAGGA
>NW_020769372.1:563631-574088 GCF_900518735.1 Pseudonaja textilis
GAAGGAAGGAAGGAAGGAAGGAAGGAAGGAAGGAAGGAAGGAAGGAAAGAAAGAAGGAAGGAAAAGAAAGAAAGAGGAAGGAAGGAAGAAGGAGAAAGAAAGAAAGAAAGAGAAAGGAAGGGAAAAAAGAAAGAAAGAGAAAGGAAGGAAAGAAGAAAGGAAAGGAAGGAAGGAAAAGAGAGAAAGAAAGGAACTAAGAAAGAAAGAAAAAGAAAGAGAAAGGAAGGAAAGAAGGAAAGAAAGTAAGTTCAAAAACCAAAGTGTAAGTTTTAGAGGGTTGTGGGGCTTTTTGGGGCTGTGGGTGTTGTTTGTGGGAGACACTGCTCCGCAGGTTGAGACACTCTGCACATGGCCTGGAAAAATTCTCACCCAGCTCTGAGGAACATACTCTGGGAAAGCTCAGGGGAGAAAGAAGGCCCAGCCCTCTGGATATATGCTTCTGACATCACGCTCCAGTTGATTTGATGGATAACCATAGCTGTCCTCAGCTTTCACCCCGGATAATTAACTGGCAATCTGACAAAGAAAGAAATATTTGGTTAGCAACAGGGCGGCAATAAAATTACCTCCTATCTTTGGTAATAAAATTATCTCCTATCTTCCCCGAAGGCCAAATTCCTAAAGAGCCATAAGGATTGTTCCATGGGCTACAGCCAAACTGCTTAAGTAATTTCTTACGTCTCTGCAAACAGCAGTTTGATACCATGTCCTCTTGCTGAAGCCCTCAGCAAACTTTCTTTGTTTCTGGGTTTGCTCTAAACATTTTTTTTAAAAAAATATTTGATTGATTAAATTATTAAAACATTGGACATGGTGCGATCTTCCTGACGTTCCTTTTTGCCATGCGTACTATAATTTATGGTACAGGTCTTACATACATTTCTATATTTTGTACAGTTAACTTATATCCATGATCTTATCAGTCATTTTCCACTCTACTTATTTATGTAGCCTCATTTACCCATTCTACAAATCCTACTCATTTTTTTATCCTGGGTCCTTCCTTTCTGTTCACACCATTGATAAAAATTTATTCCATATCTTGTAATATTCTGTCTTATTTTTGTTTTTCAATTCCAGAGTCAATCTATCAATCAGTATTTATCGTCTCTTTATTGGGATTTCTCTATCTTTCCGTTGTTGAGCAAAACCCATTCTTGCTGCCGTGAAAATATGTACTATTAGAGAGGTCTCCTCTTTGCTATCATAATTCCTAGTAAAAATAGTTCCAGTTTGTATTCTATTTCCTGTCCTAAATATTTTTTTGAACCCCTTTTGGTCCTGAGTTAAGTCAGTTCTGCGGTCTTTACCGACCTCTGTAGATCTTTAAAGGTTAAAATGGAGGCTAAAACATACGAAGAACGGTTGTTGGAATTGGGAATGTTTAGTAACTCGTTTAACAAAGAAGAGGTCTTGGGATGACATGATAGCATCTTCCAATATCTGAGAGGTTGCCACAAAAAAAAGAGGGGATCAAGCTATTCTCCAAAGCACCAGAAGGCAGGAGAAGAAGCAACGAGTGGAAACTAATCAAGGAGAGAATTAATCTAGAACTAAGAGAAATTTTCTAACAGTGAGGACAATTAACCAGTAGAACAGTTCTCTCCAGACGTTGTGGATGCTCCAACACTGGGAGTTTCAGTTTTATTTTCACAGAAGCACCAAGCAGCTTTAGTCCAGAACAGTTGAGCTAAGCCACGCCCAGGCTCCTTGCTGTCTCCTTGCTCACGCAGCAAATACTCTTTCAGTTTCCAAACAATCCCCAACTCTCTCACACACTGACAGGACATTAGCCAGATGAATGCTGATGGAGGCTGGTAGGCAGAGGCAGAAATTTCCCCCCTTATTTTCCTCCCCCCAAAAACTAAGTCTGATCACATAATTTCGTAGCGAAGCACAGGTATCGAGCTAGTATGAATATATCTGTTTGGAAAAAGAGTTCCAAAAGGATTGCAGTCTAAAAATTGCTTCTGAGTCTACTTAGAAGCAAACTACGCTGAATCCGCTAGGGCATTCTTTCTCAAGCTCTTTTAAGTTGTGTGTACTTCGACTCCCAGAATTCGGGAGTCGAAGTCCACGCAGCTTAAAACTGCTAAAGTTGAGAAATACTCAGTTCGGACTTAACGTTGCTGTAAGTTTGCACAATTATTATTATAATACTTTTGCAAAATCAGATTTCAAGGCCTCATTGTGCTTATTTGACATAAACCAAGCTTCTTTTCAGAGCCTCTAGGCACGGTGTTGTGTTGGAAAACACAACACCATGAAACTCCGGGTGAACGCCTGCTTCCTTGCCCAACCCTGGCACAATTATCCTGTCTCTAGAAAGATTTCCCTGGTGCCAAGTTTAATTAACGAAGATGCATATACGGGAAGATCCCTATCGCGTCCCCAGAAGAACAAAAGGAACTCTTGAAGGCTTGGAGGGGGAAAAGAAAAAAGAAAAAAAAAACCAGATTTTTATTTTTCAGGGTGCGCCTGATGCTAGGCTCAGAAAAGAACCGCTCCACCTCTTGGAGATGAAATCTATTAACAGCTTTTAATGAATTTGGGAGAACTGGAATACGGGAAGATTAATTTTGGAAGGAACCCACCTGGCTTCTTTGGCATTTTACGATCTATCCCAAGGCAGGGTTCCACAAACTGAATTCTGCAGGTGTTTTTGTCTGTGTTCCTCACTGCACCCCCTAGGCTAGGTGGGGCAGCTGTTGAAAGGGGAGATGGGGTGAGGGTGGGGGATAAAGAGGATTTAATGGCGGTGTTGCAAGCAGAGCTCCCAGGGTTCGTGTGGATACATGCTCCCCTCTTTCCTTGCCTCTTATTATTCTTATTTTGGGGAAGGGCGGTGTCACCCAGGATGAGTTCAACCTGGATCGAGACGAGGGGTGGGACCCAACGTTTGCTTTGTGACTGGCTTAGCCAACTCTTGGGTGACTCTTGATTTTGCTTCGTTTGGGCGCTTAACAGAACAACAGCAACGGGATACCTAATGGGTGGAGAACGTGCTAGAGAATCCGAATTGGGCTGGGCTACAGCAAGGTTGGACAACCTTGGCAACTTTTTAAGACCTCTGGACTTTCAACTCCACAGGTTGACATCTGGAGTTGAAACCCACCGGTCTTGAAAAGTTGCCCAAGGTTGGACACCCCTGAGCTAAAACCTTGAAGATGTTGGAAGAAATATCCATCTGGTTCAGTTCCAAACAGGAACAAAAGCCCCGGAGACAAAATGGAGGCTGGAAGACAAAATGGAGACAAAATGGAGGCTCTGATTGGAAAGATGGCTTAATGATGAAGCGGAAGCACATGGGTGATTCTGGGCAGCTGACCACGTAGAGTTGAGAGTGGCTGGGTTTTTATACCTTCTCTTGGGCTTTGCACTTGAGCTTCCTGTTCCTGTGCAAGAACATGTATTCTCTGCGTCTGGCCTCTCGTGACTGTGGGGATGGTGCAATAGTCGTAAGTGTGAAAAATGGTCACAAGTCACTTTTTTCAGTGCCAGAGTAACTTTGAATGGTCACTCCAGACAAGCAAAGTACCAGCAAAGGAGTGGCGGGGGGGGGGGGGAACGGGACTCCAGAGACGTTTCTGTGAGACAGGAAATCTAGTCCTGCCAAGAATATAATAAGAGTTAACGGAGAGGCAGTTTCTGTAAGCAACACCAGAATGTTTCCTTCCTGCCTTCCTTACAGGATTAGGCCAGTAATTTCTTCTAACAACCGGTTCTCCAAACTGCTTAGAATGTTAACAACCGGTTCTAGCGAATAGGTGCAAATCTGTAGAATCCCACCCCTGGCTGTCTCAGGGATGGATACTATGAAAGTTTGCATCCTGGGAGACAAAGAAATTGGAGTCAAAAAAGGCACGAGCCGCTGAGGAGTGCAGAAATGACATTCTTTCCTAGCCTTTTCCAGGGAGCTGGGTAAATGGATATAGTATAACTTTGTTTGAACCCAGGATCGACACGTTCTTTTAATTGGTCTCTAAGGACCACCTGAGCATAAAACTAACACGGAGTTGAGACCTGAAGAAGCAGGACTGATTTTTATTTTCCTGCCACAGGCCAACTTTTTTTAAAAAAACAAAAACCCTTTGGCCCAGTGGTGAGATTCAAAAATTTTTACTATCAGGGCGTGGCTTGGTGGGCGTGGTAGGGCAAGATTACTGCAAAATCCCATTCCTTCCCCACTAACCTGCTTTCCAGCTCCATTCTCCTGTTCAGGGCAACTAAATACCCAGCCAATCAACTGGGACTCGGGAGGTGGAGAATAGATGGGGCGGGGCCAGTCAGAGACGGGATTTGCCGGTTCTCCGAACTACTCAAAATTTCCGCTACCGGTTCTTCAGAACTGGTCAGAACCTGCTGAATACCACCTCTGTTTTGGCCCATTTAACAATGCATAATCGGAGCGTTGAACGTAGCAATGGCTTCCCAAGGAGATTCTCTTTCTTACGTTGTAAAAAGGTCCTGAAAAGATTTCCAAGTGAAGATGGCACAGAAAAAGGGAAGAGACTAACTTCCCAGGCACTTGGGCAAAACCTACTCGCAGTGCGGGACTTGGTGCATTGATGTGCATTTTGTAAAGCAGCAGATCAAGAGGAAGGCAGTGAATTCATTAGGATAGGGAGGAATGAATTATAGGCCAAGATAGAACCTAGATAGAAGATAGATAGTAAGGCCACGCCTGGACAACTGCATCCAGTTTTGGTTACCATATTATAAAAAAAGAAGTTAAGACTTCGGAGGGGGGAAAAAGTGCAGAGAAGAGCAACTGAGATGATTAGAGGGCTGAAGGCTAAAATATATGAAGAACCGTTGCAAGATATGACTAGCCTAACAAGGAGAAAGATTAGGGGTGACATGATAGCAGTTTGCCGATATTTGAGGGCTGCCCCAAAGAAGAGGAAGGGGTCAACCTATTCTCCAAAGCGCCTGAAGGCAGGACAAGAAGACAGTAAATGGAAACTAATCAAGGAGAGAGAAGCAACCTAGAGCTGTGACAGTGAGGACAATCAACCAGTGGAACTGCTTGCCACCAGAAGTTGTGGGTGCTTCAACACCAGAGGTGATATTCAGCTGGTTCGGACTGGTTCTGGCATACTGGTAGAAGAAATTTTGGACCAGTTTGGAGAACCAGCAAAACCCACCTCTGACTGGCCTCCTTTTCTCATCCTATATTCTATTGATTTTTTAGCTGAGTTGATTTGCCTCAGCGGAGCTAAAAAAACAGCTCCCCTCACGGAAGGCGATCTTTGAGTGCAGAACTGGTAGTGAATCCCACTACTGTTCAACAGTACAGATTTTAAAGAACAGATTGGACAGCCCTTTGTCTGAAATGATATAGGCCAGTGATGGCGAATCTTTTTGTTGCGGCGTGCCGAAAGTGTCTGTGCGCGTGATAGCGTGTGTGCGCATGCCGGCACTCACAATGCAATGTGTCCCGTTCCCCCCTGCGCTTGCACGCGCAATACCCTCTCCACACCCTCTTATCTGCACTGCGCAGGCGCATGCCTCCCAGCTGATCTTGGGCCTGTTCGAGGCCGTTTTTGTCCTCCCGGAGGCTCGAGGGAAGCCTCTGCAGCCTCAGGAGGCCGAAAAACGCCCCTGTTGTGACACTTCCAGTATTTCCAGAAGGCCCGTTTTTCGGCCTCCTGAGGCTGCAGAGGCTTCCCTCGAGCCTCCGGGAGGACAAAAACGGCCTCAAACGGGCCAAAAATTATCTGAGAAGCGCATGCATGTGATGTGCAGTTAAGTTTGGCTGGAGCTCACGTGCCCACACAAATGACTCTGCGTGCCACCTTGGTTCACCCTCACGGGTATAGGGTTTCCTGCCTGAGCATTGGGTTGGACTAGAAGACCTCCAAGGTCCCTTCCAGCTCTCGTTATTCAGCTCTGTACGATTTCAGTCTCGGCCCTTTTCCAGATTTCAAGTTTGCACCCACCTTTGATTTATTGCTCAATTGTGCACGCCATTCTTCTTTAGCCTTTCTCAGATTGCACAACCATTGTTTTTTGACAGCCTGATACACGACAGCTTTGATTAACTAAGCTTCTTTGGCAGTTTTCCGTCCAGCCCAACTGGGCCTTGTTGTCATCGCTGTTGCACCAAAGTCAAACGTATGGAAGGGCGCCCACGGGAAATCTTATCCTGTCCACGCCTTGTACAAGGAAGTCCTTTATCACATTCTTTTTGCTATGTATTATGTCAGACAATAATCTTATTTTCTTTCAAATAAGATTATCGTCTGACATAATAAACGGCAAAAAGAATATGATTCAAAGTCCTTTTTTTTTTTTGTTTAAAGCTCAAGGACAAACAGCTATTTTTTAAAATCCTCTGCTACAAGGAGTGAAATTTAATCTCCTGGTCAGAAGGAGGAGGAGGAAGAAAGTAACCTGAGAGCAAACAAGACTTTGATTGCATAAGAACCTGAAATAAAATGGAAACTCCCCCCCACTTTCTTAGTTACTTAAAAACTCTCCGTAAATCCTTTGTGGGTAGACCTTTTGACTACAATGGAGCACAATAATTCTATGGCTAAGTGAGATGGTGGGTCAGTGAATTTGGCTCCATTGTATGACCCTTCCTGGACACCGTTGTTTAGTGAATCAATGCAGCTGTTCAATGAACCACACAGTTGTTACATGAATCCGGCGTACGCATCGAACTTGGCTCCTCAGACGGTCGTAAAAGGGGGATCCCGTGACCCAGGGGACACCGTCATAAACATGACTCAGTTGCCAAGTATCAGAAATGTTGATCGCGTGACCATGGGTATGCTGGAAATAGCATAAGGGCCAAAAAACCCGGTCATGAGTCACTTTTTCAGTGCCAATGTCAACTCATAAAATATTTCTATGGTTTTTTTTTTTTTTAAGACTTGCCAACAGAAAGGGAGCGGGGAGCAGTGCGGCAGCTTGGAAATCGAAAGTGCATTCCATAAATGTTTTCAAAGCTAGTAACTAGCGAGCAAAGTTTCTGCCGTGCAAAATTCTAACTGGAAAGCATGATTGATGACTCTGGGCTATGGACGTGTCCCATTGGAGAATATGAATTAGGATATACCCAGAGGGGTGGAGGGAAAACCAGGGTCGAGGGTGACAATGCATAATGTGTCTCAGAGTCGGCTACACCCAGGCAGTGCTGGACGTGTTAACTCCCAATAAATCCTTTGGAATTTGGCTCGAGACTCAGGATTTAAATGGGGGTAACTGCTGGAATCCTGGCAGCCATTGTATTTTTGAATGGTCACCGAATTAAGTGTTGTAAGTCAAGGACTATCTACATACATTCTATTGCTTGCTTTAAAATAAATATCAGATTCTAGCTCGATATCCGTGCTTCGCTACGAAACCAAGTGGTCGGACTTAGTTTTGGGGGAGGAAAATAAGGGGGTGCCTCTGCCTACCAGCATCCATTGGTATTTATTTGGCTAGCGTCCTGTCAGTGTGTGAGAGAGTTGAGGGCTGTTTGGAAACTGAAAGAGTATTTGCTGTGTGAGCAAGAAGGAGACAGCAAGGAGCCTGGGCGTGGCTTAGCTCAACTGTTCTGGACTAAAGCTGGTTGCTGCTGTGAATTTGAAACTGAACCTCCTCGGTCACATGACCACGGGGAAGGCAGCTGTCATAACTTCGGATCATAAGTACTGTTGGAGGGGAGGTACTGTTGTAAGTTTGAATGGTCGCTGGGGGGAATCGGTCGTAACCCAAGGACCACCTGTAGGAACTTAGGTGTCACATTTTGCAATAAGAACTTGCCCCCAAATTACATTTTTATTTGGGCTAGTTAGGATTGCATAGAGCTGGGACCTTGGAGGTCTTCTAGTCTAGCCCCTGCTTTCCCGAGGCTTCAAATCTGGACATCACCGAGTTTCTTCCTTCTTTTCAGATGTTCGGCTGTGGTTCGGTGGCCCAACTCGTGCTCAGCAGAGGGACTCACGCCCGCTTCCTGACAGTCAACTTGGCCTTCGGGTTTGCCGTGACGCTTGGAATTCTGATTGCTGGACAAATCTCAGGTATGGCGCCCTGATGGATCTCACAGACACCTGTGGTCAGCCACTTTGTGCACCACAAGACTGGCAGCAGTCAGACTGACATCCTCAGCAGTGCAGATTCTCCTTTTTCCCTTTCCTTCCCTTCTGTTTCCTTCCCTTCTTCCTTCTATCTTCCTTTCCTTTCCTTTCATTCACTTCCCTTCTCTTCCCCTTCTCTTCTCTCCCCTTCTTCCTTCTATCTTTCTTTCTTTTCTTTCCCTTCCTTTCTCTTCCCTGTCATCCCCTTCTTCCTTCTATCTTCCTTTCCTTCCCATCTCTTCCCTTCCATTTTTCCTTCTATCTTCCTTTCCTTTCCTTTCCTTTCTTTTCCTTTCCTTTCCTTTCTTCCTTCCCTTCTCTTCCCTCCTCTCCATTCCTTCTTCTCTTCCTTCCCTCCCTTCCCTTCCTCCTCTCCTTTCCTTCTTCCCTTCTTTCCCTTCCTTTCCCTTCCCTTCCCTTCCTTTCCTTTCCTTTCTTCCTTCCCTTCCCTTCCCTTCCTTTCCTTTCCTTTCCTTTCCTCTTTCTTTCTTTCTTTCTTTCTTTCTTTCTTTCTTTCTTTCTTTCTTTCTTTCTTTCTTTCTTTCTTTCTTTCTTTCTTTCTTTCTTTCTTCCCTTCCCTTCCCTTCCCTTCCTTTCCTTTCCCTTCCTTTCCTTCCCTTTCCTTACCCTTCTCTTCTCCCCCCCTCTCCTCCCCTCTCCATCCTTTCCCTCCCTCTCTTCTTTCCTTCCATCATTTCTTGTTTCCTCTTCTTCCACAGGCAACGCAGAAAGGGCGCCTTGTTTAAAATGCAATGATTAAAAACGAGTGATGTACTAACTGCTCGTCCGTGCCTAATCCTTGTGAACCCCATTCTTAGCCTGGTTCGCAAGGGGAGGGTTCAGACAAACTTCTCCTTTTAGGCAGGCAGAGAAAGCGCGGTGTTGGCAAAGGGGAGGTTCGAGAGCATCCAGACAATGGGTTCATTCACTAACCCAGTTCAAGGAAAAATGAAGTTCCTTGTCGCCTGTTTTCCTTGGACGGCTCAATTGGGCCGTATCTTGGCATTCACGGCAAACCAGCCTGACACCAAAACACGCAGGCAAGGATTATGCAAAGGCCCGCGTTACACCCTTGTATCCCAGAGTCTCACCTGAGTTCAGTAGTCCTCAGATTATGACCTTAACGGAGTCTTTGCCCATTACGGTTGTAAGTCATGACAATTGCAAAGTGGCCTACCACGTGATCGACTTGATTTTATGATCCTTTAATGACCAAAAATTCAGCAAACACGGATGTCATAGAATGCATACTGTACTTGTTCACTGAACTTCACAGTCCGGAGCACTTTTAAAACCAGAAGTCAATGTCGTTTTCGGCAAAAATGTTGTAAATCAGGATTATGTGACTGTGGCACTCCATCAGATGAGGATGTAGTTCGGAAAATATTGGATTGTGCAGAGACGGATAGATTGACATTAAAAACAAAGGACAAAGAAGATACAGACTATTACTTAACACGGAATAGATTTTATGAGTGGTTAGAGATAAGAGGTGAAAATTAGATGAAGAAAGATGATTGCTATGTATGAACTAAATATAAAGAAGGTTTATAATTATAAATTATATATATCTATAAAAGTGAAATACCCCTCACGCATCATCACAAAATCTCCAGAACTGTAAAGCCTACAACCTTGAAATTTGGCCCCTATGTTCCTCTTGGCTTCTAGGTGCTCACTAAGAAAGGATTTTTCAAAATGACCATCAGAGCATTTAGAATATTTCCTATATTATTATTATTATTAACACGCTCTGATGCTAAGGAGTTCTACTCCCCCTCCCCACCTGAAAAGAAATCTCTTCCAAATGCAAAACACAAGCAGAGGAGAGGATTTTCAGTTTCAGTTTTGTTTTTACAGAACAGTTGAGCTAAGCCGTGCCCAGGCTCCTTACTGTCTCCTTCACGCTCACACAGCAAATACTGTTTCACTTTCCAAACAGCCCTCAACTCTCTCACACACTGACAGGACGCTACCCAGGTGAATACCAATGGATGCTGGTAGGCAGAGGCAGAATTTTCTTCCCCTTATTTTCCTCCTGCGAAAACTAAGCCCGACCACATAGTTTCGTGGCAAAGCACGGGTATCGAGCTAGTATGCCAATATAACCAACAGAACTACAAATAAGCTAAGATAAAGAGAAATCTAGTTAAAACTATTCTGTTACACTATTACTATATGTTAATATTCCTTTTTGTTCTTTCTTTGCTTTGCTGTAAATGAGATGCCCTGACGATACGCTGTGTTAAAAAAAAAAAGGATTATGTGACTGTGGGTGCTGCCCGTGGTTTTACAGGCTACAATGGAGGCCACAATTTCCATTGCTAAGTGGAAGCTAATATTAATATTAATAATGATAAAGATAATAATAGCAATAATGATATA